>JAPQLA010000010.1:18949409-18971374 GCA_029822935.1 Naso vlamingii
GATATCTCTCAGATAAAGCAATTTCGGAAATATGCATGGGGTTTATGTAACCTAATGTGGCTGATGTTGACGAAGGAAAACGACATGTAGTAACACTGGTATGGTCCTTTAAGTTTGACCTGCAAAATACACTGTAAATAATTGCAAACCAGCAAAAACACACAGAGAGATGCTGTGTGAACAGAAAGGTAACTTTAATGTTTTCTGATGTGCAGCGAGAGGGAGATTCACGTGGTCCTTTAAAGATTACCATACCTTAGTAGACTTCATTTGTCTTAGTTTATTTTTAAGAGGTAGCTTAGTTTGACAGCTTAAAAAAGTAAGTCTTACAACTAGGGAAAGCTACTTTGGCCAATGTAACCAGGGTAGCTATCTCTAGTCATAACAAGTGTTAGCTAGCAAAACTGAAACAACGCAGGATAAGAAATTTAAAACAGATGAAAAGCATTGAGCCAGAGGATCAGGAACCCTCTGAAAAATGTTGCAGAAGTTAGCATTGCTGTTCCTTCAGAGGTTGTTATGTTTTTTCTGACTGACGTTGATGTAAAGCAGGGCACTGCTAAAGCTCAGACATCTTCAGTTTGGGCAGCTGTCCAAATCCTGTCATGTCCAAAACACAATCTGGATGAGATTCACTGCTACTGTGATGTGATCTGCTAATAATAACTGAAACAAAAAAAGTGCCTGCTGTGCACATTTTTCTGCACATATGTGCTACATCCATTTGATACGTGAAACAGCCACAATAAATCTCTGCCTGTCCTGCATTTTATTTGCTGTATTAGCTTGGTGTGACTGCTTATTTTATTATCTTTTTTGGCGTACTATTGTTTTATTGTTTGCTGCATCCTGTCCTTTCTTCAGTCTCCCCTCGGGTATCATCAAAGTTTCATCCAACCTAAATACTGCCTCGGTTGGATAGCTATATTGTGCTCACAACTTAGGTTAGAGTCAGTAAAGTCGGGTACTTTCCACTCTGTCATTCAAGATCAGACATAGACGCTGAGAGAAGAGGAAGTGCAGGTCAGCGAGGAGTTGACACGACAACATAAACTAACAGTTTACATGTTGGAGGTACTTTTTTTTTTGCTTGTGTATGACTTTAAACTTAATTCTGACTACTTTTAAAGGTAGTCTGTGCCTTTAAATGTCTCATGTGCAAGGTAAACTCTTTCAGTACAACTTTAAAGCTGCATTAAGCAATTTCCTTGACAGACTCTAAACTCTCTGTAATGTGAAACAGCACTGTAGTCTGCAGCCGCATCGAGGTCATGGTTTTGGTTCAGCGGCCCAAATCAAACCCAACCAATGCGCCTGCTCTCACAAAAGGAAGTGTACAACCAGTTCACACAAGCCGATTATACACTTCCTGTTTGGTGCAAAATGGCGAAGAGGAGAAGTGGCTGAAGAACGTCGAACATTTAGCAATCCAAAGACATCCAGATATTTTTCTCAGGAGTTGGTGGACCAAACCAGAGGTGAATTGGATTTACATTCGACATGTGACCAAAAAGATGACTGCAAGTCCAGACTCCTCTGTTTCTGCTGAATGTGTAAGTAGTCAGTTGTTTGCTTAAAAGTTAGCTGTAGGAGCTGATTTAGTGTCAAAGTCTTTTTCTCTCCTAATGTTAAAAATTGCTTAATGCGGCTTTAATTTCAGTTTGGGGTTTAAAGCAATAAAAGCTAAGGCCATGTGTTCGCATTGAGGACACGTGATGTTGTGTGTGCACATGTAGATGCTGGTGCACTCATTTTTGATTTAATTTTAAAGAAACATAATTCTTTCATCTCTGTTAATTCATGCCATGATTTTAGTTGTTTTGTGTTTTAATTTTTATGTGAGCTAATTCTAACAAAGCACCTGTTTGATTTTAATGTAGCAAGTTTTACACTGATTTCAACCACTCGATTAAAATGGTTGAAATTAGCTGACTGCTTCAGTTATTTAGTTAAATATGTTGTGTTTTATATGCTTCATGCAACTTATGGAGTCTATGAAATGCTTTAAATAGAAAGATCTTCAATATCACTTTTGTTTCAGTAGGGATTTTTCTGCTGTTTTGCCCTAACCTTAAGCAAGCATGTTGATTTTTTTGAATTATTAGAAATAATGTAATTATCTGCTGCCATCTCTCCACAATAGTTAAGTATTGTCCGTAAATAACACAAAAATGAAATTTAGAGCTGCAGGAATGTACTGTCGGCAACATGCAGACTGGAGACATAAAAATCCTGCTGCTTTTTAGAGCTTGATCGTTAACTAGAACCAGGTTGATGCAGTGGCACAGAAATGTCCTCATACTGCACATGCACATATTTGTAATTATTTTACAAAAAGGGTAAGCAAAAACTGACACAAAATACACATATTTTTGTATAGGTGAGATATTTTAGTCTTTTGATGCCTTTGAACCACCAAAAATCCACCTATGTTTCAAAACCTTGTTTCTGTAGAAGCAACCCGTGTTAAAAGTGTGTGCTGGTGTAGTTAAGTTTGCCCTGAGGCCCTTTTAGTCACCTTTGTGTTCTCAGCCTTTTACGGGCCTTCTCACCTGCTCGTTACAGCCTTTGTGGCCTTGTTAGCCATAGCTAGTGTAACCGTACCCTTTGAGCTTGACATTCACCCATGCTCTCCATTTTCTAACTACCAATCTATAAATTCTGTTCGCCTGTTAGCAACACACACACATAAAAAACCTGCTGGTCTTTTAGAAGGGACACATGATTAGTTCAGCATCATTAATACTGGTAAGCTAATGGGTAAGACATTGAGTCAGAGACGGGATTACATACACAGGAGACTGAGTGCATTAAACAAACTGCAAACTGTCATCTAAACCACTGTATAGTTACAAATATTACTATTATTATTAATTATTACATGTAATTTTAAACTAATTTTATGAGGGGTTTGCATAATTTAACACAGGATGTCCCTCCCTCATGTTGTCACTAATCATTAGCACTGTTAACACCATCAATACCGCTCCCCGTCTCATTTCATCAGTGTGTGTGTGTGTGTGTGTGTGTATGTGTCTAGTGTACTGTTTGTGTCTGCCTGTGTGTTAATGGGCACTGGGAGTGTTTATTGTACTGATCCAATCAGACACACACTGCTGGATGTACCTGCTTTGCATTGTACTAACAAGGACAATAGGTATGTGCGTGTATTGCAATAGCTCTTTGATTGTGTGTGTACTGTATGCATGAGTTTTATGTGTGTGGGTGTGTGTGGCCTGTACATGTGTGTGTATAGTTATTATGTCTGTGGAGTCCTTTGATGAGTCTAGACAAGGGCCAGCAGCACTTTTCTCAGACCTAGTGCTCCCTCTGTTTCCCAGGAGATGGCGACCTCTGACCCCTGTGCAAACGCCCCCCCAACCCCGCCTGAGGAGCCAGAGCCCTCCCCCTCCCCTCGTAAGAAGCGTGGGCGTCGGAAACTAGAGCAAACCGAGAAGAATAAGGGTATAGATTTGATACAAAGTCATATGATTCATACAATATGACTTTGCTTATGTGCACAGTTGTTACAATGTCTAATTTATCCTCAGAAGCCTCTGATTGAAGAGCAGAACACAACAACTAACTTTTTTTTACATTTTAGATGCTATAAGGATATGAAAAGTTATGGTCATGATGTGTCTAATTATAAAAAACTATTAACCCACAAGTCTTAAAAAATGCTTGTCAGTTTACTTGACATTTTAATCGTCAAATAACTTCCAGATTGCAGTGTTTGAAGGCATTTCAACTTTAAATATGGATGCCAGGGCAAAGTGATGAAAACCCTGACTTTACCTCCTCATTAAAGCTCTTGTTAAATCTGTACAAATGGGCCATTTCCTGTAACTTTTCTTCTCCTGCAGACGAGCCAGATGACAGAAACTGCGACTCCCCCAGAGAGGTGAGAAAACCAGTCGCTACCCTGCTTCTGGTGTTTTTTACTTCCAAAAAATGAAGAAAAACATCTCTGGCAGTACAAACAGATTTGAGAGTGATAGTGTAACAATCTCTGTCTGTGTAAATGTATGTGCAGGGTGAGACTGGGAGGCTGCGGAGGAGGCCAGTCCCCAGAGTGACTTTCCAGGCTGGAGATCCGTACTACATCAGCAGGAGACAGAGAGAAGAATGGCTCAGCCGCTGGAAGATGGAGGTGGGAGCGAAACAGGTCTCTGTCTGTGTGAATTAATAGCTTCGCTAACATAGACTTTTGGTTTTGGAGCACAGTCAGAATGAAACCCCTGTTGACACCTCAGTAAGATGTTTTGACAGATCCTAATTTTTTATGTAAACACTTCTACAGATTACATTTAATTTTGAGATATCTTTGTCCTACAGTATACACTGTAAAACATTCACTAGCTAGCGGCAGAGAGGAATTGTTAGCTTTGAATTGGATCTGTAGATGGGTGCTTTGTATTGTAAAGCAGCCAAAATACAGTAAAGGTTAGCTTTGGTGTTAGTGTGTAGTCTTGAGTAGTCAAGTAAAAAGGAAATTCCTTGAAAAATTGAATTATTTTCCACAACAGAAGTGCACTGTGCTGAATGTTGGGCAATATCTCTAAAACCTAAACATGATTAGCAGCTAATTTTCATGTGTTAGTGATATAAACACTGCTGTTTCTTGTTTAATGTTCATTTTACGTTAATAAAATGAGAGCGCAGTCATAAAATTTAACTACTGAAGGTTTTTTGTACCATTCAAAAAAATTAAGTAATGCATGCAGGCTAGCATAGTTAGAGTCACGTTAAGCTGTGGCCGTGCACTCATGTACTTAACTTGTTTGCTGCGTGCCGGCTGCAACGCTGCTCATAGTAAAGCTGTTATTGTTTCCTGCTACCGCTGCCGCTGCTGCTGCTGTTTGTGTAGCATTTCAAAGTAGCTAGGGAGCTAGTTAGCTAATAAGTAGGAAAGTGTCGATTTTGGCAAATGTTAAATAAACTTATTTTAAGTAATATTTATTTATTTATTTTAGAAATCTGTTGATTGGGTTTTTCAACAACAAGCTTTAACAAGAGCCACATTCTCAGTAATTTCACAAAATAGTCTTTTAAATAATTTTTGATTGCTTACTGCATCCTATCCATTTTCCAGGTCATGTTTATTGAAATGATTATGTAATTAGGAATTATTTTTATGCTGCAAGGAAGTACTAGAAAAAAAAAGTGTTTCTACTCCATGCTGCCCCTGCTGGTTTTCCATTATTCTTCGATACTTTGGCCGGTATACTTGTGGAAGAGGTTTTAAATGTCACTCTGTCGTATCAGAGGTCTTAAAAAGTTTAAACTTGCAGAATTCTGCAGAAATTCTGCACACTGAAATTAAACATTTCATTATCAGACAACAACTAGAACATTACATGTAAATAAACAAGACAGAGCTCTTTTTCAGAGCTCTTTATTGTCCTCAAAAGTATTGAAGACTAATTATCCGATGGATGGAACACATCTTCAGCAAAGACAGCAAAGGATATTTTCCTGTTTTGACTCAAACTTAACTTTGCCAAAAAATCCAAACCACTTACAGCCAAATATTTTCTTTCTCAGTCTTGTCATCATCTTTAGTTGAATTTGCACTTTGCAGTGACGTTTTTTCAGCCTTCATCACTGCTTTTGTTTTGTATTCTCCCTGCCCTTCTTTACTCTGTGGTGTGTTTTTGTTTACACTTGTAGGGAGTGGACTTTCCTTCTTTACAGACACATAATTAGCTGGTGAGAGAGGACTTAAAAGACAAGTCTGTTTTTCAGTTTCATTGTCTGTCTGCAGGGAAGTTTGCTCAACACTTGACTAAGTAATGAGTCATAGAAAGTGAAAATGGTGCTTTGCCCTTCAGTGGCCACAAACCTCTGTCATGCAGCATTTGTCTTCTCAGAAGAATTCAGGTTTTGGAGATTTCAACTTGCATTGCCCTAAAGTACAGCAGTGGTACATTTTAGCACTTAAACATGGCTATAAAACTGTGGTTACAGAGCTTCTCTGTCCCCCACAGGTCTGTCAGATGAGTTCATAGGCTTCTCTGTGGAACTGTTTGATTCTCACTGCAGAGAAAACGCAGTGGCTGTGAAGGATCATGGCATGTTGATGTTAAGAGTTTCTCTCTTTGTTTTGTCTCAGTTTGGTAGGTTTGGCCGCTTTGCATTTATTTTGCGACTACTTAGCGTGGCAAAAACATGGAGTTTCAACAATTTACCCCTGTCACAGCTGGTGTAACCTTAACACCTTAAGTTGTGTCAACCATATTTTGAAAACAATATAAAGGTCTGACAAACCATTTTAAAACCATTATTTAAAGAGACTTAAAAAATCATCACTCTTAGTGATAAATCCAGAGATTTACCCCTGACTCTGCAAGTATGAGATTCTTCCTCAGCCGTTCTCAGCAAAAAAAAAAAAAAAGGATACCTAAAACAGAGCTACAGTACAGTAGATATTGAATTTACAGTCCATTTTTGGCCTTAAAAATGACTCTAGATGAGTGCTATTGTTATTTTATGTCTACTGGATTTGTAAACAGACAACAGTTTACTAACAACCTTGCAACTGCAACTCAAACCCGGAAGATATCAGTGTTTTGTTTACAACTTCTTCTGCTGCCCCAGAATGGCAATCAGTTATAAATAGTTATGTTATGATTTTATTACATGCATGCACTAGTGCACCAGTGTATTTAGGACACACTACAGCACACTAAGAAAAGTACTGTGTTGCTCTGCTGTAACCTAGAGAGAGACTGTAAGTGAGTAGATGTCTGTAGATGCAGACGTGTGTGTGAGGACAACATTAAAGAAAGAATGTCTCAGAGACAGGATGTGTGTGGTCATGAGAGGCAGAGAGAAAGTCAGTCAGGGTGATTGACAGACAAGTTGGCGGAAACACACAAGAGTGTAGAAGTGTGTGAAGTAGAGCAAGAGTGTGTGAGACGAAGAGAGAGAGAAGGAGAGGCTGATCGACCAGCAACAGGTCGCATGAGGTGTGAAGACGGTGGTTTAAAAACACAAATCTTTCTTGCATAATTGAATTGTGTGCAAACACACCGAAACTGAAGTTTATTAAAATGATACCAGCTCGTGCTCAGAATGCAGCCTGTTGCATGAGACAGCTGGAGAGAGAGAGAGAGAGAGAGAGAGAGAGAGGTACTGTGGAGGGAGGTGGAGTATGTGTGACTTTCAGCCAACACTTTTTTCTCACTTACTGACTCATCACCTGCTCTCCAACCATAAGCGATGTTTCTTTGTATGAGTGTAGTGAGGAAAAAAAAAAAAAACAAGACTGAAGGTATGTTATCCAAGTGACAAGTTTCTCTTTTAGTGAGCAGAAAGTAAAATAGGAGTAAAGTAGCAAATCTATTCAAATAAAAGATGTGAAAAGATACTTTTTCAAAGTAAAAGGAGTATACAAGTAATATAAAAGTGCAAAAGTACTATTAGCAAAAAGTATCAAAATGAAAAGTACTCATTCTGCATAAGAATGGCTCCTATAACTGAAATACATGTATGAATATGGTCATGTAATATGCGTTTCATCCGGGTTTATCTGATGAATATTGGTTATGAAACAATGCTTAAAATAACTTGTCTGGATGGAGATTGATTTAGTTCAAAAAAGCCATTTCTAAACGACTATCATAGTGTAGATGTAGCCTGAGGGTTTGGCCCCTGAAATGGTCACAAGATAAGTCTGAAGGGATGAGAGAGGATTAATGAAAGAGGGAAGAGAAAAAAAAGGTTCTGATACAAATATTGCTTTTCAGTTTTGGACTCAGTTTTGCTCTTTCTGCTGCTTCAGAAAACTAACAAACCAACAGCCATATCGGGAATATAAGCCATTGTTAAACATGGTGTTACTGTCATTACATGCAAGGATGGCACTTAACATTTGGTGAGTTTCTTGTCTTTTAAAACAAGTGTTTATTTTGTTTTTTAATGATTGTTGAAGCACTTAAAATGCCCCCACACCTCTGTTGTTTTCAGGCAGCGGTGAAGTCAGCAATGAGCTCCAGCTCTCAAGACTGCGCCGTTCGTCATAAAACACTGTAAAACATTGCATATTATCATAAATATCCTTGTTATAAGGCTCAATGTGCAAAAAAATGAACTTTTCCTATAAGTCTTTGCCCTTTGTTAGAAATGTTAGATAATTTTACTTCTTTGGGCCTCCAAAAATTAAATGATATCATCTGCGTATTAAAGAGAAATTGTGCTTTGATTGAGCTGGCAACAATTCATAGATATCAGAAACTTCACAAGTGGTTTTAACTAGATACTGTTTTCTGTGAGACAGGGACCCACTGGTTTCATCTTTGATTCTGTTCTGTAGCCTCATCATTTTTTTTTTTTTAATTTTAATTTTATATTAAATTAGCAGCTGTAAAATGCAGTGGGGTTAAAAATTGCAATATTTCCGACTAAAACGTAGTGCAGTAGAAGTGCAAAATATCATAAAATACAGACACTATGGTCAAGTATATCAACATTGTACTCACTTCAGTAGATGAGTTTATTTATTTTACCACCAACAGAGGAATGAAACTGAGCTAGTAAAATACTGATAAATAATTAA
This sequence comes from Naso vlamingii, assembly GCA_029822935.1. Lineage (NCBI taxonomy): Eukaryota > Metazoa > Chordata > Actinopteri > Acanthuriformes > Acanthuridae > Naso > Naso vlamingii. The sequence goes on from JAPQLA010000010.1 coordinate 18,957,970, forward strand.
GAAAGATTAGAAAGATAAAAAGAAGAGAGAGGAAAGGCAAGTAAATGGTAAAAGGGTGTAGAGAGAAAGAAAATAATGAAGCCAGGGTTAGAAAGTAAAGCAAGGAAATAAAGATAAAGGAGAAAAGGGAAGGAAAAAGTAAAGAGACTTAACTGAGATGTAAAGCGATGAAAGAGGCAGATAATGACAAATTGAGGGATCGAAAGGAGAGAGAAAAAACTGGAAAGAGAGGAAGGTGAAATCAGTGATGGAGATGGAGGTTAATCAGTTCCAGGTTTCTGCCTCTATGTGTGTGTGTGTGTGTGTGTGTGTGTGTGTGTGTGTGTGTGTGTGTGTGTGTGCTCTGTCAGTCAGCTGAACTGCAGCCAGCTGTTAACACCCCCATCAATATCCCACCTTGCTGCTGTCTGAAGGAAACCTAGTAACTCTCTACAAGACTCCATTTTAGGCTAAAAACAATCTGGCATCTTTTCACGTCACACCTGAAGTTACAGCCAAGAAAATAAACAGTGAGTGGGGGTCAAGTGTGCTGTAGTATTAGAATATGGACTTGTTTCTCCCCCCAGAAAGAAAGTGTTGAGGTAATTTGATTTAGTGAGGCGCAGTCAGGCACAGTCAGCTGTGACTTTGTTTTGACCTCTAACCGCTTGATGATGACACAATATCTCTGAAACTTTCTGTAACAAGATCTAATCAGTGATGACTGATATATGTCATAACATGCGTATAAGCAAAAGAATTACAAACAAGCAAATTTAAAGAACCGCTTTAACAAAAACAGCTGTGTTAATCATTTGCATTTGGTGATTCTTGCCAAAATGCATTGTGTGTTTTCCTTAATACTTCTGTTTCTAAAGCAGATTGTTTTGAATATTTAAAACCTGCATTGTTTACATTCTTGTTTATATCAGCCAGCAGACAACCTTCTGCAGGCGACTGTTTCTGTTTCAGCTGTCTGCATTTTATGACTTGCTTGTAGAGCTGCAACAAGTTATTTTACCAATTGATGTATTGATTGAATAACCAAAAGTTTTGACTATGGTGTGACAGAAAATAGAGAAACATGACCTTGATTATTTCCCGGAGCTTCATAGACGTCTTCAAATTGTTAGTTATGACAAAGCAGAGCAGAAAATTCTCAAATTGGAGAAGCTATTGCAAATAGTTTTTCTTTAATCAATCAGTCAACAGATTGTTGGCATGTAAATAATCAAGGCTTTTAATCTAAACTCTACATTACTCCTGGCCATCTACCGTAGGTGTGGCTGCCTAAAGGTTGCTCTTTAGTACATTTTTGAAGATTAGAGCACTTATTTATATTTTTTACATCTACAAGGAATAAACGACTACCTCTAAAGTACCTCTGAAGAACCCAGTGTATCTAATCTGCCCAGCACCAAACAGCATACAGACCAGTATAAGAAAGAAACTGGTTGCTGAAGTTGAACATCGAGCAGCTACGGAGCCAAATACTGTATTTTTCTCAGGAGTTGGTAAGGACCAAAATGGGGCTAAAAGAGTAAATTTAGGACAGAAATCGACTTGTATTGAAGAGCTAATGTTGCTTTGTGAGCACTGAATGTGTAAACAGGCAAATGTTTGCTAAAACCATAGTCATGTTCAACAACTCCTCAACCATAACAACTTTTATAAATCAACTTTTTGTGTTTGTCACCTTGGTTTGAACTTCCTCTGCCCTCTAGTGGCCAAAAAAGGAAATCAGTGCAGCTGTGAATAATTTTTGCTGGACTAGAGTATTCAATGTGAAGAGTTAGTGTTCCTCATATTTTACACATTTGCTGCGTGGAAATTAAATCAGCTTCAATATTTTCCCTTGTGACTTTGTGTAACTGCATTATGAAGAGATGTGTACTTTCTGTGTGCATGCCTCTGTGCGTGTATATGAGGTCCTGACCCTAACACATCCTACTGCCTTGTCAACCCTGAGGCTTACCTAACCTTTGACCTCAGTGCACATACACATCTCATATACACACGCACGTAAACACTAGCTTGTGTGTAAGCATGTGTGCGAGTGAGTGTCATCATCATCCTTAAAGCCCCAGGGCCTCCAGATATAACTCTGCTCCACCTTTTATTGCACGTGTGTGTGTGTTGTTTAAGTTCACCTAAACATCTGTTAGGTGAAGGAGCCAGTAAATCACACACTTCACTGCTGGCCAATCAGCAGAGAGGGAGAGGGTAGAGAAGATTTGAGGTTGAGTGTGTGTGAGGAGAGACACAGTGTAGAACGTGTAGGAGACAGAGGAGGAGGTGAGAGGGAGGCAGGCGAAGAAAATGACAGAGAGAAAGAGAGTCAGAGAGGAAGGGTTGCAGTTACAGAGCTGCCATGTCCGGTCTGTAAGTGAATTTACTATTTTTTTCCCCTGTGTGCACATGTTGCAGTGTATTTAAAATTTTGGAGTCTGTTGAGATTTTCTTTGACCTGACCTATATCATTGGTTGCATACAGCATGTTTACCAGTTGTAACATCCTCAAGCAAAGACTTGTATTTTTCTTACTTTGGAGTCACAATGAAGTAAAAATATTCACTTATTTGCAAGAAAAAGTTTAGTGGGAAGTCTACAAAGAATAAAACATACAATAATATTTGTTAATTACCTTAAAAATCTGTTCTTATGACCGCTTGTTGTGTACCTGATCCAAAATAAGGAACCGCTTGTGTACCATAAAGAAAATAAAATACAAAAAGTTTTTTTTTGCAATTTGGGATTTCGCAAAAATCGCCTTTGTAAATTTTAATAGTTCTGGGAAAATTTCCAGTCCCCCTGCTATGAATGGAAAACAATACAAAACATCTAAAGTATTAGGTTTGGTGGTTAACATCACATTTGATGAAACTGGTGTTGTCCAAAGGCAAACAGCATTCCAGCTTTTTTTAAAATGTATTTCATAGCAAGAGGTCATTGTTGTCCTTTTACATATTTGTTTTTGAAGCAGAGGCAGTGCATTAACATTTTGAAGGGTTTTTCACTCTGCTAAATGTGTTAAAAACAAAATATCACCAAGCAACAGTATAATTTTGCAGCAGGGTTAATATCAGATATGATATGTCCTGAAACAGAACCTTGTTGTTTACTCCATTTTACTACAAGAGGTCATTGTTTTGTGTTTACATGGTTGTTGATTTTGTTTTTGGTGTAAGAGTGAGATATGAATGTAAAGTTTTTTCCTCTTTTCCACTCACCATAAAAGCTTAGCAAATGATTTTTAATATGGTAATAATTGGAGAACCACATCAAATCACAAACTTATTGAGCCACTTTGTCCAGTTTTATCAGAAAATGTCATTTTTCTGTTCGCTTTGATGGTTTTCCAGTTTGAAGCATTTCCCAGTTTTTCACTGTCTGGAACGGCATGTGAATGGCCTCATGCTAATCATTAGAAAACAACAGAAAGCCATTAAATTATTAAACTGTTTTAACCTCAAACATTTCAGTGATGTCCTTATACATTCAGGCAGATGTTTCCTGGTTCACTTCATTATAAGAGACCCCAGGAGAGCTTCATGGAAAACCACTGCTTGTTTCCTTTAACATGTCCCACGGCTGCGATCGATGCTAATGAAAGAGCAGTCACTCGGTGTGTTGCCTATTCACAATGTGAGAAAGGGTCTGCTCTCTTGATTGTGCTCTGTGTGTTTGTTGAGCAATGCCGGGTTCATTTCGAGGTCAGGGTCAGTCACGCTCATAAAGAGGGCGTGGCTTAAGAAATGGCTCATTGGCAAGGTCGTGGGGTGAGAGGTCAGAGGTCGGTGGGGGGCATTAAGATTGAAAACACTGACCAGGTCACCGGGTTCTTCAAAGTTCAAAGACGTAACTTATGATATTACAACCTCTCATTGGCTTTATATGTCCCTCACATGAAAACACAGATGCCTGCTGCTTTTTTGTGCATGCTTTCATTTTCTCTTACAATACCAAGAAGTTCCATAGATCACTTTTATTTTAACAGTATGACAGCAATTATTACATAACCAGCACATACTCAAATATACTTCTACATGATGCATACAATGTGAGACGTGAAAAACACTATTTAAATGGTGATGTGGTTAAAGTGACCATATCCACTGATTTAAGCTGCTCAAATATATTTTTTTGCATATGCTGACCAATAAGAAACAAGGTAAAGTTGCACAGAAACTGCAAAGATGCAGTATGTTTAACTTAATTTAGAAACAGTGTCCACATTACAGAGTTTGTCCACCCAGAGAGGTGACAAGAGTATTATATATCAACTGTTAAATTTTTAGTCAGAAAATATCTTGAAAATTCAATAAAAATATTATATCAATAATACCAAAAAAATAAATAGAAATGAGATAATATAAATAAATGCATAATAAAATATAATATCCAGTAAGAAATTTAAGAGATCCATATTTTTTTTTGTTCATGTTTTATGTTAAAAATGCGTTACACGGTTAAAAAAATAATTCTTAATTCTTTTTAACTCTCAGATTTTAATCCAGTATTGTTGGTCTTACAAGTACACTGTTAAAAAAACCTTTTTCACTGTACTTTAGTCACTCTCTAAAACACATTTGAAACTGATGCACAAATGCTGCCGTCCTTTAGTTTTTTCTTGCTATTATGTCTGCTGTTCTCGCCATGATGTTAAATTCAAGTTTTATTTGAGTTTTAATCACAACTTCAAAACACAGAAAATAAACGCAAAGAAGATCTATATCATGCCCTAAGTGGTTCTGATATGTAAAGTGCTGGTAGGCAATGTGTTTTTTGCTCAGTACCAGTAAATCCTTGCTCTTTTCATGTTGTAAACATGACACACTATCAGGCCATGTATGAGCATGTTTGCCTGTAGTTTTGGCACGTCCATTTGATCTTGCATTAGTCAGTCTTTATCAAACAGTCATTCAGCTGTGTGAGGCAATCTATAAAAAAGGTGCTCTGGCTGGCTGTTCAAGTGAATAAAAATCAGAAATTCATCAATGCAAAACACTTAGTAGTTAGAAAAAATACATATGATATGTGCATGTTGGTTGTCAGCTGTCTTGTAGTCTTATCAGTGTGTTGATGTGCAGCTTTTTGTGCGTTAAAGACTTTGTTATGGTGGCGTTCGTACTTTGGCTTTGTATGTCACACCCTCCTGTTATAGCTTCTTACCGTATCTCTGACTGCCTGTGTGCACCTTTGTTGACTTGTGTGTTGTGGTAGATTTTGTTCATTGCAAGACGTTTTAGTTCTCTTTATGATGTATCCTACTAGCAACTCATTTCCCACACTACCCTGAGTTTAGCCATCCAGTAACCCCAACAGGAAACAAACATAACATCATTTACAAGTAAATGCTGAGCTTTGGGAGCAGACATAATGTTGAATCCAAAAAATGTTCTGCACTGTTGAAACTTTGAATGAGGCCCTGCAGAGTGAAAGCCTCCCAGTTGCTGTCAACTGGCCTAATTACTGTACTTTTATGGGTTAGTAGGTAATTTAATATCTCACTCGTTGAGTGAATTTGCCACCTCCTCCAGCTCAGTGTGCAGAATATTCCAAGAAAAAGATTCTCAGTATTTAATGAAACACTCTTTCTTTTTAAAAAAATTAAAATAAAAAAAAGTTATAAAAATTAAAGATCATTATAGGCAATATATATAGAGACAATTTTGCATATCTCTTCATGTAAAGTTGTATTATTTGCACTGAACATTGAATACAGATATGTCTGTCGTCAGTGAGTCATCTGCATCCCTGGAAGCAACAAAGCTTCCTGATTAGGTGTTCAATCAACGAATGTCACCAGGTAACAATCACAGTTTCCTCTAGTGAAAAAGATTTTGGCTCATATCTAGCAGCACGAGAGCCAGGTCCAAGTCTGAGAATGAGGTGATCCGGTCCAGATGCTGACAGAAATTATCACTTTTCCTTCACACAACAGCAGGAAAGTGTAGAAATAATTGCTGCAGTTCATTTGTTCCTTGATGAAGAAAATAGGGATATTTACTGATAAAATCATGAGAATTCTAAAAAAGATTGCAGTAAGACTTAATTTAATACAACTTTATTCATTCCTGCAAAGGCATTGCATGCAGCAATGTCAACAAAAACATCATAGGAATTTGAAATCTAAAACCATTGTTATAAAAACACAAACCACCAACAATGTCAATGGTTAATATCAATAAAAGAAATATACAGACCCGTAAATGATAAATTAGTATTAAAAGACAGCAACGTTGATTTCAGTTCAACTGCATGTCATCCCCTCTCTGTCTCCCCTGTCCTTCTTTTTTCAGTCCAGTTGTCACTAATAATAAATTTCTATGCAGTTTATACAACGTAGTAATCGTCACAATATTTGTGTTTTTTACAGGCATTGATTAATATGCATGACATCAGACATCAATCAAACTTTGGGATGTCACTGCCAAGTAAACTGAACACAGAGACAGGATATGTCTTCTTTAGGATTTCATTTTTTCAAAAGATGATTCTTGAGCTGCACACCACAAACCACATTAATTTAAATTTGTCCCAGCTTTGAGCAGCTCCTTTATTTCCTTTGTGCATTGCCTTATTTAAGAATTCTGTTGGCAGCTTGTTGGCCCATACTGTCTAGTTTGTGTACGCAAATTTTGTCACTTTTGCAGCACAAAATCAAAACTTGCTTTTAATTTGTGTGTTGTGGTATTTGTGACACACTGATACTTTGGCTGTGGGAAGTAAAAATACAGACTTTTCTGCTTAAGCATCCCAGATGTTTTAGAAACTAGTGACGACATGTGGAGGTTCCCTCACAGTTCACGTGTGTGTGTGTGTGTGTGTTTGAGTGTTGTGTCTGTGTGTTTGAGTGTGTGGTCGGTCTATGATCCATGTAACAGGCTGATTAGAATTTTATGAGGTCAAAGGTCAACAGGAGCAGGGAAGAGTGACTTTGTGACCCCGGAGTCAAACAGGGGAGAGAACTGTCACGACCCGACACTCTCACTTTTACTGTCTCTTCCACTTGAATTTACGCCATCGTCCCTCCCCTTCTTCTCATGTGTGTGTCTTCCTTTCTGTTTTTTTTCCAGAGGAATTTAGCAAAGTGCGTTCCCACCAAACTGTCTCTCACGTTTATTACACTCAGTGGTGGTTTTCAGTCCAGCTAGATTGCAAACCAAATTGTTCTTTCCCCAGTGTTAAAAACTAGAAGCAATGAATGTTTTTAGGTCATGGAAATGCTCCGGTGGAGTCGTGGGATTTTACATCTGGGCCAGCGAGAATTTTGCAGTTTAGTAACCAGTGAGGTCATGATTATTTTTAAATTTGTCTTCTTTTGAAGCGGAGCACTTGCACAGCAGTGTTTCTGCACAGGACTTCTCAGATGTTACTTTTCAATCAAAACCGAAACGTTACCATAGTACTGCACTTCCACATATTTTAGAGGTACTTGTCCTTACATTTTATGCCACTTAATAGTTTCATAGTAAATTAATACACATACCATTAGAGTTATTTTACAGGTTTGGAAACAAAGCACATTTTCATCCTCTAAAATATGATGCGTAATGTAGGTTCAACTACATAACAGTATATAAACTAGTTAAAAATAGCTCCATCTTTCAAGGCGTACCAGTCTTCTTTTAAGTTCTCACGATTAGCAATGATTGCTGCTTTTTTCAGCAAATTTTGTCATTAAAAGTTGACCATGTGTACACTTTAGTAGATCTCAGACTGCATTTTTAAACCTCATTCACTTCCACTCATGATGAAACAGGGTACAGAAACACTATAGGACACATGAAAGTTGCCAGGTATAGGTAATTCACCCTTCTAAAGAGAACGCCTGTGTTTATTTGGTCAAAAATTGCTGAACGAGAGAGCGAGGAGAGCCAGGAGCTGTTGAGATAAAAGCTAATGCACCTGGAAAAATAGCTTCTGCCTTTCTAGCTCGAATATTAGCGTGAAGAAGGATTTTGACCATGTTTTAAATAACATGGTCACACATTTTCAGGTACTTTCTGTAATGTTTATTAAATATGGAAAAAATGTAAACAAACACAATATCTCATAGATAAAGCTACTTTGGGAAAAATGCGTGGGGTTTATATAACTGATGTGTACAGTGACCTGTACTAACACTGGTATGGTCCTTTAATCTGCTTAGACATTAAAATGTCTCATACACAGTATAATATCAGTACTTTTACTTTTGTTATTCCCTTTGAAGTATGACATATTTTGTAATACACTCATCTCATTTCTGTCCACTTAATATGAAACATCCATTTAGCTAAGCTTAGCAAAAAGATTGTGAGGAGGGAAAAAGCTAGCCCTCTCTCTGCCTAAAGGTGTCACAATCTATATGCTAGCTGCTGTAAAGTTTAATAATAATTATTATTAACATATAATGTCCAAACTGTTAGGTTCCAGTTTCATGCACAATTATGTGGAAATCACTGCTCCCAGTCAAGAAATAGTCCCCTACATAACCTCCCCAAAGTAAAAACCAAGTTTTTTCAGCTTTTACACTTTTTGTGTGATTCCAAAAAATGAGATATAACATATTCGTTAGCGAGCTTTAGAGGAGTTTGTATCACATCATAAACGTAACGTGAATAAACTTTAATACATTACCACGTCTCTGAACATATCTGCCTGAGTCAAGCAGATAGAGTTTTATCTGGAATGATGACCATTTAACAGTAAGATTAAAAAAAAAAAAAAGATCTCACAATATTTCACAACATCATCAAACTGCTTTTTTTGTTTTTATTGTTTGATAGTGAGCAGCAGAAATCACATGTTGCGGACAACCTTACCGTCTTAACTGCATCTTCTGTCTGTCGAACTATGCTCCACTGTCTTGTTTTCTGTGATATATTCCTCAGTTTTATAATATAATCCTATTTATTCTCTTTCCTCCTCTTTCTTGTCTCTGTCTCTCTCTTCTTCCTGAAATGAACCCACTGAACTTGTACTACCGCACCCTTTCTCCTCGCTCACTTCCTGTTTAGAGGAACAATTAAAGGATTGTTCCTACAGCCCCGGGGCTCTAAGGCCTTGATCTAGAGCAGCCACCACATTAGCTGGAAAGGCACACATAAAACATCAATAGTAGGACCTCCTTGAACTGCAGTATTTGCCTGTAGACAAGCGGGAATGAAACATAAAGTTTATGATAGATAAGCAACTTTTGAGGAAAACATATGAGGGGAACTAAGCAGGCACCAGTCACTCAGGCATGATCAGTGACGTTATATATTATTTTATATCAAGGTGATGGTTTATATATCCCCATACAGTAATTGATCTGTAAATTAAATCAAGAAATGGTTCAAAAGAACCAAGAAGAGTTGGATGTCACATTCACATGCACAATAAACAACATAACAACGACTGGCATTTGATCAGACTGTTGGTTGTACTCCCACTTATCTATTTTATTGATTTTTTTTTAATCTAATTTTATTGCTTTTACTTTCCAATCTTTATAACTTTATTTCTTATGCATTTTACTATCAAATTATTTTACTGTTGACATTTAAATGGTCTTGTTATCAGCTTTACAGTCATTTGCAAAGCACTTTGCATCGCCATAACTTCCTCAGAGGGCATCATAAAAATAAAGTTTTATTGATTTATGGATTTATTGACAGCATAAGTAGTAGTAGCAGTGGTTTTGGTGTTGTTTGTTCGGGCAACATTGGGGATTTAGCCCTGAGGCAAATAATACATTTTTCTTTTATTAATGAAAAGGCCGTCTTTGTTTTGATTCCCCAAACTGTCTGTGCTCATCAAAAACACAGTTTAATGTCCCCCAGTCCTTTTCTTCTGTAGCTAAAATGTAATTTAAAAAAGTCATAGTACTCAATTTATTGTTATGCAAAAGTGTGTAAGGGTGGCTAATTCTCACATTTTAGAGGCTGTGGTTCATGTTTAGTATTTTTACTTGATAAAAAGACATGAGTGAGTAATATGTTATCTAATCGTATCAGCAGTAGTGGAGGAGGCTGTGGAGATTATGTGGAGGCTTTTTCCCCAAAGGAAAATTTGACAAAATCATCCATAAATGTTGGATTTTGTTGACTTGGTGCTTGTGCTGTTTGAAGAAAAACAAGTAAACTTTGTTTGCCTTGTAATTATGCACAGATGAGGTCAGAAATGCCAAAGCAACATTCCCACAGCAAGAGTTTATTTACACAGTTTATTTAAGATTTCATTTCCCTAGCACAGAATAAATGATTCAACATTTCAAATGAAAGGAAAACACCATTTAAAGTCTTTGTTGCTTGTTTTTTTTTCTTTATGTGTAAATTTTAATTAGAGCATAGTGGGTTCATGAGGAATTATCGCCACTTAAACTTAAGCGCTACTCCTGTGGTAGCTGTGCTTGTGTAGCTTTTTATCATTTTGTGCTGCGGTTAACTTGGTTTGAACTTCATATTGAGTCATATATAGTTCTGATCAATCTTAAGTAAGTGATACATGACCTCTGTGTTCTCCTAGTTGCTCATCATTTTATGCTTGATTCTGTTGTCGACAGGCAGAGCGACGGGCGTACAGAGAGGCTGAGATCAACATGATGGACGACCTATCAGAGGGAGACTCTCACAAAGAGGAGGAGCCAGCCAGCCCAGCCCCTCCTCCTTCACAACAACACACAGACCCTGCATCACCAACGGTAGCTGTGACACCAGAGCCGGTAGCCAGGGGAGAACAGGCCACACCAAGCGAGGTAGAGTACCAGGTAAATTTAAGTTACCTTTATCTCAGCTTACTTTACACAATGAATTGGTAAAATTTCTACAAGAAGTGGCCCCAAATAAGTAATTATCCACCAAAAACAACATTAAATGGGTCTTTAAAAGTCATATTGTTCAAAGCAATTAATAAAAGAAGTTACGTATGTGTTGTGAAATGAGTACATGTATGATAAGGGAATAATGGTAGAACTGACTAGCAGAAAAAATATGCAGAGCCCCCTGATTAACACATAATCTAGAATCTAGAGCATGAATAATGTCTCTCAAACATTGCACTCCATTCAAACTCAAATATTTATAAACTTTTAGAAACTAAATGACTAAATTGAGTGCACTGAAGAAATACTGGCCCTCAGCTGATTTTTACATTTCTTGGGAGATTATTGTCTTTGTTACAAAACTGAACTACCACACTTAAAGGTAGAGTCATTATCATTTTCTGTTGCAGCTTGTAAACACACACTGGGCCCCTTTTGAGGCTCAACGCCAGAAGTATGGTAGCGTGTACTTGTACTACTTGTACATACACAGCAAGCTATGTAGAATATTCTGTTTGTTTTAATGGAGGAGTGGATAATTTAGCAAGCTAGCACAAGCTAACTGCTCGTGTTTGGCACCAAACGTTACCAGTTCAACAGAAAGCAGGCCGACTCCGTGTCGCTCTTCATCAGCAGGCTCAGCTTCAGTGCTCAAAAGCAGGTGAAAGCTAAACCGAGGTTCACTCTTGTTCTGGAACAAGCTTTATCTGCTTGCCATTTCGCCTCACTACAGTTGTATTTCCTTTTCTTCATCGCTACGTCCACATCAGCAGTTTTCTTTTGGTCTGAATGGCATCCAGTCAGCCAGAAGCGTCCCGACTAAATCAGAATTTTAAAATCCAGGTGGAGAGCAGGGTCTCTGCAGACACAGTCACCACCACACATGTCTAGGGGCTCGTAAGTGATGACTGATCCTCGATTAATTTTGTATAAGTCTGTGTTTTATGTTTTAGGAAAATGCTACTGACTCTACGTTTAACACTTACATTTGTAATAATTAAATATAGAAGACTTGCTCAGACTTTTTATCTGCAGTCTTGACAGCCATCTTGTTTGCGGTGAACTAATAGGATGGCAGGGGCTTTGGCATCGGCACACTGGTGTTTGGGAAGCTGCGCGGTTTCTCTTGGTGGCCTGGCCGGATCGTTTCCTGGTGGATGAGCGGCCGAAGTCGAGCTGCAGATGGAACTCGCTGGGTGATGTGGTTTGGAGACGGCAAATTCTCCGTGGTAAGTGGTCTTATGAGGAATCCCATAAATAGCTTGATCAAATACCAGTGTAATGTGCGTTTAAATCCCCAGCAGAGATACTCAGAAGTCCTTCTACAAAGAGTTTGAGAGAAAGACAGAATGTCTCTTATTATAGCTACAAGTTTTAGGGAAGTAATTTGGCCTCCAGGCAGCAGCTTAATGAGTATTTAACACCCCACTATTCCAATTTCATGCTTTTGTAGACACCAACATACTATCCCAGTTCAGGCATTCTTAACCCTTTCAAGTAAAGTTTTACTCTTCACAGCACCACAGGTTTATCAGTGTTAATTCAACATTTAATGTGTTCTCTGCAGAGACCTTAGAAATGGTGATCCCTTATGATCTCTTACTTGAATTGATGAAAGATGACCTTGGATTTTCTTTCCCATTTTTCTTTCGTCTTATTTAAATACAGAGATTAGTTTAAAAATCAAACTTGCCCTTAAGCCTCCTTGCCTTTTGATCCATCTCTCCTAAAAATGTATGTACCAGCTGCGGCATGCAGAGTTACTTTAATTGAGGATTTAAAGTACGTGTTAATGTTCACCTGTCTTCTCTTTTAATATTGATAACACTGATTATAATTTCTTTGGTTTTTCAGGTTTGTGTGGAGAAGCTGATGCCTCTGAGCTCTTTCTCCTCTGCCTTCCACCAGCCCACCTACAACAAACAGTCCATGTACCGGAAAGCCATCTTTGAGGCTCTGCAGGTAACAAACCCACCTTTTGAACTCTGCTTCTTAATGTCAGTGAATGTGTGGTTTCTTGTCATTTTTGATGACTGATCACGGATTTATTTATTTATTTATTCATTTATTTTTTTGCTGCTGCCCTCACTGTATTTCTCTCTGGATGAAGTCCAACATGTAAAAGACCAAAATATAAATGTACAAGGCTAAAGGTCATATGTTACTCATTCCTTTCTTATGTAACAAGATCTGCAGATTAGCATTGAAACTGGCTGGTATTTTTCATATGTGGAGGTGTTGTTCTCATCTAGCTCTGCCCACAATTTATAAGTGGTGGCGTGGATGTGGGTACATTTTTTCAGTATCATATTTTTTGGGATATTCTTAAATCCAGAAAAACTTCAGTTTTTATAATAAAGCAAATGGTGATTTATACTTTTTGACTATGTCACACAGAGTTGTCATTTATTTGGACTTCTGTAAAATGATAAACTAGCAGCAAGGATTTGTATGCTAAACTCTGAAGGTATTTTGCACTTTGCTTCTTTGTGTGCAGCTGTAATAACTTTATTCATTTTGTCTTGATTTGATACTTTTTCTGTTTTTGTATTGTTTGTGAGCCACCTTGTAGGCACATTTCTAGCACTGCAACAGGACTTTACACTGTGTGTGTGTGTGTGTGTGTGTGTGTGT
>JAPQLA010000010.1:19003140-19017203 GCA_029822935.1 Naso vlamingii
ACATGAGTATGACAAGACATCTTCCAGTTAACCAAAAGAGGAGAAAGAAAAAGATGCTTTATCTTCACCTCTGAGGCTTTCGAACTCATCTCTGTGAACTTGCTTAATTTCAATGTTTGGTATGTGAAGAGCCAAGTCTGTGTTTCTGCATCAGTCTTTGTACAACTGGTAACAGGTCGACCAAATGATGATGAGAAAACAGTTCATAAGGAAGGACTAACGCTCATTGTCACCCGGACAAACGGTGTCTATGTGTTCACAGTGGAATCATTGTCCTCGTCTCTAATCAGTCTCTCTTTTCTCTTCCTCTACCTCCCCTTCTCTCTTTCCTTCCTTCCCTCTTCCCTTACTCACCTCCTCTCACCCCCTTGCCTCACCCAGGCCGCTCTGATGGGTGGTACCACCATGGTGATGGCTCTCGTCCTGCCTGAACAACACTGCTCCCTACTGGATGCCTACGAGAACTGCCGAGCTCTGGCTGATGCCAAGGTGTGCTGCGACTACGCTCTACATGTCGGCGTGACTTGGTGGGGAACAAAGGTAAGAGCCAAAGAGAGGAGAACATGTGAGACAAACCAGTGAACGACAAAAAAATCCCACCTCCATTTACATTTTTTTTTTTCACAAATAGATTTTTTTTTTTTTTTTTTTTTGCTGTTTTGCCTCTCAAGCTTTTATCATTGTGGAATGAATAATAAAGCAGCCAACCCATTTTCAGATATGGGGTAAATGTGTAATGACCTAGATTGAACCTTACATGCTTCATGAATTAGGTTAACATGCATGCTCACTGGGCACATTAGGCAGATCCTATGAGTCAACATACCTCATTTAGCCTTTGGCTTTAATATCTGTGTTGTATCATCTGCTGGCTTTGTGCGCGTGCTACATCTTATTATATATAATAAAATATTCAATGTCACATTGTCAAAAATCTAGCTGTAATAAAATCACTTCGACCTGAAGCTTATTTCACTATAGACTGATTATGCTCATCCCTCCTGGTGACAGTATGTTACATGAGTGCTGCATCAAGTCTGTTTTATAGTTGTAATGGCCTTTTAAGTAGACAGCGATACTACGTATACATTGCCTCTTTCATATTGACAGAGTCGTCTCCTTCATTTAAACTGTAATGACCCCTTTTACTGCGGTATAGTTGTAATAGTATCCGTGCTAAACATCATATAGCTTTTGATTACTGCATTTTGATTGACTTAAATGAATTTTCTATGTGGTGAATGCCTCTGTGGGACTGTGATATTCATAAGCGTGAGTGCAATACGATCTCATTTTGGCTGCTTTCCAAGCTCATTTCATGCCCCATATAACAAACACACACACACACACACACACGCACACACACACACGGAGGGAATTCCTCTCTCTCTCTCTCTCTATGCCCACATTCACACTGGCTAATGCTCTTCATTGTCTGCCTTTGCCACTGCAAACCAAACTTCCTCAGTCCTTAAAAGTGATTGGCTACCGAAATCAAATCAGATCCTTGACCCCTGACCTTTGTCCTGTGATCAGGTGCGGAACGAGATGGAGACCCTTGTGAGAGAACATGGAGTGAACTCCTTCCAGATGTTCATGACCTACAAAGATATGATGATGCTGAGAGACTCTGAGCTTTACCAGGCTCTGCAGACCTGTAAGGACATTGGGGCCATCGCACGCGTCCACGCTGAGAACGGAGAGCTGGTGGCCGAGGTGCACACCCAACAGACACTCATAAAAAAAAATCATAAAAGCCCACACATGCTTGTTTGCTCCTTTTTTAACTTTAACAAATGGTTAGCGCAATTATTGTAATAGTTATCCTGACAGCTATTTGGTCCCTGAAGATGAAACAATAAGACGCTGTGACCTCCTGAAATTGTGTTTTTAATATTGATGAAACAATTACAAAATTGAGCTGTTATGGTGTGTGTTTGTGTGCATGTTCTTGGGTGTGTGTTTGTGTGTGTGTGTATGCGTTTTGTTAGAGTGCCAAAGAGGCTTTGGATTTGGGCATCAGTGGACCGGAGGGTATTGAGATCAGTCGACCAGAAGAGGTAAATTTACATTGGAGGTTATTTCTTATCAGTCAATAATCTTTTGGAATTTTCCAGCCGTTGGCAGATAGACAGAAAAGTTAATTGTGGCCCATGAATATCAGCATATTACAGTTTTTTGGGTAGAAGTTAATGATAAAGCTCTAATATATGAACGTTTGTTTAGTACTTATTAAAACACTCATTCTGTGATTCTGCCGCTGTCATATTGTCCGCAGCTGGAGTCTGAAGCTACTCACAGAGCCGTCACCATCGCCAACAGGGTAAACAGACGCAAAAACAGATTTTAATATCCTGTCTCTGTGCAAGTGACTGTATGTTCTTTGTAAATCATTGAACGGACTTGTGAATACAGGCTCGCTGTCCGATCTACCTGGTGAATGTGTCGAGTATGTCTGCTGGAGACATGATTGCTGCTGCCAAGATGCAAGGTGAGTTGCAACTTGTGTAAATATTTTTTTTTACTGTGGTGATAATGAAAAATAAATAAAGATGATCTTCTTGTAATTAGCCTCTTTTCTTTTCTGTCCATGCAGGTAAGGTGGTACATGCAGAGACCACAGTAGCTCACGCAGTTCTGAGTGGGATGCATTATTATCACCAGGACTGGGCTCATGCTGCCGCCCACGTCATCGTCCCTCCTCTCCGCCTTGACTCCAACACGCCCAGCTATCTCATGGGCCTGCTGGGCAAGTATGTACTCAAC
Organism: Naso vlamingii; assembly: GCA_029822935.1. Taxonomy (NCBI): domain Eukaryota; kingdom Metazoa; phylum Chordata; class Actinopteri; order Acanthuriformes; family Acanthuridae; genus Naso; species Naso vlamingii. The sequence goes on from JAPQLA010000010.1 coordinate 19,005,907, forward strand.
ACGGATATAATTTTACTGCAATTGTATCCCTGAAACATATTACTGACATTGTTTTCTACCATACCGGAGGGTAGTGATTAGTGATATTTTAGATATTTGTACTGTCAGTAAAAAAAAATCTCCAAAACTGATCATGTATAATCTGTTTTCAGTGACACTCTGAGTGTTGTGGCATCAGAGCACCGTCCGTTTAGCACCAAGCAGAGAGCTCTGGGCAAGGAAGACTTCACAAAGATCCCTCATGGAGTGGCTGGAGTCCAGGACAGGATGAGTGTCATTTGGGAGAGGGGAGTGGTACGTACACATACCAGAGATGGGGACTTGCACTTGAGGCTTGGACTCAAGTTGCACTTAAGTCGCACACACAGTGACTTGCGACTCAACCTCAAAAGACTTCAAACTTGACATGAACTCAAGGTTTGCGATTCGTGAACAATCTTTTTTTTTCTTTTTAGCAGTGACAAGGTCTGACAAGCTAAATCTTATTCCCTTCATAATGCACATGCGTCATTACCCATGTGCAATCTTTACTACTATCTGTAATACAGTACATGTTTTGATTCCATAGCTGTGCTGTGTTCTAAGTAGACTGACTGGCATGCAGCAGATGAACACTTATTACCACCAGAAGAGACTTGAGACTTGACTTGAGACTCAAGGTGAAAGACTTGTAACCATCTCTGACACATACACATGAGCACACACACAGATACACATACACACACACACACAAAATACAAGTACACTGCAAATTATCTACTGACATTAACTAAAAACCACAGGTTAGTGCTATGCTCACTCACTCACGCACCTTGCATATTTGATGTTTCGATGTTTGCAGGTTACAGGAAAAATGGATGAGAATCGTTTTGTGGCAGTGACGAGTTCTAACGCCGCAAAAATCTACAACCTGTACCCACGCAAGGGTCGTATTATCCCTGGGGCTGATGCGGATGTGGTGGTCTGGGATCCGGATGCAACAAGGTTTGAAGTTATATTAACAACATAGTAAACCATTAAGATTATTCACCAGTGTTGTTTGATCTTGTGCAAATAAAAATACTAAAGTCAAATGGCTGTCTTGTCTGCACAGGACGATCTCTGTGAGCACTCAGGTGCAGGGCGGAGACTTCAACCTGTATGAGGGGATGCGTTGCCACGGTGTCCCCCTGGTCACCATCAGCCGAGGTCGTTTGGTGTGTGAGAACAATGTGTTCATGTGTGCCGAGGGCTCGGGAAAGTTCTACCCACAGCGCACATTCCCTGACTACCTCTACAAAAAGATGGTGCAGAGAGAAAAGGTGTGTTCACTTTTGGTCATTCATACATTTCTGCCGCCGATGTCACTCAAAAAGTCAAGTAGTTCCAGCAGTGCATCAGGGCTCCTGCTTTGCTATGCTGACTCATCCACAGCGAACCTACTGCAAACACACCCATCATGTTGTGTCTAACTGCACGCATCTGACAGTCTGTATAAAGGATTTAACGCTTCTGCTCTCTCTGTACGCTGACACTGTTTTTCTGCTGCTGCTGTCTGCAAAAACCTCCTCCATCCAACCTCTGCAGGGTCTGCTTCTGCTCTGCTTTTTGTACACTGAATGATTTATACTGCCAGCTTATAGGAAGTACTTCTCTAGGCTTTGTGCATTTCACATCGTGCTGCATATCAAGTCGAGTTATTAATTTATCACTGAATTACAGATTCATCTCATCCAATGTTCATATACAAATTTTGCTTGTTATTTATAAAGAATTTATCCTGTTTACAATACAGTAGTATTTTTAATACAAACCTATGTTTAGATGCGTACACACAGAATACCTGGGTCAGCGTAAATTGGTCTGCTCCCTTCAATAAGTATGTGTATTTTATAAACCAAAAGCTATGAGCATTTGTCAAATCTTTAGGAAGATCCTTAAGATAAGAATGATAACTGTAAGGTCAATTAAATGTGTTATGTCCATTTGCAGCTTACAATAAGATTGTTATTGCAGGACTATTATTATCATATGTATTACTAATGCCCACCCGAGCCAAGAACACCAGATGATAAAGTTATTGCTCATGTTTCCAAATCAAAGATCCATGTAAAGAACCAACTTTTGTTGAACTTTTAATGATGATTATCATTGCTCCACCCACTGAATCTATCTGTTCAGTGTTTATTTTTTGCTTTTCACCTCTGATTTAGGCTCAAGCTTACAAAGGGGTTGACAGGGATCCCTACTCTGGCGATGTGGCCAAGGTGGCAAACACTATGAAGAAGGAGCTCGGTTTGGGCCCCATAGACGGAGAGGCACCCAACAAAGGGCAAACTGGTTCTAGAGTGCACCAGGGAGTGCGAGACCTCCATGAATCCTCCTTTAGTCTCTCAGGTAGGCTGGAATAAACTAATGACATTGCAGTTTTTCCGTAAAAACCCTCAGAACTGAAGAAAGAATTGGTGTTTTTCTCCCAGGATCTCAGATTGATGACCACATCCCGAAGAGGTCCTCGGCTCGGATCCTGGCCCCTCCCGGTGGTCGCTCCAGTGGTATCTGGTAATCACCGGGGCAGGAGCTTCAACCGTCCGAACCCTCCTTGTTTTGTAAAATTCTCAACAACCAGGAAAACTGCACTGATTTAAAATCACAGAATTAAAGTTTAGAAGGGAAAATAAATTCAAGCACGTGTCTGTGATTGGTGAACTGATGATCAGTGATCTGCCAAAGTGACTTTTTACGAATCGAATTGGTGTCCAAATTGGAGTGACTGACCTAATTGATAAGATGAGAGTGAAGGGCTATCTTTGAATTTAAAATGTTGTGCCAAATTCAAGCTGATCATTCTAACATTTACAAAGCCTACTCATTGTCACCCCGCTTGTATGAAATAACAAACTGTGAAAGATCAAAACCAGTACAGTTTTTGATGGTTTCGACTGAAGTGATGTCAGCTGAATTATTTAAAAATAACAAAACTGGAGTCAGTGAAATATCTATTATACCCCTGTCACACACACACACAAACATACAGTACACTGTAGACACCATTGCTTTAGACTCATAGGAAGATGTGTATGGATTCTGTTTGTGATTGCACACCCACTGTGCTTGGCTTCCTGTTGCACTGTGGATTCCTCTAACAGTGTTTTTATTTCCAGTGGATGAACTGTGCTGTGTGGTGGTGAAATCCAACTGCTTCGAACACTGTGTGATCTTGCAGCTACGCTCTCTAAATAGAGTCAGACTTGATCCTATCCATCCTTATAATTTCACTGCCTCTGACTGAAAAACACTCACAAATTCCACAAACATCCCTGCCTCACCTGCAGCTTAGCAGAGTCTGTAGACTGAGTTACAGAAGATACATCCTGTGGGCTGACCCGAGGTTATAAATCTGGTCCAAGCATTGATCACACAACAGCTAAATGTAGGCATTTTTGTTATGAAAAGTTTGGTATTTATAGACCCTGCAAAGTGCCAGTAGACTGAAGAGAAGTCAGTTCAGTTTCTTAAAGGAAGGATGAAAAGAATTTGATTTGAAGATTATAGTTGGGAGGATAAAAAGGAAAAGCTTTCTGTAACTCTGCTACTGGTGATGCAGAACACAAGAATAATTCTGATGTAAATTACATTAGGACTGGGTGATATGGACCAAAACACATATCTTGGTATTTTCTACAAAGTTAGCTAAATGTTCAGCTGTAAGGCAAGTCACATGTTAGATGTCAGTACATCAATAAAACTGAATGCTGTGCCATCTGATGTACCAGACAGAACACTAACAGCCTTCTGAGGGAATACAGGAGCTGTTTGACTGCTGCAAACACCAGGGGCCTCATTTATCAAAATGTGTGTAAAATGTGTGAATCTGTGTGCAATAGCTGCCCATAGCTGCCCATAGACATATAAAGAAAAGTAATTTAATTGAATTTAGTATGAACAGCTTTATAAAGCATTTTAGCAGCTTCCAAAGTTTAGTATAACAGCCCATAACTTGGATGTTTGGATTCACTCTCATTGCTCTTAACCTTGTTTGAGCAATAAAACTCCGATAAACTCAGTGAACGCTGCCTCTCCAGCACCAGATGAAAACTAGACAAAGTTAGCAACTCGCCAATGAAGAAAACAGAGCATTTAGCACATAGCGAGCCAAGACTTTTCCTTAGCAATTGGAAGAGGCGCTGAGTTAGGAGGGAATACTAGATTTTGATTCAACAGATTGCAAAAACATAACCAAAACTGGATACAAACAAGTGTGTGAATGTGTAATTTGTAATATACAGTATAGCCATAACATTTTTATAGGACAAGCTTATGTGAAATGGGCATGCTATTCAATTTGTTTTGGAGTTTTATCCCAAAAGTGGCCAAAAACCTAATTTTTGTAGCTCTACTGAAGAACTTCTGGAAAAATATAGTAACTCAGAAAGAAATTGGCAAACATCAAGAGCTCCCAAGTTGAGAAACTCCTCAGTAAGATTCAGCATTTTTGGTTTTCAATATTTGCACGTCATCAAGCACAAGAATAATCTAATTCATCTGTTTGTCTGTTTGGAAAATGAGTGTTTGTAAAAGTGATAAATGAGGCCCCAGACCATGCATAGAGGGCAATGAAAGAAATTTATAATATGTCGCTGAGTTTCAGTAGCATCTCAAGGACCACAATTTGAAAGCAACTTTCCTATTTGTAGGAAAAATAAAATGGGATTGTTTTTAGAGCAAAGTGTCTCCACAGAGCAGGAAGATTGAGCCGCACAGGCTGAAGAAAACCACAGACCCTCTCACCTCACCTCCTGATGATGTCTCATTCCTGCCGAGCAGTATTATATTTATACATAATCTCGTCTTTTGTCTGTGAACTATATATTTAGGATGTTCAGTTTTTTGTTGTTGTTGTTTTTTTTTAGATGAAAGAATAAATGTGCCAATGTGAATAACCCGTGCCACAACCCACACCCATGCATGAAGAGCACCACACAGAGTTAGAGGAGGGAAATGTCTCCTGAACGTCACAAGCTCACAACTGGTGCTGTTTTTTTACAATTACATACAGTGGCGTTATTATATTGTTGGATGGTTATGTTGTTTTGAAGGCACTGTGACTGGTCAGTGGCTGTGTGTGTTTGTAGATTCTTGTTGTGTTGGACAGTGAACCTGTTGAATCTGTAAGTGGCTGCTTGTTTCTTACCACAAGAATAAAAGAATAAAATGAGAAAAATAACATCTTGATTCTCACGTGTCATCTGATGTGTCTAAAATGCAAAAAAAAAAGTGTGTATACACGCACACACAAAATAGAAGTTTAAAAAAAAAGTGTATACATACACACACAGAATAGAAGTTTTAAAAAAAAGATTAAAAAATAGTAAAGTGGAGGATATCAACGATAATGTTACAATACAATAAAATCTGCAAAGAAAGGTGCCAATAGTTTTTTATTTATACAACCCAATTTTACAAATTAAATTTACCTTCTGGAGCTTTGCATTCTGTGCAGTATGTGACATCCTCTGTCATTAGACCCTCATTGAGAGGAGGGTAATATGACTGTTTTTGTGACAGTATAATAGCTTTGTTTTATTCATATGTGCAGTTTTGCATAATTAGTACATTTACTTTTGAAGTTGAGTATCATTTAATGCCAGTACTTTTGTTCGTTTTTACAAGACTAACAGTTAAGAGAGTACTTTTACCCTGTTGTATTACTACGTTACTGTCACTTAGTAAAAAGATTTGAGTACTTCCGCCACCAATGCTGATATCGAATAAAATGTTGATATTTAAATTTTGGCGAAATAATATGTGAACTTCCACTTAAAGTGAGTAAAGAATAGGGAGAAATACTGAAAGTCACATTAAACAGAAACCATTGGCCACAGTCACGCCGCTCGAACCTTCTCCGTCATGGCTGCGCACGGGACACCAGTTTCACTCAAAGTAATATCAAAACAGTGCAACTGTTTCGCGCATGCGTACTCCGAACGGTTTAACTGAAAGCACTCTCGCGCAACTTGCTGAGAAACCAGTCGGGGTTATAGCAACGGAAAGCCCATCATCAGACAACGGGACGGCTGTGAGAGGGACGCTGTCGTTCTTCAGTGAGTATTCTGAAAAAAAGTTAACTCAAAATGTGCGTCCTGGCATTTTAAATCACTTTTTAAAAATGCTTGTTTAATTTTTGTCTCAAATAAATACCTTCGTTACCTCGTAGTTGACAGTTATTCTGTCACTGGTAACGTGCGGTGTGTGTATTATCGAAAAGGCCTTCAGAGGGGGGTAACGTTAACGTCAGGCTGGAGAAAGTCTCATTTTCAGTCACACTTGGATGTTTGCTGAGTTCACAAACATCACTGGGATTCAATAAAACCTGGTGGAAACTCTAAATTCAACAACAATAACAACAGCTACTCGCAGCCGCTAGCAGTGTAACTAGTAAGCTAACGTTAGTAGCTAGCAACGTTCAGTCACACAGAGGCGGCAGTGTCTGTCGCACCGTCCGCGGCTGTGATGTCAGCTGTCAAAACACGCAGGCTGACCCGTGAAACTCACTGGCACAAGGCTGTAACTAGTTTACTCACCACTCAAACTACAGGTTTATGTTTGACAGGGTTTATATGGCTTACAGCGAACGCCCCCTTTAGTGTTGTGCTATCTCCTGACTCTCAGTGTCAAATAAATTTCTTTTATTTGACTATAAAGACGCAATGGTTGGATAGACTCTTCCAGATTCGTTTTAAACAGTAAAGTCGGGGATAATTGAGCAGTATTAACGCAGGAAAAAAATGTGTCATATTTACTAGAAAAAATACAGTTATGTTTGCACATGTATTGTGTATATGCTTACATACAACATCTGTGCAATATTGTAATACACTGGTTATAGTGCAAGAATAGGGGGTTGGTGATGCACCATATTTTGTGACCCATTAAAATCAGTACAAATTGAATTTTATTAAAATATTTTATTGCACATTTTCATTTCATAGCAACTGTCAGTAAACATGGTTCCCTTGTTTGAAGTGTTAAGACAGGGTCGCACATTTCGAAAGTAAAAACTTCCAACCCCATTTAGAGTTAAAGGTTATGATTATTGTCATTAATAAGTAACCTTTTATTGTTTCCTTGATAAATCTTTTGGTCTGTAAAATGACTAAGACTTTCAAATGTTTGCATTTATTTGAGGGGCTGAAACTGTAGACTTTTGTCACTTTTGTGAAAAAGATTTTTTTTTTAAAGTCTGTTAGTGATTTTTTTACATATCAAAATAGTTACTAATGCATTTTCTGTCTGTCATATTATTGTTTCAGCTCTAGTAACAATAATAAGTACAATACAAACAAAATAAACAGGCTAAAACAACTCACTTTCTACAAAAGAGAATAAACAATGCCAAGTTGAGATGCAAAAGCCAAATTTTCCAGTATCCAAAACTGTCTAAAACAAAGTAAAAACCACAAATTTAGATCAAGAGTGTTAATGTATAAATCCCTTAAAAACAAATAAGTAAATAGTCCATGCTCTGAATAGAAGTTTGATTTTAATTAACTTTATATATTCTTTTCTGTATCTTAGTTAGATTGAAGTAACAGGAGGGAAGAGAAAGCTATTAAAAATGACATTGTTTTTTGTTATTACAGACTTGAAGAATAATAAGGGTTCAGACGCAATAACACAAGTTCTGTGATGTATTAAAGATCTGGGGAATGTTCTGGAAACGGGGTCTGTCAGATGGGAAAGTCCAGGTTTAGGGTTACACTCCTACATTCAAGAGTAGTCACGCATCTAATTATAAATGACTGTCACTATTTTCATGGTCTGTGGAATTCATTAATGTTACATAACTACATAGTGATCATGACTTACTATGATTCAGCTCGACTGTAAACATTTCTTTAACAGTTTAAGCAAGCCAGGCAAGTGGTGTTTGTTTGTAAGCAGTATTATTAGATATCATGATGCACAGGCCTTTACTGACTTGATGTGCAATTTCTGACCTAAAAGTTAGTCAAAGAAAGTTTATAGGTTAGAAGAATTATTCGCCTGGTTACAGTAACAGTGTAATGTCTGTGAAGCCCTGCAGTCAGGAAGTGATTGTTCTGCACAACATCCTGTATGTTGTTTACTTTGGAGGCAGTCAGTTCACAGAAAGTGCTTTGTTATATTTGGATTTTTCCTTATCTCAGGCTGTCAGTGTGATGAAGCTGCACTGGTTTTTATGCCTGTTGGATACACCTGCTGGTGATCTCAACAGTCTTTGTGAACGATAGTGGGTTACATCATGATGGACCCGCGCTAAAAGGATTACAGTAACTGAGGCAGAGATTAGTGGCCTAGCAGGTGAACTAGTGACCGGCTGCTAGTTTATCTATGGTGTGCCTCTTTGTAACCTTTTGGAGGTGCTCTTGAGCAGGACACTAAACCGTTCTGACTGTACAGGTATACAGAAAGTTATGTTTCAAAGGGGCATAAAGACAAAAACATTAGTTATGTTTAAGGAAAAATCTGATGTTTTTTGAAATGAAGTGAGTAAAGTAACTTTAATGTATGATTATCTTTACATTAACCGGACTGATAACTCACATGACGCTGATTTCTCTTGCTAGTTTTTTTTTTAAGGTGGTCCACCACAGTCTGATTTGAACAGTTCACAACCAACGCACACCCAGCGCAGGTGAGTAAAGTGTGTATGTCTCAATTATAAATTTTTTTACCTAATATTAAAGCAGTCAAGCAAGGACTACTCACATAATGGCTACATTAGACAGTATAACTTAACCTTATTTAATAGCAGTATAATCATAATTCTTCAATTGTCTTGAATTTTCAGAATAAAACTATTCAATTTTATTTTTACAGCAAATTTCAAAAGGAAGTTACTCAGTGCCTTACAAGTTTGAACCAGGATAAATTTGTGTTTATGGCTAGTTAAGTATTTTTCTAAGTAGTAACTTATCTCAAGATTACAAATGTGGTTGCAGTTATTAATTGAACATGCACCATGGCACACTTACAACTGTGGAATAAGATATTAATCAGCCCATAGCAGTCAGACATTTTTTGTGGCATGTAATATCTGTGTTCACATGCTTGTGTGTGTGTTTCTATGGAACAGGAGGATGGCGGTGAATGTCTACTCCACCTCTATGACCATAGAGAACCTGAGTCGTCATGACATGTTGGCATGGGTAAACGACTCCCTACAGCTCACCTACACAAAGATCGAACAGCTTGGTTCAGGTAAACATACACATTTAATTCATGACGAGCTTGTAATTAAATTAGAAGTGTTTCTTTAGCTTGAAAGGTAAATATGTTTGTGTGTGTGTGTGTGTGGTTTCTCCCCCTAGGTGCTGCTTACTGTCAGTTCATGGACATGCTGTTTCCAGGGTGCATATTGTTAAAGAAAGTGAAGTTCGGTGCAAAATTGGAACATGAATACATCCACAATTTCAAAGTCTTACAGGCTGCATTTAAGAGAATGAATGTAGACAAGGTGAGTACACACACACACACACACACACACACACACGTTCTGTATATTTTTATTGAACAAATCATTTTTCAACCCTTTCATAGCTTCATCCTTTCATAAGTGCTAGAAACTATTACTACAGTTGTAAGAATAGCTCCTTGTTTTAAGTATTTCTTCAGGAAATTCTGACTTTATTTGATTTCAGTCAGTGAAGAGATGACAGAAATAGTGGGGAGAGAGGAGATGCGTGATGTGCAACAATAGGCGCTGGCTTTACTTTAACAGGGGACGTCGTGATAACATGGTCAGCATCTTTACAAGGGCCCAGAATAGTTTGTAATAGGGCTGTATAGTTATAGGAGTGAGCAAGACAAGTGAAATGCCAGGGTGAATCTCATGCCAGATTAATAAAATTATATGCCGATTTGTACTTCATGTTCGTGTTATAGTCATCTACTACATCGCAAATAGAACGAGCCACTGTACATCTAGTATGTTCAATGTAGTGCCAACGCATAGTTTTTAATTATAATGTTATTCCCGCATTTCTTTTTGTAATTTCATGGTGTGAGCCTTTGAGCTAAAGCTTGTCTCTGTGTCCTTATCACTGTTTTTTTCAAGGATTCCGAGAATTAACATTTCTTCTAGATCCAATATGCACAGGAACATGTTGGCTACAGTTTAAATAACATTATATAAACCATAGCTGGCCGGTGAAATCCTTCCTTACCCTCCCAATTGTTGGACATTTGATCCATCTCTCTCCTTTCTTTTCGTCTTTTGTTGTGTCCCTCTCAGATCATTCCCGTTGAGAGGCTGGTGAAGGGGAAGTTCCAGGACAACTTTGAGTTTCTTCAATGGTTTAAGAAGTTTTTTGATGCCAACTATGATGGAAAAGAGTACGACCCTGTACTGACACGGCAGGGCCAGGAGGGTACGCCACCGCCTCCCAACCCAGGTACAGTACAAATACACACAGGTGTTTGTGTGTGTCAAACACCCAAAAGCTTCATTTGTTTGCCCTCACCTCCTCATGCAACCACATTCCCACCTCTAACCCAGGTGAACCATTTCTCCACAAGCCTAAAAGACCCTCCTGCTCAGGTAACATCCCTCGCATTGACCATGTGTGTATGTGTGCTCATCGGCGCTTGCTGAGTGGCTTGTCTGTCTTCAAACCGTAGCTCTTTTTACACAGAGATGCCACAGTCCAAAGTCTGACTCGCCAGATGCTCACTGTTGGTATAAGTCTTTCATTGGGGAACTATTTTAGTTGGCATTCTCCTCTCTTTCCGCCTTCTCTGTGTTACTATACTGCATGGGCACAGTTGTGACAGAATGGGCTTGGCGTTGCCCAGGATGATAGTGATTGGTTTAAGTAAATACTAACAGGCCTGAGCATTTCTTACTTTTAGCAGCATAATAATATGTGCAGCCAATCAGATGGCCAGCCTTGACACAATGCTGTGGTGGTAGGGCTGGCTATGTGAGAGTAAGGCCAGCATAAAGCCACCACAGTGTGTCATTTTAGAAAGAAAAAGAGGAGCAAAGGTAACACAGCGGAGGCATCTAGTGTGATGTATAACAAACGGCAGCTCCTTTAGTTGTAACGACAGTAACAATGGTGTATTGTGACGATAAGAATCGTGCGCCGACCCTCTTATATGGCAGTTGAAATTTTTCTTTGCTTGAAAGGGTTAGAGGATTTCAGACCTTGTTGCCTCCCCGATTTGTAAGAATTTGCTGTTCTATTCTTTGAGTTAACTGCTAACTGCTGCTTTATCTTGGGTTGCTGTCACACACGTAACTTAAAAAGTCACACCTTTAACAAAATGGCAAG
>JAPQLA010000010.1:19127349-19139864 GCA_029822935.1 Naso vlamingii
GACTTCATGGAGAACATCTCTCTGGAGGGAAAGACCAACTTCTTTGAGAAGCGGGTGGGCGAGTACCAGAGGATGGGCGTCATGTCCGGCCCCACAGACAACACCTTCAGGCTGGACGCCGACTTCTGAGGACCTACCCATGTTCACACTCGTATTTCACACTCGGACTTTAACGCTGCGGGACGCTGAGTGGAGGCTGGCGTCCCGTTTCAAAAAAACAGACAAAACTCTTTGGTTCTAACTGAACCTCATCCAGTAATCAAGTGTTGCAATCAGCAAAATGACTGAACACATGGCTTGAGGAAGAACTTCGCACACATTCTTTAATTTCTGTCAAGTCCAAATGAGCTTAATGGAAACGATGGATTCAGTTTAAAGCACGCTGCACATCAAAAACACTACATGAAGAAAAACTGTTCAGTGTGAGCGCCAACGTATCGCTTTGACACCAGGCGTCACGTGTGATGTGGTTTAACTTGCATTTATCTTTTCCAGACACTTTAAGCCCTGCAGCTGTTTGTCTCGTTTTAACATGTTCACTCTAGATTTATTTATAACCCTTTTTAGATCTGTTAGTTCACGTTGTTAAATATGTACAGTTTGAGGTTTTTAATGCAGACTTTGGGTTTTAAATTGAAGTCTTACAAATGAAAATACTCTCACTGGTCTATTTTGTGAGAGCAGTTGAAACAAAATGAAGAATAAATTTTTGGTAAACTCACATGTCTCTTATTTTAAATTAGATGGTCTGTTTCAAATGAGAAGAAATGGTGTCATTAGTCGACATAATGAGAATTTTACTCCACATTTGAGCTCTATGTTCTGTGGGTGTGGTTACAGATATTGAACAGGACGGAGCCGTTCTTGCTTCAAAACTTGCATAGTGGCCACCCATGGTAAAGCAGTGAGAATTCCCCCAGCGGCCCCACAGGCAGCTATGTAAAAAGGGTGTTTTTTCTGTTTTTTTTTTTTTAACACCTAATTGTTTTTAATTTTATTGTATTGTAAATTGATATTACAGCAAGTCCAAACAAAAAAGGCACTCTTCATCTCAAGAATGTTTCAGTCATAAGCCTCAGGTTAAGAACAAAATGAAAGAAGTCTCAAAAAAGAAACAAGTGAAAGCGTTAAAAGAAAAAACAAAATAACTGAAATTCAGAGCTATTTCAAATTAAGCTTAACCTGTTTATTGATTAAAGATAATTTAAGGGCTTTCTTATCTTTAACAAGTTTCAAAGACTTGCTCAAAAGTTCTAGCTCACTTCTCCGATGGTTGAAACTGGGTTTAGTTTTGAAATGAATGCATTTATGAATAAAAAACTTATACCATCATACTTTTGGGAAACAAGTTCCAAGTTTCCATTTATATATATATAAAAAAAAAAAGGTTGTAAAACTGAACCCAGAGGCCAGAAACCCTTTTCATGGTTCACGCTGGGTGAACAATTCTCATTGATCTAAATGCATGGCCATCTCAGAATATTGGGTGTGTTCCGAATCGCATAGTTTTGCTTCTGACTTATAGCATGAACTGCAACTGCTCTCACAAAGTACATACTGTTGCATGTAGTATGCAATTTGGACATACTACTCCGCCATGATAGAGCGCCTTGAACTTTGAATCTGATGCTCCTTTATCTGTCGCAGCCTTAGTGGAGTACAAGTTGAGCAAACATGCGTGCTAAGCCATTCTAAGGTAAAATTCATCCAAATGTAACTGACCATTTACACTCTTATTCACTCGACTTTGTGCAGCAGTAGTTTATTAATATATTAATTGCACATAGGAGTCACAAAACTTATATAGTTCTTCCACTTCTATGCGCTGTCATCTGTCATTGTAGCACTTCTCATTCTGTCAATCATCTGTGATCTGTCTCAGTTTTGTTTATATTTGAGCGATTCAGTGTGACATATTACACATTTTCCACTGTGCAGAGGATTGTGAGTCAGAATGACTAGAAAAGCATACTTGTTTGCATACTGCAAAATCTGACCGGATGTAGTAGAACATCCTGGTACTTCTGGCATACTGCATTTCTCATATGTACTGGGACATACTAAATCTTTTTCTGACATTAAATAGGTAGTATGGGTATTTGAACAAAGGGCTTGTTCTTTAAACACATTCTGCTCTGTTCAAGGGTGATAACCAAGTTTCTGGTCATGTCACTCGAAAAACCAGCAACAACAGATTTCACTGAGTCCGAGCTCAACTGCATCAGAGCCTTCATGTTTTCCTGGGTTAATATAAACATGTGGTTCATTGTTTCTGTCAGTTTCCATCTTCTTCTTCCAGCTACATAAAGAGTTTCCAGCATCATGTGGACGTTCAGTCCACTGTTGGTGTAAATGTAGTGGAGCTGAACTTTCCTCAGTGTGAGTGGTACAAACTGAAACAGCTGTTCTGACACTTCCAGGCCTGGGCAGACACCTTTAGAGGGGGAGGGGCTCAGGGAACTACAACAATTACAATCGGTCGATTGACAGAAAATTATTTGCAAACCATTTTGATGAAGTATTGGTGCAAGTCAATTGAAATTGGCTCATTGTCATTTTTAAAACAAACTGAAAACATTCCCTTTTGATCTCCAAACTTGCAAAACATCCGGAGAACTATTTCTCACAATGAAGCCAAACTGTTAACAACTGCAGCTACAACAAAAAGCAATAAACTCGTGACTAAATGATGCAGAATTTAAAGGAAACCTTGAGTAACTTTGTGATTTGTAAACGATTACAAAAAAGCAACAAAAAAAGTTACAGAACACTGTCACACACTCACACACACACACAGCAATGATATTTAATTCTTTTTCCAGAGGGTTTGCTCTACAGTGCTGATAAAGAATCTGTTTATTCATTTTATCTCTAGTTTTCTAAGTATGGAAAATTTACCAATATAAGAACAATTTATTTATATTTATGAATGAATGGTTGTATGGCTGAATGCATGTATGTATGAAAGAATGAATAAAAGGATTAATGTATGTATGCATGAATTCATTTTCATATGTATGTGTGTGGATGGATGAGTTTATGCATGTATCGATGTTTGTGTGTTTGTATGTGTGAATATGTAAGAATTGTATGTATGAAGAATTATACGTGTTAAGGTTAGGGTTTGGTCATTTACATCCCACTCAGCACTCCTCCATGTTTTAATGCCCTGAAGTTCCAGGTTATTTCTGTGATTATTTCCGTATTTTTCTGAAACCGCCGCACCTGGAGCTTTTTTCATTTCTGCTGCATTATATGTAAGATGTATGAATGATTGTTTGCAGTTACTGTTCTACACTTTGTTTTTCCATTAACTGCCTTTGTGTATGTGAAAATAAGTAGGTTCTACTGAGCGTGACTCCTTGGTATTGTGTCTTCACACTGAAAGAAGAGGTTCATGCAGTCCATTTCAGGTTCAAGTGAAGAGTTTATTTGATCTGATTACAGAGGAACATATCTGCATTCCCATGATGCATTCTGTTTTCTCCACAGATATTAAAGCAAGTTAGTGAAACACTGCAGTAAAAGAGCAAACAGGAGATATGCTCATAGTTTGATGTTTCTGGAATGTAACTTGGTTCACACTCGTTGTTTTTGACATTCAATTTCGACAATATTTATTTGAAAATAAAAAAAGAGTTAATTTTCATTACCCTCTGACACATAAGCCTCACTCTCATGAGACTAGTATTATGTGGGAACCCCATTAATTTGTTAGAACTGCAGAGGACGTCTGTGATTTTAATCTTGTGCAAATTGCCCACGTCCACACTTTTTAGTTGAGAAACTTGGAGGCTGGAATAATGATCCAAAGTTTGACAGCATTCTGGGTTCAAATTGGCTTTAGTAAATTTGAGTTAATCACAGACTTTGCTTATCCTGTGCAAATGCAGTGCACAAAATACATCGGGGGGTAGCTTCTAAAATACATGAGGTCCTGAGGTAACACTATTCCCAGAGCTTTTGAGGAAACAGAGCTTTAGTGATTATACAGGAAAAATTGTGATAAAAAAAAAACATGCATGTTACAGTCTGTTAAAGTTGGAATCAGAAGCATTTTTCTCAGAAACAAAATACAGATTTAAAAAAAAAATTAATCCAGCTCAGTCGTCACTTCTGGGCCCATAGACGTGTGATGTGACTGTGACAGAACGAGAGTGAATCTCAGTTTGGCTTTCAGCCGCCACCGAGAACTGAGGGAGAGGCTGGGGATGAAAAGCTATGTGGAGTTAACCTGCTTTCTGTTGGAAAGGTAGGTGCCAAACATCAGGGGTTAGCTTGGGCTAGCTCGCTAAATTATCGACTTCTCCCTTAAAACAAATGTAATATTCCTACATAGCTTGCTTTGCAGGGACAAGCAGTACAAGTACACACTTTGTAGGGCTGAGCAATGTGACTTCAAATCAATGTCACCATTATTTCAAACTTTAACCTTGATTAAGAGTCATGTTTATTGTATATATTTTTTTTAACACTGCTAAACTGTTGGGATATTTTTTCTAATAGAGCATAAAAACAGATTTTACAAAATGATTTTGAACACATCATGATGTTACTTTTAACCAATCTGCATTTTTACTGAACTGCACTTGAACATATCACAGTGCAACTCAGTACAACCTTTGTCCCAAACAAATCACTTACAAAACACAGTTTTTGCTTCAGTTATGATGAACGGGGAGCTGACAACAACCTCGCGAACTTCTTTAAATATGTCAGCTGGTTGTGGTTGTGTCTTGTGTATTGTACCTTTGGTTAGTGTGGCGCTGCAGCATCTCTTGCACGCTCTGGGGCAAAGCACAAGACATAACATGACGCAGTATTTTTTTTTTAAAGAGACAGTTCAGGGGGAAAACATTAACTAAATTAACTGACATGAGCAAGATTAAGTTGATGAGGGGTTCTCAGTGTTGATTTTCGGTTAATTAGCTAATGCTACGATACTTCTGGTGGCTTTGAGCTGGGAGGTGGGGCCTACTTTGAATGTTGTGTTTACAAACTTCAACAAACAATGCCGCTGACTCTACCTAAAAATCACAGTTTAGAGGATCTTGACGTCCTCCAGTGTTACATCTCCTAGCACCTCCAGCTGGGTGATGCGGCTCAGGTCCTGGACTCTGTGTTTGTAGTCCAGCTGGTGGATCCCGTTAACAGCAACTCTGAACTGCTGAGAGTCGCACAGGATGATCATCTGCAGAGGAAACACGTTCTAATCAATACAAAAATATTAATAGTTCAAAACTTTAGAGTAACAGCTGTAGCCTGTGTGACAAAAATGCAGTTTTAGTAGACGTAGTAAATACGTTCACAGCTAACCCAAATGATTTAATTGCAGCCATGTCACAGATCCTCTATACAAACAAGCCAATCAGAATGTAGCATCTGCCAGCTTTGACCAGGGTCTGACAACTACAGGGCTGTCCTCCATAGAAGCTCATTATACCTTTTCAGATTTTCTTTATTTTCAGGCTGGTTCTGTGGATTTCGAGCTCGTTGTGGTTGAATGTTTTGTCCGGGTCACTTTTAAAAGTGACGCTCGTATTCTGAGAGATTTTTTGTTCTTTACCTTTCCAAAATTAAATGCTAAAAAGTGAAACGTTTTGCTCTGGGCAAAACTCTTTACCTGTCCTCATTCCCCGTTGAACCCCTCACAGTTTGAAAAGCTATTAAGAGTGCTAGCAAGCCTGGCCAGCTAAGCTAAAGTCTATGGCTGAAGTCTGGAAATAGCAGCTCTCGACAGCAGAGTTTAACCCGCCCTTAAACCAAACCAAAGAGCCCAACTTTACTTTCAACGTTATTATACAAAGACACGTTGTCCCTCAATTGTCCTAAACGGGTCCAAAATTGTTATGAGGGTCCTTGTTTGTTTTATGAATAAAGTGAAACAGAAGTTAAAGCTGCTGCACTGTGATCTGTAGGCTTTAGCATGTATCTTTATATTCATAACTCTAACCTGTTTTCTCTGCTGAGTCACTTTGACTTTCTGTGTTTATCATTCAAAGGCTTATTGCAGACCTTCTGTCTGCTTCTGTCTGAAATCACTTTTCTGTTTTTCCAAAAATTAGACAATATTTCTCCAGGGAGTGTGGTTAGTTACAGTGTGAGCTTCGTGCTATCCCTGAAAGCTCGACAGACATGGCAACAGTAGCTAAGAGGACTGTGGCTTACCGAGAGGTCAATCACAAAAATTTTGTTCAGTTACAGTCATTTGCACATCCAGTGTTTATCTTTCGTTTAGCACCTGATTTGTGGAGTGATTCGCTGCGCAGTACAAGCCAGCTTGAGTTGGCGTAGTAATATGCAGAAGAACTATGATTGAAAAAATGTTGTGCCAAAACAAACGTCTGTCTGGAAGCAAACTAACGCAATGAAAAAATCCTAAATTTGGTGCACAATTGAACGGATATGAATTTTTTTAATTAAGCACTTATATATGTGACTAAAAACTGTTCTGCTGACACCATCTGCAACTACACAATGCTGACCTCAGCTGCGGATATTTCTCCTCCTTCTCCTAAAAGTGACACCACTGATCACCATCTGTGGAAGGACTGACTATGCATAAGAGCCTCATACAACCACATTTTAAAAATACTCAACTATCCCTTTAAAGCATGTACTGAGTGTCTGCTGGGTGTGGTACCTCGAAGTATTGCCCTGCAGTGAAGGGGAAGGAGGCCAGCGCTTTCTCCTCGGGGCCCCAGCATTCAGACAAGAAGGAGTTCCTGACGAAGACTCTGTTTTTCAGACGAGGGTTCAGATGAAGAGCGATGTCACTGTTGTTGGAAACCCGCAGGTTCACACTAAAACTGAAACACAGAAATGATAGAACACCTGATTCTGGTTCAAAATGTTTGAATCTTATCATCCTCAAATATTTCTGAAACTTCTGACATTTTTTGCTATCAATGACGATCATTTTGACCAGAAGTTTTTAATCAGTTTTCAAGGAGTTTATGAGTGAGACATGACTCTTTCTTCTTCACTAGCTGACCTTAAGATGAATGAGCTGGCATTAAACTTCAGATTGCTCTGTTATCTACCTGTGTGCGTTAGGTTTGGTTTCTCCTTTAATGGTGATGCTGCATCCGACTCTCAGTCCTTTCAACAGCTCACCTCTAAAGGGAATGCTCTGCAGAACACAAGATTTCATCAGAAAGAAGATTTAAAACACTAAAATACTTAAACAGCTGAAGCAAGTCTCAGATAAGATGGATAAGAAAACAAGGAAAGACTCAGGGAAGGAAAGAAAGAAGAAAACAAGTGGACCTGCAAATGAAAACAATAGGTCCGAAGTTTATTTAAAACTTTCTGTTGCTGTCATTGTAGAGTGTTGCAAATATTTTGCCAATAAAGATCCAAAAACATTGACCATCATGCAAGAGTGAAACTCACCAAGTCGCCTGAAGAGGAGATTATGGCCTGCAGGATGAACAAAATGAAAATAATTTTTAAAAAATTTAGAATTAGTACTAAAAATAAAAAATTAAAGACAGCAAACCATTTATTCTCATTCATTCTCTCCTGCACATTTTACCTGTGGCGTTCCACTAGGATCCATTTAGGTCCTCTATTGTTTCCTGTTTAAGTGCTTCTCTATGAGGACATTATTTGAAATTGATACTTATATTTCTATTTTGATGACAATCAGCTGTATGAATGCACAACAATCTGAGTTTATAAAATGTAAAATATTACATCAACTGATGAATGTGACAATCATATGAAACAAAGAAAAACTCCACATTCAAGAAACTTTGATAAATACTGATATTGATCAATGTTCTGTAAACATGTTGATTAATTAACTAATTATTTTTGCTCTGATTGCAGAAAATGATTAAGGACCAAAGTTTAGCATACTGCAAAAACTTCATCAGACAGTTAAGGCCAATTTGTGTGATGTCACCAGACACATTTGATAAGTGTCGCTCGGCAAGAATTAAAGAGTAGCCCAACATTTTCAATTTTTGTTTTGGTGAAAGGTTTCATTCATCTCCATGGTAACAATATTTGACTCAAACGCTAGAATATCAAAAACAAAGTTCAGTTAAAAATCTCCATGGCGATGGAGATTGGAAAATAACCAATCACATTATGAGACAAATATGACAATGTCAGCAACATTAAACATGAAATTAAAGTGCTGAGCTAAACTTTTTTCTGTTTAAATTGCTTCATTCACGTTGAGTGACACTTATTAAATGCATCCTGCGCCGAAGCACAAGCTGGCCTTACGTTGTTCTTACATTTATCTCTGAGTCCTGGTTGGTCCGAGTGGCTGCAGGAGAAACAGAACTCTAAAAACAAACCAACAAAACATCTCATTCATCTTCATCACATGATGAAAAAAACAAAAACAAACATAGTTTAAACAGCAGAGTGACTCACAGGGCTCGGGAGGATGCCGACAGCTTCAACTTTGACCTTTCCAGATATGGACAGAGTGTCAACCCGCTCCAGCTCCAGTCTGTGTTTATATTCCAGCACATGATTTCCATTCACTGCCACCTGGAGCAGTGATGCAGGAAATACTTTGATCAATGACTCAGGTTAAAGTAGCAGCACAACAATGTTGGTACAGGGGTAGGAACGGTTAAAAAAATGTCTAATTTTCACCATGGACACATTTAACCTGTTTAGAATTAATGTGGATTATTGCCCAATATAATCACTATTAGTGTCACCCTTTAGTAACCTCCCAGTCGCTGCCACAACCCATCAAAGTTATCTCATACAACTGCTCTTGCATTTTTAGGTAAA
Organism: Naso vlamingii; assembly: GCA_029822935.1. Taxonomy (NCBI): domain Eukaryota; kingdom Metazoa; phylum Chordata; class Actinopteri; order Acanthuriformes; family Acanthuridae; genus Naso; species Naso vlamingii. The sequence goes on from JAPQLA010000010.1 coordinate 19,136,113, forward strand.
TGTTACACAAAAAACTTAAGATAGAATTTGTTAAAACAAACAAACAAACAAAAAAACTTATATACAGAATCTCACAACTGAACAAAAATACTTATTTCAGCCTTTTAGGGCTTCAGAATGTAAAATAAATAGAAAAGAAAATAGACATAATAAAGCTTACTGTAATTAAGTAACACTGAAATAATGTTTGCGTTCTAACTGTTGTACTTTGTTTTTGCACAGATTGTTTTGAAACTTGCAGTGGGCGCTGCATCTGAATCTCACTGCATTTTATCATTAAAGTAAATTAGAATTGTTGAGGGAGAGCAGCTGTATAAATTGGTGAAGCTAATCATGTTTTTTTTTTTTCTTTTTTAAAATCATGAGAATATTTTGGATGAATGATGAATTGGATAACGTAGTCAGTCAGACGGGTAATTATCGGTAGCCTACTCAGCAACATTAAATGGAAGTGGACATCAAATAATATAGGCTAGGCTAAAAAATGAACATGCCATGAGCCATGAACAAGTTTTTGTTTTTCACAGCGCAGGAGGAATTGTCATCTAATGTCACACAGCTGTCTGCTTTGCTTTATTGCTCCTCTTGCGTGGTCTGGCAAACGAATAATGAAAGTCTAGGAAATAGGCTACGTTTTTAAAAATGGCTGAGAATGGCAAAAAAACAAAGGTTTATGTTTACTGAGTTTTCCTTAACAGCAATGGTTTAGTAAGCGTGCACAAGTGTTGTCTCACCCCGACCTGAACGCTCCATTACAACGAACAGTCCTGCATTTAAACTCTTATTTGAGGCAAAGTACATAATAACTGTCAGCTTCTTGTACTACAGGTACGACAGTATTGTCTGCTTCATGCAGTACAAGTTCTGCAGTACCTGGCAGCTGCAGGAGCTCGTCTCTCACCTTAAACCTGTCTTTCAAGACAAGGATGATGAGCTCGAATGCGGCCCCGTGGGCAAAGGGCATCTGGTACAGGATCTCCTCTCGGCCCCAGCGCTCCTTCTGCAGTGTGTTGCACACGATACACGGCGACCTGTGGAACCTCGGGTTGAAGTGAAACGCCACATCGGCCCTCGGCTTCATGCTGCTGCCACATGTGAAATCTACCTGGAACCTGTAACACCATGCAGAGGGACAAACGTGGCAATGTTGGGTGGTTCAAACACAAAGTAAACTCAATATCTCTGCAGCTTTTTGCTTCATTTCAGACACAACTCTCTACACATCAGGCTGACAGTTGGCTTAGCCGTGTCTGAAGGGTTTGAGACTAAATAGAATTCAGTTAAGTCATGTTGGAAACACAGGTGGATAAAGTGGGTGGGAGAGGTTTCATATGTCATCATTTTCTGTTGCAGGTCCTCACCTATCAGCATTAGACAACACTGAGCCCTGAATGAGAACCATCTCGCCTGGCAGCAAACCACCCAGGATCGTCCCTGCGAAGGGAACGGTCTGTGAGGAAAAAGTTAATTATATTCATGAGACCTTGAGAGCACAAACAGCTGCAAACATCTGTCAAGAGCCGAGGAGGCTGAGGACAAAAACAGAGATCCCTGAGAAATATTTCTTTTCAAAATCAGTTCACTGAAAATTAATCTACAGAAATAATTTCTAGGTAAAAGAGTATTAATAAAGTAAATAAAGTTTTTTTTTCTCTACTTCATTTGAACCCGAGTGTTACAAGTTCACAGATTTAACACAAACACTCATTCACAGTCTGAGGATCGAAACAGCCACAGTGACCTGAGAGGCTTTTTAAAAATTATTTTCTGATTAAAATAGGAAAGGATCATTAAAATACTGATTCTCTCAGGAGCGCCATCATTTGCTCTGCCTGTTTGTAATTTTGAAACTTACACATTTAGTGCTGGCGGATTGAAACGTGCTGCAAACATGGACCCAAATTTAAATTTTATATTTCTGACAAGTTTATTAAATAATTGTTGGACGTTTCAGTTGGATCCTTAAGTTGATGTCATGCAGGTTTTTACTGTTTCCATGGCCGGAAGTGAGACTCGACTGGAAACTCAGCTAAAAATGAAGCTTGTTTACAACTTCCCTCGCTAAATGATTTACCAAAGTCGATCTGGAATGAGCTGCTGTTTCATTCGGCTTCACTGAGACAAACAAACTGAGCTCAGGTTCGAATGGAAGTTAAGAGTCTGTCTCGAGCTCGTTACTGGGCGGAAACGAGCGGATGAAACTTAAGCTTTCAGCTGCGAATGACGCCGAAATTCAAACTGTTTCGCAGTAAAAATATTCAGAATTTATTAAGAACACAGTATTACGTTAAGAATATGAACATGTTAAACAAGAAAGTGTCTAATTTTATATTCATTACTTTACGTAGCTGAGCAGTGCAATTTGACTCAAATTACAAATTATCGATAAGTATTCAGAAAAATAGTGATTATAAAATAACTAAAACGATCAGGTCACATGAGATGGACATAGAAAACATCTTACCGGGTTTAAAAATGTTTGTCTCGGGTTTGAAACCGACATTTTGGGGCAGAGAAGCGTCGCTCTGGCGGAGGCGGCTGATTTGGACTTTGTTTACTTCCGTATTCTACGTCAGCAAGGACGACGCTTACAAGGATGCGACAAACCAGCGTCAATCAAAAATAAAACAGAGGTCGAAAACAAAATTTAATTGTTTCTTTTAAACAGTTCAACAGTGATGTTTGACTCATTTGTTCGTGTTTTATTTTTTACTGTTTAAATATTTGTATTAAAAATGGACTTTGGTGCAGTTTGATGACGTAGCGGTCGGCTCCTAGTAACCTCCGGAAACTTTCCAGCAGGAGGCAGATTATGTCTTATGACTCCAATAAAGATTCGTTAACCTCCCTCCGAAGCCACAGAAAATACACACAAAGGACTCAGTTTCTTATTTTACCATTCTGAATCACAACCTGCCCCCCCCCCCCCCCCCCAAAAAAAAGCATGTATATATTTCACAGGATTTTGAAAAGAGGCTTTTATCCTGGGACTTTTGCCCATTTCTCATGGCAAAAGCAGGAATATTAAACTTTATATAATTTATTTTGTTGTATTCATAAATGTTTTCACACAAACTTTTTCTCCTCCTCTCTGTGGCTTGTGATATAATATATGTAAAACTCTTGTCATTGGAGAGAATCCTGTTTTCCATCAGTTAGATATTCAAGTTGTAAAAAAAAGGACAAAAACTCAAACTACAAGCAGGAATACACAGAATCAGGACATGGTCATACAATCCCTTTGACTTTATTACAAAACTACACAGCTGTACAAATTACACACAATATACTAAAACTCATTAGGTTGCTCTAAAACATAATACAGATTTTATACAGATAAAACAAGAAAAAAAAACCTATAAAGTTACTTTACAAGAACAAAGTAAAATCATAAAAGTTCTGTTTCAAGCTTTACCAGGTTATCTGGTTAACTGCTGAGTTTAACTCTGTTTATATTGTATATTCAGTCAGCAGTTATCCAGATAAGTCTGGTTTGTGGGCAGATCCAACTGTCAGACACATCAAGTCTCATCTGCTCGCAGAGACTCAATGTAAACATTCAGTACCAGCAGATTAAAAACCTCTGCAGCGTCCTGCAGTGTCAAAGTCCGAGTGTGAACATGGGTAGGTCCTCAGAAGTCGGCATCCAGCCTGAAGGTGTTGTCTGTGGGACCAGACATGACGCCCATCCTCTGGTACTCGCCCACCCGCTTCTCAAAGAAGTTGGTCTTTCCCTCCAGAGAGATGTTCTC
>JAPQLA010000010.1:19353518-19363716 GCA_029822935.1 Naso vlamingii
TTAAATTTGTTTTTTACATCAGCACTGTGGCAAAGGAGTGAAACTTCTCTCCAAATTTGCTTTCTTTCGTTTTCTTCCTCTCCTCTTAATTTAAAAATAATGTTAATGATTTCCTCCACCGGCAGACAGACAGTGTGATGACTTATTTGTCTTAATTCTTAAACAAAAGCTTTTTTTTTTGGTCATTTCTTCAACATGACAAGGTGTGATACAGCTCTCAGCTCTCCTGCTATGCTTCACATTGGCCACTAGGTGTCACTCTGGCATCTACAATTGTTAGTAAATGCTACTGAATGGTCCAAAGACTTCTACTCTATCAGCTCCGGTGGGAGATCCTGCAGGCTGCAGACCTTTAGCTATATATTTTTCTCTGAGTTTCAGGGAGAAGTCCCTCACTGCAAACATTTGGCCTGGATCTTACAACAGTGTGTAAATCTCTGTGAAGATGAGCTGTCTGACACGTACTGACAGAGTACGAGCAGCAGAGCAGGACTCTCTACCGAGAAGCTGGATGGACTGAAAACTCCACGAGGAGGAAGAACAGGGAGAAACAAGAAGTCAGGAGGGCAAAAAAGGAGGATGAGAGGTTTGTAAGTTGGGAGACAATGCAGAAAGAAACGTGAGGTAGAGCAGAAGCACAAAATGTACTACAATCCATTCATTTAGAGTAAAAATACCAGACTAAAATCTACCATCTGATTCCTTTTTACTCTCCAACTCAGGGCCCTGAATCACACTGAGCCAATCACCAGCCTCCAGTACCTGAGGGATCCACCCATTCACCTGATTCACAGCTATTTATATCTACTACTACAGGGGGGAAAAAAATAAAAAAAATCAACTTTTAAGTCTGATAACTGATTGAAAAAGAGCTATTCAGAGAGAACGGTGTGAAACCCAACCACCTAAAGGAGTGAGTTTGTCAAGTATTCAGTCTTAAAATCTTGCTTTCAATTGGAGAAAGCATTTTCTTCCAAACATGTGCTTTAGCGTCTCAATCAGCTTAAACATTTCAGGCAACAACACACTACATGGCCAGAGGTCTGTGGACAGCTGAATATTCGAGCCACACGCGATAACGAAACATGACTTCATTTAATATGCAGCTATGACAGCATCCACCATATGTAAGAATCTGGCGGCAGGGATCTTTTTCTCATGGAGTCAAAACTCTGCAGAATTCTTGCTTTTGGGGAAAAGAGTTTCTTTTTTTTTAACTTAGCGATACTCAATACACCTGCTCCTACAAAGTTCCAGAGACCTTCTGAAACCAAAATTATGAAACTATTATTTCTTAGCGTAACAAGCAGTTTTGTTGGCTGAAACTACCAAAACTGCAACCTTTCCACGGCATTACCCATGTGTCCAAGAAATATCATAGCAGGAAGGTGTTACTGTCGCACACAGATGCAGTACGTTGTTAGTCAATATGAAATGCAGAGGTACCTCACTATAATGTCTGATTAAAATATCTGTAATGAGAACTAGAGATGTTCCAACATCATTTTTGTCCCTCCCTATACCTATTTCGATACCCAAACTTGCAGATCAGTTGATGCCGAATACCAATCCAATACCAGCGCATAAAAAAAAACAGTGCCTTACTCATCCTCTTTGACTTTCTTGTGTAAAATATTGTGGAATGCCGACACTTTGCAAGCTCTGCCGGCTCCCTCTGATCTTCTTCATCGCTCTTAAAAATAGAAGTTGCCAGTGCAGCACAGCACAACTTTATGAGTGCTGTTTTAGAGCGACAAAGAAAAATTGATATCAGGTATGAAACCTCAGTCAGAGCTAACTGAACTAATTGGAAAGCAGCTGGCTACCGTTTTGCGGCTAATAAATAAATGACATGTGAGTGGTGCACAGACGGGTGTACTCGCAGATACTGATGCCAGCATTTTCGGCAGTATCAGAGGCATTTTCCGATACTGGTATCAGTATTGGAACAACTCTTATGAAAACAGGTTTGCTTTACACACTTATTGCAGGGATTTGCTTCCATCTGACAAATAACATCAGGTCCAACACTGATTGGTCCTGCCTGGTTCAGTCCAGTTTAGCCTACAGGTTGGTGGATGGAGGTTCTCTGCAAGTTGTTGTGTTGCTCCACGCAAACCGACTCCACAATTCAGACTGATGCCACAAAGTTAAACAAGACATTTTTTAAAAATTGTATTTCTGCGTTGTGGCATTATACTTTTACCTTCATTAGAGGAAAGTGGTGTCCACATACATTTGGCCAAGTAGTGTGTATTGCAATCTGAAAGCATGTGCAGCCTGATTAAATATATTTTTTTCAGTCAACACTTGAATTAACCGCTCATCAGTTTAAATTAAAAAGACTTTAAGACTAAATACAAGTTGCTACAATGATTTTCTTTTACAGTGCATGCTGTCGTTGCTGCTGATTGTTTTGTTTTTTTTGATTCTCTACATCTACCGTTTTTTTGGTACTGCATGACATACTGTTCCCCGATGACAGTCCACACAGACATGTAAAATGAAAGCCTTGTTTACATTGGCATGGCAATGTGGGCTTGGCGGCTAAATCCACAGCTGGGGATCCAGATGTAGGACGCACCGTGGCCTTTTTGAGGCTGACGCTGCCGCCGCCGCTAGCTGACACACTGACGGCTGTGAGTGGAGCTGGTGGAGAGGAGTTCTTTGTGGTTATAGAATAGTTGGCATTGATAACGAAAGGCAGCGAAGGGGAAAGGTTGGCATCTTTCACGTCACTGTCACTTTGGTCTGGATTCAAGACCCCGTTCAGAAATCCTCCTGAACTTAGACTCCCACTGTGATTCGACACGCTGCCTGCATTCACACCGAGATTTGCTGTTGGTTTGCTCCCCTGAAGTGCTTCCATACTTCCACTTACTGTTAGAGTTGTAGCGTTTTCAGCCTTTGTGGTGTTTGTCTTTTTAATTGGCACTGATGGAGAATCATTTAGTGTTTTAACAGTGGTTGCATTTGACACAGAGATGTATTTGAAGCCTGCTGCATTCGCAGTGTGGTTGTCGCTCCCAGGAAGTGGAAGCTCTTCGAACCCAGAAATAAAGCCTTGACCTGCGGCATCAGGAGAGGAGCCAGTGGGGGGTCTGGAGACTGGCACAGAGGACGGAATATTAAGGCCAGAAGTGTGCAGGGGGTTTGGAATAACTGGAGCACCAGTGGGATTTGCTGATCCTGCAGAAGTGGGGCATGAGGAGGTAGTTTGCATTTCTGCAGCCAGTGACTGAGTGTTCAGGGCAGCTTCTGGAGTCAGACTTTGAGTAGGCTGATGGTCTGTTGCAGCCTTTAACATTACATCCAGAGTAACACTGCCATTGGTGTTCACTGCTGAAGAACTGGCATGCTCATCCACCGTATGTATTTTTGGAACAGCATCTGCAGGGTCAAATAAATCAGAGAGATGTGACAGTTTCAAAGCTGCAGTGAGATTACTGGAGGCCTCAGGTGATGGAACTGGATCACTGAAAAACCTGGAAGCATCTGCTGCATGTGAGCTGTTTCCAAGTTGTGGCAAAACATCGACCTTGTCAGATTCTTCAGCAGGAAAAAATGGGTTTAAGTGGCTGGCTTTTAATATGACATCAGGGAGTGTGGGAGCTTGGTTGAGAGGAAGTGATTGGCTGACTGTGATGAACTGCTGGACTGAATCTGTTGACTGGCTAACAGGGTATGTGGCGAAGCTTTGGAAGGGCTCTAAATGGCCTTCCAGGGGGAATGGGGTTGTTGTGGGCTGGTGGAATCCAGGAATCAGCCAACTGGGCAACAAGGAGCCAATTTCTGCCTCTTCCATGTTGGCAGACACTGCTGGCAACGGCACCCACCCGAGGGGGAGAGGAGAGAGAGAAGGGGTGATGAAAGATGAGAGGGGAAGGGGGGAGGCAGCTACGTAGGAAGGGCTTGCAGGAGAAATTTGAAGGGATGGAAAAGGAGGTGTGGCGGTTGCTGCAAGAGAAAGAGAAGGTAAAATCGAGGGTGAAAGGTGAGGCTTGTCCTGTCCTAGCCCCTGACTCAAATTTAGCTTCTCATTCACATCTAAATCCTTGCTCACATGTGCTTGACTTTTCAAGTGTGTATGCCCCTGTGTGTGTGCTGAACTGTGTGTGTGGACCAGATTGCCAGGATGTTTAGCGCTAGTTTGTGTCAAGCCTGACCGGTGCATATAATCTGGCCCTGAAGCATGCTCGGGGGATGCGGCACCATTCTGCACATATGGGCTTCTGGGAAGTGAAAGTGTCTGGGTTGTTTCAATGAAGGACGGATTGTACACATAGGAAGCATCATCATAGCCAGTGATAGCCTGTGAGCCCATAAGGTTAATGTAAGCACCAGCAACAGTGTTGGTGTTGATTGTTTGCTGCAGCCTCCATGGATCTTCGCTAAAGGTCGGACTGGAAATATGTTTGTCTTGAGTTTTCCGTGAAGATGTTTGATCAAAGAGAAGAGAGTAAGGGGAGGGTGAGGAGACAGACTCTGCAGTTTCCTCTCCTATCATCTGTTCTGTCATTCTGGCAACTTGCATCAAAGATGAAGCAGAGTGCAAGTGACGCGTTCTCTCAGTCATTGCCTGAAGCAGAGCCGGGGTGCGTTCAGAGGTCCAAATGTCAGCTGCTGTCGGTGATGTAAAGCCAGCAGCATTGTGATTCACTGGATGTGACTGGTCTGGCTGAGTAGATATGTCGCTCGAATCTCTTTGATCAGAATGAACCAAGAACTGGCTGGCTGACAGACTGGCTGCAGGAGAGGAAGGCCACAAAATCACTGATGAACCCAACTCAAACTGTGACAGAGCTGGCTGTAAATCCGATGAGAGAACGACAGTATCAGATGCCAAATTCTGCGCAGATAATCCTGAGGGAGTTGGCTCAACTTGACTAAAGAATGAGTCTAAAAAAACATCATCTGAACGGACAAATTGGGTTTCAAGGTGCTGATTACTATCAGGGTAGGTCAGTTGACTGACTTGTTCTGATAAGTTGTTGGGTGACTCTTCAGCAGAAAGTAAGTGGTATTCAGAGAGCAGTGCACCATCAACAAGCGGCATCTGAGATTCAGTTGGGGCTTTGGAAAAGAGAGGAAGTGACAACCGGGATGATGTGTCAACTCTTGTCACTACAAAGTCCCTTTGAAGATTTAAGGACAGAGACAGAGATGGCAACACAGAAGGCTCAAAGTTCCCACTAACTCCATCTGACTCTGGAATGTGAGCAGATTCAACAAAGACATCTACCTCTGAAAGCCTTTGTTCAGAGAGCTGCAAAGAGGGCGGGAGGGAGATGGAGGGCTGTTGAGGATCAGCAGAGGCTGGAAGGAGACTGGTTTTAGTCAAGAGGAGTGAAGAGGATGAGAGAGGAGTGAGGGTGTTAGAAGAGTGAAGGGAAGGCAACGGAGGAATTTGTAAAGTAGGAGCAGACAGAGAGATGGCATGAGAGGAGGTGAAGGGAGGTGCTAACAAAAAGGGCAGAGAAGGGAACAGGGTAACAGGTAGAAGGGGAGAAGAGGGGTCTTGACTGATGTCAAGAGGGACCGCAAACACGTCCGAGAAAGCTTTGGGAAACACAGGGGAAGGAGTAGGAGAGGCAAGGGGAAATATGTCTGCACTTCTTTCAGCCATTGCAAGGTCACTATCATTTCCAGTAATGCCTGTATCAATCATACTTCCTGGGGGGTTTAGAGGAAGTGAGGAATGTGTTATCTGGGTCATTTCTTTCCTCTGTGTCGGTGAAGAGGAAGAGATATGCTTGGGGTCAATCACCCCTGCGAGGGAAGCAGAGGAGCCTAGCTGCACCATTGGCAAAGAAGGTGTTGGCTCAATGAAGAGAGATGATAAAAGGGGGGAACTAAGGAGAGATTTTGTTGGTTGAAACGACGATGTTTCCGATTGCTGAGTGACAGCTCGTGCGTAGGAACTTTCCTCCTGCTTTTGTCTACTTGAAGTCGTGTTGTTTAGAGCCATGTGGTGAGTCTGAGCTACAGTCTGAGAAACAGACGGCGTAATTTGAGACCTGCTGATGAATCTAACCTTCTCTGCCATCAATTTATCTTGTGAGTGGGTCAAAGAAACCTCAGAATCATTGTGAAAATGTGTTTGGGCGAGCACTTTACCTCCTCCTTCAGAAGTAGTTAGGGTGTGTAGGACAGGAAGAAAATCATCTCGAGGATCCGATCCATTGACTGGTTGTTTGTTTTTGGCGTCAGGGCTGGTAAATCCCGGAGGCATGGAAGCAGGTTCATCCAAGGAGTAGGCAGCATCAAACTCATACAAGCCAAAAGTTCGATCCTCCTTTGTGAACTCAGCCAAATCATACAAAGACGGGTCCGACCCTGACGAGTCCTCATTTTCATCCTTGAATAATTCTAGAGGATTTGTCCAGTTACTCGTGGCAACCGTTTGGTTTTCCTCACTGCTAATGCTCAGCAGTGACCACTGAGGCGCCACAGGTTTGTTTTTTCTGTTGCTAAGTGCAGAAGATGATGATGACAACAATGATGATAATGATGATGATGCAAGGTGGGCTGGTCCCATCAGTGAGGAAGATTCCTTAGATAAATCCTGAGAAGAGATTGAAACCCCAGATTCAGGAGGGAGATTTGAGTCTTGTGTGGTTGCGTTGCTCTCCTTGTTGGAGAATGGTGGGTGTGAAAAGTTGAGTCTTGTTGTTGGTTGAGCTGTTGATGGTAAGCCAGCAGTTGTTTGCGTCACATTTGCCAACAAATGCGTTATGTTTTTCAACCCGAGAGTGTACATAGCTGTAAGTTTAAATCCACCTCTTTGAGTTGTGTTTGTTAGTCTGGCTGTTGGCTGTGGAGCAGGTTTCGTGATGTGAACCACAGGCCTTGGTGGGGCTGTCGTGGTAGCTGGATGTCTTCCTCCAGTTGGCCTCTTCCTCCCCTGCCAGATCAGAGGGGTGGAGATGAAGCCCAGGAAGGTCAGGGAGGTCTTGGGGCTGCGATGGCCTGGGGGCCTGGAGAGGGAGGGTGGAGGTCTAGGGTGAGGAGGTTCGGGTGGAGCTGGGGCTGGAGCAAGGAATCTTGGTTTGGATGCTGGATTTGGGAGACTAGGGACTTTAGTTGGAGGACTCGACTGATTACCTAAAAGGGACCTACGATGAGAGGCTCTTCCAGGGAAGCTGGGAACAAAAGCAGGCCTTGTTTGTCCGTTTGAGGTGGCTGAAGTAGCTGGAGGACTAAGTGAGTCAGAAACTGTGGATCCAACAGCAGTTAATCCAAAAACATGCCGGAGTCTTCTGTTGCGAGCAGCTGGACCAGCAGCCATAAGCCTGGTCTGCGAAGTCAGAGGGTCCGGCTGCTGAAGAGTAACTACAGCAGCAGCAGAGAGGGAGTCCAGGCACATTAAACCAGATGCCGTCAGGGTGAAAAACAGGTTAAATAATAAATCAAAGAGATGAAAAACATTTTCAAATAAATAACTCAAAGCAGTGGTTTACACAACAGAGATTTAGAAGCAGCTGACACCTTTACACAAGATAAACCAACCCATTTAAAATGTGAATATAAAAAACTAATTTTCTTTCCCCTGTCAGAGTAACACAATTACAGGAATGAAAAACAAACAAAAATAGCAAGAAAGGATTAATCAAAGCATGAATGATGGAAAACAAGCTAGAACAAAAAGGGATTATGCAGCTTCAACAGGCAGTGCTGATCTTTATGAAACTGGAACCATTTCAAAAACTCAATGAAGTGTAAAGGTGAATCACAGCAATGCTAAAAAAATGGAAATGTAGCTTTCCTGCATTCACAAAAGCTTCAAAGATGATAAGAAAATAAGAGAGAGAACACGGAAAGATGACAAGAAAAGACAAGAGTTTACAACCTTGATTTTCAAACTAGGCCTGAGGTGTAAGTCTCACCCCAAGAGGAAGCAGCAGTAACAGCAGCTGTGTTAGTTGTTGGTTGGTTAGTAGTTAGCAGCAGTGGCGGACGTGAACTAAGGACTGTTTGCGGAGAAAAAAAACATCAATTATGAGCAGGATGCAGAAAGATGTAAAGTTGTTAAATCAATTAATATAATAATAATAATTAATATGAAACAAAGTCTTGATTACAATGTTACACAAATGAATGAATATAAACTGAAACTCTAATTCATTAGAATTTTTTTTGAATTTAAGTAACAAAAAATGTTTTTTTTCTAATACAGATGAAAAGAAAGTTTTCACAATTTTTCACGAGATAAGCCAAATTTCTTTTAATCACAACAAATATTAGCATAAGAAAACTGTAACTTGATTACAATTTTTGATTTTTCTTTCTTCTGTATCTTTTGGGAAAAGATACTAAGCAGGAAAGGACCAAAGCTTTTAACGTATATGTTTACCTTATGAGAAGAAACCAAGCCAGAGGAGTCTTTCTATCTAATGGTCACAGGACCATAAGTTCAAACAGCAGCAGAAGAAACAGAAACTTGTTGAAAAGTATGAAAGTAAAACAAAACTATACAGATAAAATGCTCAAAAGCTTTCTGGATGATTAAAAGCTAAAAAGTCGTATTGCAAAGAACAATTTTCTTTTGAGAAAACAAAGTAGGAAGAACAAAGAAGTAAAAAAAACAAGATGAAAAGATAAAAGAGTGTTGTCTTGTTCAGTCGATCAGGCAGCGAGTGTGTATCTTACCCCGAGAGGAAGCAGTGGTGACAGTTATGTTAGTGGTTGGCTGGTTAATAGTTACTGACGGCAGTGGAGGAGTCGATGCTGAAATTGTTTTTGGAGATGGTACGACAGAAGAAAAAGAGAAATGCAGCAGAGTCCAGAAGAAATTTGGAGAGAAAAAAGGGATGATTGCTCTCACACAAGTGATGAGTGTTGTGCATTCTGACAGCAGAATTATTAATAATAAAAGTAATAAAATTACAAAATACCAAACTCATTCTCAATCACCGAGTCTAGGATTAATACATTTGGTACAAATTTGGTACAATTCATCTAGTTTGTCTACAGATAGGCCAGAGCAACAAGAGATTTAAAGTTTATATTCAATAAAAACCTTGTTACTTCTCATATGGAGGAGAGAAATTATCTGGAGAAGAAGCTGTAAGAAGCACTGCATGCTGCCGTGTTTATGTTGGCTTCAAAAAATCGTCCACTTCAGTTCACAAATAAGCTCCAGTGTAAGCAATGTTATAATGTGCAAAGCAAGGCTCCTGAACCTGACCATGTTTTTCTTAATTAATTAATTAAAATTAATTAATTGATTAATTTAATGGCTGATCAAAGGAAAATGATTCAGCAACTTTCATGGCCTTTTACTTGTAAGTAATTTAATAAACAGCATAGGCAAATTTTTAACTATTTAACTTTTCCAAACCTGAGTAATTCTTTCTGTAGCATTTTAAAGGTATTTAAATAGTTTATAAGAGAAGTTAAAAATAGATAATGAAAAATATAAACAGCTGCAGCACCAAAAAGTGTTTACTGACCAGCAGTTATTCCAGAAATCTGGTTATGCAACAAATTACTCATACTAATGATACATCAGGCTATATTTAAGCTAAAGTTTATCATAAAAGTTAAGTGCATAAAAGTCATTTCCAACACTAATAACTTGCTCAATATTCTGTGAGAATAAGCAACAGTTCTCTTTAAGTGTGTTAAATGTCTGACATCATTGACTCATATTAGATATTGTACCCACAGGTTGGGAAATAAACTAAACTGAATTCAATTTCCGTTGGTTCCAAATTACTAAAGTTTTATTGCTCAGATTTATGACTGTTTGGCTTCATAAGACCTGTTTTTCCACATCTGAGGGCATAACACACCTGCAGGCCTGCACAGTTACACATGTACGGTTAAATTACTCGTGCAGCTTGACAGAAACAATGCTGACAGTAGAATTTAATCACCCAGTGCCTCTAAACCTAAACTGGCACTGAGTGAGAACCTGTAAAGTTTTTGTACATGCAGCATTTTTGCCACTCAAATTAAAATTTAAAGCACAGCATCAGGTGGTTTGTACGTTAAGCTGGTCAGTCACAACTGTGGCATCACTCTCATATGGTTACGCTTACCATGCGTTGTTGGGTTAGTAGCTGGTTGGTTAGTGGTAGCAGATGAAACAGTTGATGTGCTGCTGGCTGCCTGCTGAGCTACAGAGGAAGTAAACAGTCACACATTCAGCATACACACATAACAGTCAGCTTAAAGGATGCTGTGGATAGAATGT
>JAPQLA010000010.1:19442814-19457192 GCA_029822935.1 Naso vlamingii
CTCAGTTGTAACTGTGTGCTTTTGTTACATCATTACTTCATAATGTTTAGCACCTTAAAATGCTTTACATTTATTACCATTGGCTACTAATGGGACATGCTAACATTAGCGCTGATGTTTCCAACACAAACCCACATGTTGCTAAGGCTAAAAATAGTGAATGCATATCAAGATAAAATGTAGCCTAAATAGTAAAATTATTGTATGTAAAACTCAAGCAAGATGATCAATGACTGCCTTTTGATTTGAAAAATAACTTTTATGGTAAAGTTTTCCACATACCACATTAGATCAACAACTCAATCAGAAATGAAACAGAGACAATTGTAGGACATCTTTAATCAATCATCTCAAGACAAAACAAAAGGAGAATAACTGGTCACCTGAACAGTAGCAAACACAATGACAGTTTTGTTTCAAAATGTGTGCGTTGGTCATAAAATGTGCCTCTTTTCTTTGACATAGCTGTGAGCTGATGGACAAAATAAGTTCAATAGAGAGACAGACAACAGATGATGAAAAATAAACTCATGGAGTCTCTGCTCCATTTTAACCTGTAACAACATTATTAAAAATCAAAGATATAAAAAGTGAAAATGATTTTTAAATTGTAGTGTAGGTTTACTGCGCCATGCGTCATAGATGATGAATTTTAACAATTACCCTGATACTAAGAATGTCAAGACATATTAAAGATATGCACCCTGATTTTTTAACATGGAGTAGCCCAAAAACCCAATGTACAGCACCTCCCAGCACAATGTTAATAAGATATTTATTACACAGCTGAGTTCATTTAAAGAACACTTTGGGATTTGGTGGCACTTTTTAAAAAATCAGGGCATGTATCTTTAGATTTTGCGTCAGACCAATATCTCTAAGTCACTAGAATCTAATAAATTAATAAACTTGTCAAAACACTGTCTGCTTTCAGATAAACCAACTGTAAATCAATTAGTCACACACAGCTTCATGTACAAATCTGAACAGGTTCTTTACCAAGACTAGCCATAGACCTGTGAAACTTTCATCATAAGCCCCCAAAAATGCTTTAACCTTGGTCAACCTAAGTAAAATATGATCTTATGAGGGTTCGATTTTGTAGCACTAGCTAGCAAGTGACACAGCTAGTTCATTTGCAAACCTCCATGAAATAGGAGGTATCAGTACCCAGTGTGAGTCCAGCATCGATGTGAGTCACGCGTGGCGTCTTGGACAGCTAGCTACAACTGCACCACTTAGACAAATCACATGTGGTTATTAAATACTGATTTAAAATGTTATTGATTAATTTTCTGCTATTATGGTTTGTTGTAAACTGGAAGTAATTTGCCAGTTAAGTTTGCTGAAGTAGGTTTTAGTGACTAACCTTATGCTAGTGTCTTTGCTCAGCACTAGATAATACATCCATGGCCACCACAAGTTGAAATTACAACACGGGCCGTCGCCAATGCCAGAGCCATTTTAAAGGCTATTAAAAGGCCCTGGCCATAGACGGCTCTGGCTACTGCTAGCCACAAAGCCAGCACTAGCCCTATCAAAGCAAGCAATGATGTTAGAGCAGGCAGCCCTGATAGCTGGCGAGCGCTTATGTCTATGCTAGCTAGGCTAGCGCAAGTTTACTATGCAGCAAAGGTAAAATAGTTGCAACTGCATATACATTCAAATTTTGATTCTGCGGGTTGGACACCAGTTATGATGTAGTTTTAAAACACTAAACCTAATTTAGACCGACAAACTTAGATTGCCACATGTGGTTTGTCCAAGTGGTGTAACCGTAGCTAGCAGTCCAACCGTAGCTGGCGGACCTTTTCGCCTTTTTGGTACTGACAGGAGGTGCTGAAGGCTTGATGGCTAGTTGGCAAACTACTGTATTTGGTAAGCTAGCTGCTAACTTACTAGCAAGATGGAAAACAGGACAGCAGAAGTACCAACAAGCCAACTAGCATGGTTGCTAACTGGACAATATGCTAATTTATTTAAGAGACATAGCGTATTTATAACATTGGCTTTTATCTTAGAATTGTCTGCAAAAAACGCCTCTTTTGTCCAGTTTATACTCGAGCACAGCAGGTTATACAAAAGATGAAGGCAAGACACAGCTAATAATTTATGATAGCATCCTTTGTTTCTGTGCTCCCATAAAAGTTATCCTGACAGGATGATTTGGTATTGGTCTTCAGTGCTTGTATTTAATTACAGGCCTATCTTTAATGAAAACTAGGCAAGAGTCTTAGCGACAGAACCTTTCGAGGCAAAATTTAAAACCATCCTCCACTAACAGATACCAGAACGCAGACAAACCCGAATCACAAGAGTCTGATTCAAATCCTCTTAAAGCCTTGTGTGACCAGGCCTTTGGTACTGTAGGTTGGGATCAGTTGTTGTGGTCCCTCCGTGCTGGAAAAGCTTATCTAAGGGTTCAAAAGGATTTGAAATGAGGGGTTGATCCACTTTTGTCTGCAAATGCAATTTTGTACCTGAGATGATAAACAGATTGCTGAAAACTTGATAACAAAAGTTGGATGGATGTCTGATTAAAAAAAAAAAACATTACAAAACATTAGAGGTAATCATTTTCAAAATACACTGACAGTGACACCAAAGGCAAATTTACACAAAGTATTATGTGTAGTACTAAAAGCTAAGAAAAGGTGAGAGTGGGGGTCAAGGAGCATCAGACATGGACAAAAGCTCAGTCATCATTTTGAGTAAATCTGGACCTCATGAGCACTTAGTTTTGCTTTTCATCCAGAGAAACAAACAAGTCTTGCAACTCTAGAAAATTGCTTTTCGGTGTTGATTTTCATCCATGTCTGTCAGAATTACACTACACAGTGATATTTTTAACACGAGCTGAGACATCATCACTCTCAGTCTGGATGTTGAGACATCCAGTTTGTTTGTACAATTGCATTAAAAATCTAAGCACAACAACTGCGCAATACTCCTTTTTGCAACTTACAGTACTGTTAAATAGTTGAAATATTCTCATACCAACACATTTGTGTATCAAAATTAAAATAATATTCATTAATGATTCTTCAGACTATGAATTTCTTGAAAGTTTTATATCTTGCATTTTTTGGATTATTTCATTAACCCCCTTTCATTATATTTTTGTTTCTCTGGGCAGATCTTTCCCCCTAAAGAGTAATTTTGACCATTTTATCAATGGCGTCACTGTTAAAATATGTTGATGTTCAAAGATGCCTTCAAATTTAATGGAGGTAAACTGAGCCATTTGTTTGGGGGTTTCTGGTGCAGGACATTGGTGGTTGGTTTGAAACAACCTTTCTCCATTCTACAAGTCAAGTTTTTAGACCACCAAGCCAAAACAGATATTTGATAAGGCAGACAACCCCATCAAAAGTCCACAATAAAGTTTAGGCACTGAAGTCGGTAGAAGTTAAGGTCATAACGGGCTGGAAGCAATAGCAGACATATATCGGAAGCGATAACTGTCACACATGGAAGTGTCAGGAGCAGTGGCACCTGCAGTTCACTTGCCCATGGGTGAAGTTACTGGATCACAGTTTCTCAGGAATGACATACGTGATAATCTGTTGCCAGCTTTTATAGTCTGCCTGTCATATTTGATCAGCACCTGGAGGACAAGCTAGACTATTGTGTTTAACAGCACTTCTGAACGGAATTATGTGACTAGATATATTATTTGCATTGTTGGCTGTTATTACATCACATAAAGACTTTATGTCTTTAAATAAGCTTTCTAAAACTCTACTAGTCTCCTCAAATAGAGCTGTTTAGGTCCATTCTAAAGATACATCAAGTTGTTTGGTGAATCTTGATGCATTTAGTGCACACCAACCCTTTAGCACAAGGCAAAAATATGTGCAGCTAAAGCTTCCTTCAGATCTGAGGTACATCTGAGTGCAACTCCAAGAACAGGGTCTTAGGGACCATGGCTTGGACCATGGTCACAGGTTTTATAAGCACTCTGAAGTTGATGCCTGTCTTTCAGTCATCTTGCGTAAAAAACAAACCAGAAATCTTTCTATCCCATCCCCCAACGGTTCAGAGTCAGAGGTAATATTCTCTGGCTACTACGTCCATACAACAACATTGGACACAGCCAGTACGGACCCACTGATATCTGAAATACAACTAGGGATGATCACTCTATAGCTAAGGGCAAAAACACCTAGAGAATATTTCAGACTTGCCAGCTATGACACTGTTGCACATTCTCAAATTTCTTGGTGCAACTGACTCACGATGGACAACAGGTGAGGTTTTGCTCTTACGTTAGCTTCAGTAGCGAACCAAGAGCCCGGTAAAAACTGGCATATTCATTTCATCCTTAGTCATTTTGTGCATGCATGTGTGTGTGTGTGTGTGTGTGTCATTGATTGCTGAGATAACCAAGCCGTCGGCAGAGTATCTCAAATATCTCAGCAATACAGAGAAGAATGGTGATCACAGTGAAGGTGTACATGGCACTGAGGAAGATAGTTTTCTCAAAGTGTTCAGGCACCATGCACTTAGTCACATTAAAGGCCTTTTCCAAGGCACTTGCATCACACATGTACAGCGGGTGGACCTGGAGGAAAGAAAAAGAAACACGAGGTAGTGATGTTTTCACGATAGTCTGATGTTCCAAGGCCTGACTGTACAATCTTTAAATATCTCTCTGTTTTATACAGATGACACTGGAATTTTTCTGGGTTATTCTCAGTCTTATTGCATCCTACAAGTATCTATCTATCTATGCTATCTGTACCTAGCAGGCATTGGACACACCAATTGCAGAGCAGCCAAGGCCTAATTAAAATGAACAGGAATCTTGATCCATGCTGACAGTGCAGTGTGTGTAACGGCACTGACAGATCATCAACACTGTCACGTTGCAAACTTCTCTTGGCACCCCATGGCAGGGTATTGAAGGACAATGATGTCACCGTCACGTTCCTGCAACGATCTTTAAATGCTAAGAGCTTTTGTAATTTGGGACACCGTCCAGCTGGCAGAATAATCATGTAAAACATCACACTATGGCCTTTTTTCACCACCACTCATTGGTATCATTGACACCAGACAGCATGGCACCACTGATCATCTTCAATCCATGTTTTGGGTGTCTAAACTTTTTCTTGTTCATTGCTGTCAGAGGCAAAACCCTAAGGGTTCTTAATTGCTAACCTACTTGATGGGTGTTAAGTTAAACACTTCAAAATATCGCATTGGTTCAACTTCTTTCCTAAATTCTGTCTGATATTGTCATGTCTTTAAGTAGAAAGGGTGTCTCAAGATATAACACATTTATTTATGCACGAATTTGTGAAAGATTGGCATAGGTTGAAGAGGAACATTCTGACTGTTGATGTGGAACCATCTTGACAACTGCACAGATTGAGGTTTCTTCAACAGATGGCTCACTGTCTTGACACTATGAACCCGCTCTTATGTTACCCCTCCATTTCATGAACAGAAGAAAGGTGATTTGATTCAGATACAGTAAGAGTGTCCCTAGTTCTCTTGTTTAAGAGGAGTTTGGTCATGACGAATTTGGACAGAAGCAAAGGACGGGTAAAGCTCCTGGCTGGCCAGGGAGAGCTTTAATGTCCCCAAGGAGGAACTTAATGAATTTTTCAGTAAAATTGTTCTACAGGAAAACCATAACTATAAGAGGCAACTTGACAATGGATGATTGCAGAACCATAACATGGACAAGCACTCTGTTGATTTCATCAACTTTAAAATAATTAGAAACATACAGACCTGAAAGCCAAAGAGGTGACTCTGTAGCCAGAAGGCGATGACTTCAAGAATGATGCGTAGAAGAACAGAAATGATATAGAAGACAGTGTAGATGGGTCGTTCGAGGATCTCTTCCTGGTCAATGTTCTTACAGGCTGCATAGAGATGGAACACTGCCCCAGGAACTAGCACTGTTACCAGCTGTAATGCCCAAAACACCTGAAGAGGGCAGAAAGAAGGAAAAGAATGAGAAAAGAGAGCCAATGGAGAAAATAATAAGGATATAGAATGGAAGAATTCTGAAATGTACGATGAACAAAAGCATAACAAAGAAAATATTAACTTTTAAATGTACCTCTACCTGCAGTGTAACTGTGTATTGTAGCTATACCTGTGGATCATATAATCTGACAGTTACTGGTTTTCCAACATAATATTATTATTTGAGGGTTTATCATTGGTGCAGTGGAAGCGGTCACTTTACTGCACAGTCGCAACAAAAAGAGAGCTGAGCCCAAAGGCAAAGCTCATGATCTACTGGTTGATCTTCATTCCTTCCTTCACCTATGGTTATGAAGGATGGGTCATGACCAAAAAAATAAGTCATCCGTAAGGAACTCAGAGTAGAGCCGCTGCTCCTTTGTGCTGAAAGGAGCCCGTTGAGGTGGTTTGGGCATCTGGTAAGGATGCCTTCTGGTTGCCTCCATCCCAGATGGATGTTCCAGGCACATCCAGCTGGGATGAGGCCCTAGGGCAGACCCAGGTCCAGATGGAGTGATTGTATCTCTCACTGGTCTGGGAACGACTCAGGGACCCCCAGTCAGAATTGGCCATGCAGTCAGGGAAAGGGAAGTCTAGGGCCCCCTGCTGAAACTGCTGCCTCCGTGACCTGACCATGGATAAGCAGTTGACGATGGATAGATGTATGGATGGTTGGATGATTTATCATATATAATAACACAAATCTTTTTGATAAGAATCTATTAAACATAATTTTCTTTGTTGAAATGATTGTGACTAACTAGTCCATACCCGGGGGTATGTGCAGTGCAACTGCATGCAGAGTTTTTGCTCCTGGATGGGTCGCCCAATCAATCTGAAATTGCACATGGGCATTGAGAACTGCCATAGGTAGAGATTGATGAAGCTCTTTGTCTCATTTACCTACTGCCCGTGCCCATTTTGCATTCTGAGGAAACATTTGTCCACTGAGGCAAAACGACACCATTTTCAGATTGAACATACCCCACAACTTCACCTCTGCACAACTGTTGCTGCTATCGATGGAGCTGCAGAAGAGTCTACCTTAATGTTGCAGTGCCCGTTCATAGCAGTCCTGTTCGCTACAGACTGATTGTTTGACCCACAGTATTGAATCACAGATTTTTCACTGCTGTGTCAACGACATGCAGCCCTGCAACGTGGAGTGGGTCCCATAATAGTCAACTGTATGGATGCAATCCAACTCTCAACCGCAATGTGGGCTGCAATGGCAGAGTGGCGCTGTCTGTGTTTTTGCTCATTGACTCCACGGGCAGAAGTGACTAATATATTTACTGAGTGGAATACAACAGAGTTCATTTATCACTGCCCTCTGGTGGACAAACTATGTAATGCATCACTACTTTTATTTCAATTCTCCTTATTCTATACCACAGTTTCTTTCACAAATAAAATTGCCTTGACTTTTGTCACATAGTTGCCACCATATCCACCCTAACAGACATATTTGCAATGCTAGTTTAGCTCAGTTTACCTTTGTTCTATACATTATATAACATTGGAGGACTTACAAAGTAATACCAGTAAAACTCTGTTTGCTGTAATTTTATGGTACCTTTAGTTAACTTTGGACCTACCTGAGGTGTTATCGGTCTGAACTGGTTGTAGCAATACAGGTTTAGTTCTCGGCGATCTGGGTCGCAGCTGAAGTGCAGAGCCTCATTCCCGTATACAGCAAAGCCAAGAACCCCCAGGAAGAACATCCGCACCGAGCCGAAGAACAAGGTGTGGAACTGGCCTATCACTGTAGGAGGCCTGAGCTGTAACACACACACATACACACACACACACACACACACACACACACAAACACACACACACACACACACACACACAGGTAAGCCAGTGTGATGTCACACACAAGCCCAATTATAGGATGCAAAACACATGCATTTTAATGTAAGCATGGACGCAAACAGACAGAGACGCACACAAGCATGACAACATTCGTGCACACATTCACACACACACACACACAGACAAAAAGGCATTATATATAATCGACAGACACACAAACACACAAATACAGACGAGCATTTACGTTTTCATTGCCCAAACATGGGACACACAAATGCGCGCGCGCACACACACACACACACACACAGAGTCAGAGACAAAGAGAAAATAGCTTTTGTCAGCCGGATAAATGCAGCTGGAACCGAGGCTCACTGAGGCCCTGAGCTCCGAGGGCTAAAACAAAACCCATTCAGAGGAAACATTTCCCATCTCCTCTCTTTACCTGCTCTGTTCTGACACTAACACTCAGTGATATTCACCAGAAAAAGGCCCGAATGACACGCGCACAAAGCAAAGAGCCTTTTGGCTTACAAATATGCCACTCAGCTACATAAAGACGGAGATAAATGGAGATGGATTAAAAAGATGAGAATGAAAACAGATCAATGTCCTTAGTTTTTAAGCCTCCAGAGGGGTAATTGTTCACTGTCTGTAACTGTCAAATCCTGAAAGGTAAAAAGTGTCAGCGCATGGGCCAGCATGAAAATAACAACAAAAGCCCCATGATTGGCCTTTGTGATGTACTTACGCATCCTTCATAGAAGTTTTTGATGTAGTTTAAAGACATGGTTTGTCTGTCAGTCTCCCCTGTTGAATTCCAGGGCTGCTCTGGGCCCTCATGGCCAGTTTGCTGCTGGCACCAGTTAAAGGCCAACAACAGCCGTTCTACCGAATCTCCAACTGACCCCTCTCTCCCTCTCCCTCTCTCTCTCTGCCCTGAAAGCCCATGTCAATGCATATTTTTTTTGCCTTTTATCCCTCCATCAATTGACTCACTCAGTAGAAAAAGGACAACAGGGACGGGGCCCAACAATGGCCTGTGGGGGCATGTGCTCCCTGCATTATAATCCCTATAGAACTATGTCAGCGAAAAAACCACCTCCTGTCACAAACAATGCAGAGAGAGAGAGATGGCAAACATGCAACAATGACAATGCACCCAGCTGGGAAAAGGAGCACACTTTGAACTTAATGTTTTTTTTATTATTTTATAGATTATGACTTTTATTTTGAAAAACACCTGTTCAAATTGTTGAATTCTAATAATCTGTCTACTTTAAAATGTGCTGAATAAATCATCAATGGTCATTCAGACAGTTGTTGACACAGAGCTTACTATTTGGTTTGGTGAAGTTTGTTTACG
Organism: Naso vlamingii; assembly: GCA_029822935.1. Classification (NCBI taxonomy): domain Eukaryota; kingdom Metazoa; phylum Chordata; class Actinopteri; order Acanthuriformes; family Acanthuridae; genus Naso; species Naso vlamingii. The sequence goes on from JAPQLA010000010.1 coordinate 19,451,978, forward strand.
TGGACACATGACTTAACCATGATCACAGAAATAAAAAGTCAAAAACAAGAGTGATGACAACACACCCTGCACTGCAAATACTTCTGGAAGAGCATTGACGGAGCTGCTGTTGTCCCAAATACAGTCCCGAGCGACCAGCCACCAACACAGAAAGAAAGCCCGATCAAAATTCAAACTCCAAAAGCCAAAACTGGACAAAGTGAAATAAAATGGAAGTCCACACACCAACCGTAATCCTGGCGGCGTGTTGTTCATTCCCCCCTCTTTTTCCACTCAGAGATGCTAAACTCATGCCAGTTGCGGGACCTTGCGGGTCAGAGAGCAGAGTCAAGCAACACGGAATCAATTCAGAACACTTCCGGTCACTGCCTTCAAAATAAAACACGAGCGTAAGGAAGTTCTTCAAATGTTGAGGCTGAAAGATGAATGAACAGCAACTTCAAAATGAAAATAAAGCGACACAAAATGTACTGATTCCTGCGGGAATCAGGTTAATGCAGCTGACTAATATCCACATGCTAGTTCAAGAAAAATAAAGTTGCCTCTAACATAGCCTACTGAAAAAATAAATAAATAAATAGTGATCGATGCACAAAGTAGGGAAAACGCATGAAAAATAAATCCATTTACAGCATCAAAATCGAAATGATTCGTTTTTACAATATGTCTTACAACAAATAAAATCTGCGGAATGTCATCACAGACAAATAAAGTTTTGATGCACTTATCTGTAAGATCTAGTGCTAACCTGAAGCCGATGAGGGCTCGAGCCCCATTCACCGTTTGTCCGCAAGCTCGACCCGCTTTTCTGCACGAGAGGATTCTCTTCCCAACAGCGCGAAACTGTGTCCCAGTATTATCGTGGTGGTGGATTACACACTTTTATTTTGAAGGTCCAGCGCTTTAGCTTCCGGGGTTAGATACACTAACTATGTTTAACTTGATAAAACTTTGGCAGCCAACTTCTGTTGGCTCGTGTGAGACTGTGCACCCCGAGCAGGAGGACCGACTGTGTGCGTAAAAGCGTCTTGGCTCAAACTCCGGCTGCCAGGGAGAAGTGATGACGTCACACACACAACATGTGAGGTCATGCCCGTAGGAACGTGTTAAAAGTAGGGGAGGCTGTGAGGATGAAAGGTTTTAGAGCTCAGTGTAATTAATGATTAATTAATGATGAGAATTTTTTTTCTTACATTAAACTTTAAAAATACATTTTACACTTTGATGAACAAACAGTAACAGTATTTGTTTATGAAATGAAAAACGTTTACAATAGATCATAATGATGTCAATAGCTCCTGCGTGGTCAAATCTTAGTAAAAGTCCATGCATGGACTGTGACCAGCCTGGATTCATCTTTTCATGGATTTTTAGACCATCATGAGCTGCACTCGCCTTCCCCTCATTGATCACATCTGTCACTACTGGCTCCATCAACAGGTTCACACACACAAAGACACCAAGAGCACTTGACTTCATGCTCTGCAGAGTTTCACCACAGCCTTGCAAAGGTGAAATGGTGCTTCACAACCACACAGACTGCATAGTTTTGCCTCTGAGTGCCTATTACTGAATCCCGGCTCCGCTGACCCTGCATGCCCTCTCACACCACACATGAGCACCATGTTTCTGGTGTAAACGGGGTTTTGCCTTGGCCTTCTGCCAGTTAGAAAATCCTCTCTCCACAAAAAGCCTCTCCATCTGCCCGTGCTGATCTAAGGATACTGGCTTTTCTGCACAGCCTGGAGACGCGCAGAAACAAAAAGCACAGTCTGTCCCTGCAGTGCAGAGCAGCCATCTCCACTTATCAAACCACCAAGGCTGAAAAGACAGAGAAGTGTTTTCATCCTCAAAATGCCTGTCAGAGAAAAAATGGTTCTCGGGCTGTTAGAGTTTATGTCTGTCCTGCAGCTGCTCTTGTTTCTGGAGTGCTAGTTCCAGAGAAAGGAGAAAAGAAATCCATCCATGAAAACCACTGTGACATCAACATGTTGCAGTCATGTTTTTGGTGACAAAACGAGATATTTAAAGTCAATACATGATGTTTTCCTGACACTAACCAAGTGGTGTTTGTGCCTAAATATCACCAGAGTTTAAACACAGCTTGCAGAAATTTATATTTATATTGCATTAGATTTATTTTGGTGTTTGGGTTGACATTTATTTCTAAATATAGCTGTAAGCAGCAATGAGGGGGGCAAGCAGTCAAAAAGCCATACAGATATATTGATCCTCCACCATTCTGCAAAGTTTCGTAACAGCTGATCAGTGGGTTCAAGTTCCGCTGCAGAATAACAGCACGGTTTTAAGTATTGTTTGAAATTTAATTTATGTGTGTGTATGATTGCAACAACTGTGTGTGGCAACAAAACACCTACGAAGGGTCCTCAATTTCAATTTTACCACTAGATGGTGCCGTAAACCACACATTGCTCCTTTAAGCAATTTTTTATAAGGGTGTAATTAGCAGAAAATGTAATGGGTGGTGCTTACAGGTCCTTTGGAAAACTTCTTTGGAATGAGAAGATGTACGTACAAAGCCTCATGGTTCTAACTGAAAGGGGGCATAAGATATGCCTGCGTTTTCAACTGTTTACCACAGTGCCTCCTTTGACCAATAAATGTAAGATTGCACCATGGCCTTAGTGCATGACCCTCTACCATTCTGCCAAATTTAATGAAAATGGCCACCGTTTTTCTGAAAAGTCACACCCTTTGCAATTCTCATTGGCTCTTAATGACTTTTTTTTTTTTTTAATTAGTTTTCAAACTTTTGCTTAGATGGAATTGTAGATTTTATATCTAGATTGTGTGTAGCGAGTAGCCTAATGTGCAAATCAGTGAGAATTCCAAGGAGGAGTACGATTTTAAGTGTTTTTCATAAAATTTGAAAGTGGTGGAAAATCTTGTGACCAACGTTATGGGTCCTTCAGACATATTTGTTCCTCATGTCTGGCAGAGCATAATTTTTCTGACTCAAGGTTAAACGGGGCATGATACATACCTGTGCAAAGTTTGCATTTTCAACTGTTTGACCAATCGATGTAAGATTCGCACCACGGCCCCATGGCATGACCCTCTACCACTCTGCCAGATTCCCTAAAAAATGGCCACTTTTTTCTTAAAAGCCACGCCCTCAGCAATTTTATTTGGGTCGTAAAGGCTGGGTTTTGTTTGTTTTTTTTAAATTTGGACAAATGGAATTGTAGATATTGGTAGATTGTGTGTACCGAGTTTCGTGCAGATCTGTGAAAATTCTTAGGAAGAGTAGGATTTTAAGTGTTTTTCACAAAATTCAAATTGATTTAAAATCTAGTAACTGGAAATTATGGCTCCTTCAGACAAATTTGTTCCTTGTGATTAATGAAACATTTGAGCAAAGTGTCATGACTTGAGGTGAAATGAACATGAGATATGCCTGTTTAAAAGCGTTTTCAAGAGGCATGAGCCTCTATAAGTGCTTCACAACTTTTGACTGTATAGTTCAATGTGCTGTCTGTCATTGACTTCAATAGCAAAATAAAGAAGAAAAATAAATGAAAAGAAGAAAAGATAGAAAAATGTGTGTTGGCCTGTGCAGCTTTGCAGCTTGCCCCCCCAAAAACTTAGACTGATTAATTATGTATCTGAATGAACACCAAATTTTGATGCTTAAAAACGACAGTTTGGGTTTTTTAAACTTAAGAACTTGATGATCAAATTCCAGCTCATTTGGAGGCTTTGCATGCTGCCATCTGTGACTGTGAACAGCTCAGGCAGAGACACACTCGGCCTGCACAAGTGAACTTCTGAGTCTGTTTGTGCTCACTGAAGCTCCAGATGGCAGCTTGATCTGCAAAGCTCCCTGTGCGGGGACAGAAGTTTGTAAAAATATAAAAATGTAAAAATGTAAGAAGAACCTGACAAATTCTGTCAAGAATCAGAACTTATTATAATTTCACTGTGAGCCCGCTCGGCTTATATTTGCAACCAAACTATTTGAGGACGTTTGGTTTGATGCAGCCTGAGCTGTTGAGCTGTTTTTGTGTGACTTCATCCCTGAACCTGCTGCGGTCGCCTGCTGTGCTGCATTCACTTCATTCATCTCATGCTCTAATAAAAAAATGAAGTTCAGAGCTGACGGGTAGAATCGCGTTTCATCAAATGAAGTCATGTGGGCTGAAACGTGCAAAGATAAAAGAATTCACCACATTTCTGAACACACACACACACAGATATTTGTTTAATTTTGTGTTTTTTCCTCCTTTGAACTTCCTCTGCATCCTGACAGTGATGCAAACACAGGATGAGAGGATGTTCTTCCATAGTGTTGGAGACGTGTAGGAAACCTGGACATTTAATGATACGCTGAATTAATCCACAGAAAGTAAACGGCTGGGTTATTGAAGAAAAAACATGCAGGCGTCAGCAGAAGATAAGCCCATCAGTGTGTTTGATCCCACTCTTCATGCCTCTTACAGACTCCTGGATGTGTTAAATCTCTTCCGTCGCCTACCTGCAGCCCCGTCACTGACAGGGTTTTGCACAAAAATCTTGAAAATGCATCACAGTCTTTTGCAGGATCTGTTAGGGAGGAAGTCAAGTGAAAAAAATCACATCATGAAGAGCAAATGAGATCAATGTTCCCTCTGATCGTGTGATGACCTGCAGTGAGTCGTCACTTCCTGCTCCACTCGCCGTGCAACATAAGTTCTGGTCAATTTTGAGGAAAACTGAATAAAAAGATCTTCATCAAGAAGCTTTAGCCGTTAAGTCACACTGCTTTGCAGAACAGAGCAGACAGGGGGCGCTGTTTTCTGAGAGAAGGTTCAGATGTCTTTGTGTCAGGATTAAAAATGAGTTCAAGATGAAAATATCAGCAGGTCACTTGAGCACCTCAGTATTCTTCAGTTAAGCAAGATCACACGTGACAGATTTTTGGGGATTGGCTGTTGAAGAGAAATCAAAGCACTGAGGTGTGCCTTTTTTAAAAATTTTTTTAAAATGTGTTTATTGAGATTTGTTTCAAAATGTACTTGAACACAAAGTAGCCTACATATAAACATACAATATGAACTATAACAATCTCGCCCCCAACCCACCCATCCAGCATCTCATCTATCAAGAAATACAAAAAAAAGATGAATACAAAACAATACAAAATTAAATACACAGAGCAATTCCATGAAATTAAATTGAATGTAGCAACTGTACAGACAACAGAGTGGCATTAATC
>JAPQLA010000010.1:20218948-20229731 GCA_029822935.1 Naso vlamingii
ACACACACACACACGCACGCACGTGCACGCACGCGCACAGCCTATAATTAATCTGTAGTAGCATGTCATTACTCAGCCAGTCAGTGGTGAAGAGCCTGGGTATAATTAGCAGCTAATTAGCTGCAGAGAAATCTTTCATCTCTGTGAATCAGGTCGGCCTCTTCCATCCATTTTCCATTATCATATCACTTTCTGAGAGGCCGGCTTTTCAGGGCAGGAAAAAATACACAGTGTCATTAAGTAAAATTAATCTGCTCTCTGAAGGAATTGTGCAGTGATGTAGAGTGAGGCTTTTATACAGACTAATTAGCTGATCCCAGTTATAGTGGAAAACCATTAATAAATGCAAATTGACTCCCGCAGATATCATGTTTATTTCCATATTTTAATAAGAAAATACATGTAAATTTAAGCATCAGACTAAGGGAGAGTGTAGTCATGTTGTTTTGGGCAGGATGAGCTTGAAAGGATATTTTTTGTAGTGATGTCAAATCCCATAAGAACATTAAATCTGTGTGTTTCTTCGCCTTACCTTCTGACTTTCTGTCTGTGGCTCTCAGCCCCAAACCCGCTGGTTCCTACTAAAGTTGTTAATCTCTCAAAGAAGGTCTCAAGTTTATAGTTTTATTTATAAATATAAATATTATAAGGAACCAAAAATTTCCAGGTGCTCATTGTACTTTCTAAGAAACGTTACTCAAACAGAAGGAAATAGTGCGTTTATTAGGAATTACTTTTGGAAGATTTGTCCCCTTTTGAGGTATTGGGACAGCAGGGTGGTGTGCGTGTGTGGAGTTGAGTTAATATAACTACAGTGTGTGTGTTCATGGTAATCGAGAAACATGGTGGTCAGTTCAGTGTGGTTCATAAACATGTTTATGAACAGTTTTTGGGCAAAAATGGAGCTCCATTGCACAAAATTAGAGGATCTATCAGACTTGTTGTAGTTGGTTTTGGTCTTTTTATGGGATTCGTTCACAGTAGAAAACATGTGCAATCTAGACCAGCACTTTACAAACTTGTGCAATAGGGCAATGTGCAACATAATTAGCATTTTGTAATGCGTGATGTGCAATGACTAGCACTTTTAATACCTTTACACTTACTGTAAAGGTATTAATTAGTACTTAACACCTGAATTCATATGGTCCCCAGAGTTTGGTTTATTATCAGCAACATTGCTCATTGTTTGTTTGTTTATTGTACTGTTTTATTGTTATTTTTCTTTTTTCTGTGGAACATCAACCTGCTAACGGACCAAAGATAAAAATTAGCCACTGGCCTTAATCTTACATATTTTCATGTAAATGTTCATTAATATGTATTGTCCCTGTTTTAAATAATAAATCTACAAATCTACAAAAACAGAGTCAAACTACACTAACACTTTAATGTGATTGTAATACTAACAATGACAGAAAACTGATAATTCCATGGCCTGCTGGCAGGCCCGAAAAACCACTTTTTTTTAATTATTGCCATAAAACCACCACTTGTCATAGCAAGAACCTATAAAAATGCTTTAAATTGTCAGATTTTTAAGTTTCCGATGGTCATTGAACATCTCACATGTGACGTTGGACACGTGACCAAATCTAAACATAAATCTAACTTAAAACTGTGACTTTTCATCAAATTTGCTTTTTTTTCTCATGTCTTGCCAAACACAAACTGTTTGCTCCGCCTTCCTTGTGCGCTTGCGAAGCCATGAATGATTCAGATAGGCCCTCCCCTCGCCTCTCTATAATTCATGAGTGCAGTGAACCCTGAGAGCTGCCTGGCAGGATGCCTTATGCGCGTAAATACGGGCTGCAGAATTACTCCTGCATGTATGTAGAGCCACCAAAATATTTTTCCTGTTCCTCAGACTTAAAGGTACCTAAAAATATGTTGTATATACTGAGCCCTTTTTTAATTTTTTTGTGAATTAAAAAAATCAGAGATATTAATCAATATTAAATTTTTCTTTTTTAAATGTTTTAGAGCATTATAATTTTGTAATACCGCACAGGAGACATTGTTGAGTTTCCTCTTTCTCTTGCCATGGTTGTCCTGAATCCATAGAGGTGCAGGACTTTATATTGCAATTAAAAATGAGCCCACAGTGAGTAAAAAAGTGACAGAAGCAAAAAAGGTCCCAAAATTGCTTGGAAATTGGAGGGTTTTAACACAGTAAAAAACACTTGATAAAAAAAAAAAACAAAACAAAACAAATGCCACAGCATTTTTCGCATCTGACAACAATGTGACACAGGTGCTCCCGATTCACAGGAAGTCAGTCAATCTCCACAGAAACAAGGAATAAATCCCCCAGAAGTCAAGGCGCACTTTCTTTATTCCAGTGGCAGCACAGTCAAAAACAAGCTCACACTGACTGCATACCCATCTGTCTGAAGACCCTGAGGCTTTTTAACTTTTGTACCATAACAACGTGCTGCGCCTTGACTTTTTGAGAAATCTTTGTAAAAACATGTTTCCTTGGGTGGCTCACGTAGTGGTTGAAGGAGTAAAAAAATGATTTGAGCGTGACATAAGTGACATAAAGCTTTATTGATGAGCAGTTTTGTGTGCTTGCAGCCCTCAGCAGCAGCAGCAGCAGCAGCAGCGTCACTCTGCTTCAGCACCACGGACAGAGACACTGAGCAGCAGCTTGTTAAAGCTGTGCTGGTCTGCTCTGTTACTCTAACAGCTCAGTATTTTATTCAAGTTAAAGCAAATGTACAAAAATGTACAAGTACTCCATTACAAATAAAAGTCCTGCATTCAAAAGTTAAATGTAATTAAAGAATCAACTCTCTGTAATCTGTGCTCTTTTGTAAAATGTTGAGTAACTTTTGCTCTTTAGGAATCAAACTGTTGTGTCTAAAGATTTTGTGTTCAGACATAAAAATAATTTGTATATTCAACATTATATGAATTCCAGCACAAGCAGAAACATGTAGAAGAGTATAAATTCATGCACACATTAAATGTCAGTGATTGTTGTCTTTGTGTTGCAGATGATCAACATGACCACTTGAGGAGCAAAAACTCTGATTGTGATTTTATTCTCTGATCATGTAGGAGCTTGTGTGTTCTATAAACAGTGAAGAGGCTTTTCTGAAGAGCAGGCATCTAAGGATGAATTCACACTGGAAAAAAAAAACAAACAATCACATGTTCAGTTTTACATTACTGGATTTTTTTATTTTGCGTCTGTTGTTTGATGCTTTAGGAATTGGAGAGTTTCTGTTCAAAGCTGCTCATGTTTTCTCTTCCAAGGCATCTGGGTCTGTAAAACTGCAGCACAAACTCTCGTCATTTGGTAAAAAAGCTCAGATGGAAAAAGGAAACTCATTTCTATCAGGACTCTTCAGAGAAAATGGAGTGCATCTATGCAAAGTAATGTCTTTTTTTCCCAGATATTGATGTTCATAGTCATTAGTGAGTTCCTGTGAACTGAAGAGCTTCTTTCATATCAGAAATGATATTTTTTTCGTAAATTAATGGTTGTTGAGCAGTGAGTAGTCATAGATGTACTGCCCTCAAATTACACTACAATATATTAACATGGGCCTTCAAGGTGAATCCTAGTGACTTTGGTGATCACTGGATTTTTCCTCTAGTGCCACCATAAGGTTGACTATTTAATGACTTGCTACAACAGTTCCTTGATATCAGTGTCTCTCGCTTAACTCTAATTTAGAAAGACAATGAGAACTTAATCCTAAGTTTTTCCTTCTTTGTGTCTCTTCAGAAAATGCAGTCGTCTATGGAAACAGCATCGACGTCTTCACCACCATAGAGACTCTGCTCAGCCTTGGCATCCAGGGAACTCGTATCCATCTCATCCTTCCTCCTCCTGAGCCTGGCGTCTCCTGTTTCAGCGACTCTGTCGTCGAGAAGGCTGTGGCGGCAGCCATGGAGAAGGCCGAGGTTCATGTCCACCACAACTGCCTGCTAGCCCAGATGAACAACGGAGAAGACCCTGATCCTCTCACATCAGTGTCCTTCACCACTGATGCAGAGCCCCTCCATCTGCAGTGTGGAGTGAGTCAAAGTCCACGTGATGATTTCACTCAGACACAGTCAGTTCTTGGTCTTTACAGAAAGAAAAATGTTCCCTAAACAATGGATGGTTAGTAGCCAGCATGTCTGCTAGAGCTGAAAGCCTCACAAATGACAGGCTGAAATTAGCAACTTGAGGCTGTTGGTTGGATGTTAATTTCCCTCCTGGAGGCAGATTGTGTTTGTCAAACACAAAATCATTTTGGTGGTTTTACCGTATTCATTGTTTTACACGGTAATACAGGATTCTACTGGACAAAATTTATTTTTTATCTAAAATAGAAGCACCTCGTAGATGAGGTTGTGTTTTCCTTAATTTTGCATTAAAATGTTGCATCAACTATGAAACCTAGCAGGTTCCAAATATACAGTAAATTGGCTTTGAAGGAAATGTGTTCAACACATTTATAAGTCTTCTAGGATACATACTGGGAGACAGATTTTTTTTTTCTCAGTGTTCACTGGAACAAACTAGAAGCAAACACAACACTTCCATGGCTGGTGGATGTCTTGGCCAGGAATGGTGACTCGCTGGAGTCTTGACATCACAGAAAAGTCTGCTAAGATTGTCCGCAATTAACTCTAATGAAGTATCTCAACTACTTTTACTCTTGTTTTTTAGTCTGGATAAAACAAATTCAGGTTTCTGGTGTCAATAGGTGAGCTTTAGACAAGCTGCTCGGCAGGTTTTGCTATCTTTGCAGAATTAGGCTAACTTTTTTTCCCCGCTTCCAGCCTTTATGCTAAGCTAAGCTAACTGTCTCCTGACTGTAGTTCCATAAACAGAACAGACAGAAATGGGCGTGGTTGTTTTCTAATCTTTTGGCAAATATGGGATGAATATAAGTTGAGGGACACAAACAGGAACATCACTTTTGGAGCAGAAAGAAGTGAGCTGATGGAAAGTTTTTTCTGAATATTTCAAATTTTTACCTTTAAACTAAATTTAATCTTGAAGCTAAAAGAGAAAGCTGATTGTTTCATTTTGCCCTTCAGGTGTTCATTAACCTCTCTAATAAAGGAGTTGACTTCAACACCTTCCAGAGCATCAACAACTCCTTCCTGGTGTTTGACAACAGACTCATCATAGACGCCTCTTTCCACACCAGCGATGCAGCCATTTTTGGTGCAGGGCCTCTCACCAAATTCTCTCGCCGCTACCACACAGATGAGTGGTCGCACGCCAACTTCAACTCCAAGGAAGTTGGTCAGGAGTTGGCGGCCATGATGCTGCGCCTCCTTGACCCGACACAGGAGCCTGCAGATGGGCCTCTACCTGAAATGGATCGTCTCATGCCGCTTTACAAACAAGCCAAGATTCAAGGTTTGATTCCATGTCCACAAATATGTTTAAAAATTGGGGAGTTGCACAGGAACCATTTCTTTATGATAAAATAAATGGATTTATACTGTTTTAATATATACTATAACATACACTATAAAGTGGGACACACCACTGGTTCCCTTTGTATGTTTATTGATTCCCTCAATGTTCCTAAACAAAAAAGAAAATAGGATTCTCCTTTTTTTATTTGATATGTTTAAATTATGGAGATCAGTTTGAAATATTGCAGCTTTGTGTCTGAGAGGTTTATGCTTCATGAAAAATGTTTTCAAACCGTATATTTTGTTTTTTACAAAGGAAAAGACCCACCTCTGTCTGAACAAGCAGCCCACAGCTCTGTGAGTGTTTCTGTTGGACCTTCAGGGTCCGTCGCCCACACAGTGCAGGAGACCGTACATTGCAACATGATTGTTCCTCTTTTGTGTTTGTTGTGATGATTCAGTCTGAGAACAAATGGAATCCACTCCCACTTCACTGCTTTATTACCTGTCCTGCTATCACTTGCAGCCTGGATTTTGATACTTAAAATTTCAAACATTTTAGCAGTTTCTTAAAATTCCTTCACATTAAAGAGCGGATGTCAGGTTTCTAGATGTTTTCACTGCCTGCCTTATTTTTTCCTCTGTGCTCCTCTTCCTGGTTTGTAAGTTTTTGTCTGAGAGAATTTGTACTGCCACTATTTTTTCACATTATTTTTGCAGAATATTTTCCAATCTTTCGCCCTCCCACCCACAGCCGATGTTATTGTGGCGGACACTCAACCATCGCAGAGCGCAACAATGCTGCATTGTGCTGTTGCACATTCAGAGTAACCAAGGCCACTCCACAGGTTACATAAATACAACAGCCACTCTGCGCTGCTCTCACAGAGATGAAACACACATGAACTTTTCAGAGGAATTTCAGTGCTCAGAGAGAGCACAGATGCTGCATCGCTGCCTGATGTCTGAGTTCATTGCCTCCATTCTCTTTTCCTCTGTGGGTGAAAGCTGACGGTGAATCACATGTTTTGATCTGTTGTCAAAATTTGGATGCCACTTCATGTTTTAATATTGAAACTAATTTTGTTTTTCTTATGATAAAAGTGCCTTTTCTTAATGCTGACACCATGATGCGCTTTAAAAAAAAAACAAAAAAGAATGATGATCTCTGTATTTCAGATTTTCAGTGGATTTTCTTCTAATTATTGTCAAGGAGGTTGGTTAATGGCAGATGGTTGTTAATTTAGTTTACCAAGTGTAACATCCATCCATGCATCCATCCGTTGTCAACTGCTTCAGGGTCAGGTTGCAGAGGCAGCAGTTTCAGCAGGGGGCCTCTAACTTCCCTTTCCTTGGCCACATCAACCAGCTCTGACGGGGGGATCCCAAGACATTCCAAGGCCAGTGCAGAGATATAATCTCTCCACCTGAACCTTGGTCTGCCCCGGATCCTCTTCCCAGCTGGACGTGCCTGGAACACCTCCCTAGGGAGGTGACCAGGAAGCATCCTTAGCAGATGCCCGAGTCTCCTCAACTAGTTCCTTTCAATGCGAAGCAGCAGCGGCTCTGCTCTGAGTTCCTCATGAATGGCTGAACTTCTCATCTTATCCCTAAGGGAGATGCCAGGCAACCTTCTGAGGAAATCCATTTCAGCTCAAAACAATTTTATTTACATTTACACTTACATTTCAGAGGCTGAACTAGAGAAATGTTGACGTTTTTTCATAAATGATCAATAGAAGTTGTTAATTTTTCAGTTGATCAACTGATAAATTAATTGACCTACTGTGTTCAGTTGACTGGTACAAACTCTGACATCATCACATGACATCTTTTTTTTGTCCACCCGTCGATGGATTCTTCTACAACATGAATGATATAAACCTCTTCATGCAGTAACCTTCATCATATGTTTGTCTCCTCAGGTGGGAAGCTTCCTGGTGGGTTTCACTACCTGCATGTTACCAAACCGTCTGCGACCAACCTGACAGCTGCTGTTAAACAGGTGAGTTTTAATTGTTATTGGTGGTGGTTCTTCTCTGGTTTACACACCATCTGCCTTAAACAGCTGCAGCTCATTTCTTGGCCAGTGTTAAGTCTGAACTCTTCTGCACCAACACCAAAAAACAAAAGAGCAACAGGCAAAAACAGTACCTGACACACTCTCAGAGAAATCACCAAATGAAACAGAACATTTACGATTGACATCACACACACAAACAAAATCCACTCTCCTCCTGTTTGAGTAACATTTGATTAAAAACTTCTCACTCACTCTAACTTCCTTGTGTACATTCATTCATGTGAAGTTACAGGACAGTGGCATCATAACCGGACGAGCGGAAACAGGGAATTACTTCAGTTTATATCTCAACTGCTACGAGCTGGTGGAGACGCTCACCTGTTTGTCTCAGAAGCCCCTCCCCATCCCCAACTACCTGAATCTGTATGGGAAACACCAGCAGCTGCTGGGCCAGCTGTTGAGCCGCTACCACCAGGGCCTGATCCACGACCTGTACAGGTTCAGTAAGAGGAAGACACACAGTTGCTATTCAGTTTCAGATATTCTGCAAGATTTTTAGAGGGACGAAAACTCAGTTATGTTTCAGTATCTTTAGAAAATCAAGGTTGGAGCCAGCTTTTTAATTTTATTAACAAAATATCCTCCTTTACTCTCAAAGAGGACATATTCTCCTCATTTTCAGGTCTTTGATTTTTATTTTGGACTCTTATAGAGCAGCTAAACACAACTGACCAAACGGTAAAGTCTGTAGATCTTCAGAAAACTATGACTTGTGCCCTCTCTCTTCCTTGTATTTTCTGCATTCTCACAAAATGGTCTGTGTCAGTTACTCCTCCCCTTTTCCCTCATGTGCGCCTCTGCACTCTGCTGTACTCACAACCCCTTTACTGACACAACGTAAACACAGCTAGGGCACTGATAAATGTTACTTACAGCTCGCACTTCTCACTCTTCAACTCAGCAAGGCAACACGTGGTCCTTTAGCAGCAGTTTAGCCATTAATCCAGCTCATGTGCTCATTGAGGAAGTAAATAAAACTTTGTGCAACAGATGAGTTTAGACGTCTACTTGAAGTCTGACTATTAATTTAAAGTATGTCAGTTCAAGTCTGTCTTGGTGAAATAGCCCCAACATGGCGGCGCAACACTACAAAGAAGTTTGACTGGACCAAAACCTGAACACACATCAGGCAGGTTTTACAGAAACCTCTGAATCTAAACCATTTTCTGTGGCGGTAACACTGAAAATGAGCTCACATAAAATATCAGAAAAGTGTTCACATGACTACAGTCTCTACAGCAGGTCAAAGTTGAAGGTAATTCTGTAAACTGACTGATGTTCTTTTTTTTTTTTTTAAATTGTGATGACTACTTTTATACCTTTTGCACAGGACTCTGAAACATTCTGCAAGACATACATTTAACTGAAACAAACTTGTCAACAATCTAAATTTCTCATCAGAAAAAAGTCGTCCTGTATGACAAATGAAAAACTTTCAAACCGCGAAAGAACAAAGTTTTGACTTTCGTATAATTCTTTACTTGATTCTTTTATTTGCTTCAGTAACTCAGGATATGATAAACAAACAGCAGATGACTAATATTTGAATAGATCTGCAGAAATGATTAATGTAAAGAATCATATGACGTCTGTTTTTAGTTTGTTCTCAACAAAACCACAAACAGCTTTACCAAAATGATATTTTAGCACTGTTACTGTTTTACACAGGTCTTCTGTTAACTCTGTTTGCTCCTAGAGTGTTTGATTTGATCAAGCATTTTCAGTTATTGTTCAAAAAAACATGTCGCCATTATTCAGATTTTGGTACTAAAATGTAACAGTTTGGTTTGGTTTAAAAAAAAAATCTATTTTTGTTACTAAAATTTCTATAAAGTCGAGCTATTTTCTGTTTGCGAAGTCACTTTAAGTCTGAAGCAGCAGGTTGTCAAACTTCCCATCATTCATCTGCTGACTGATGACCTCACACGTCACAACAACACAGAAGTGATCTGAACAGGCGACAAAGCTTTAAGCCCTCAGTGTCTTTTGTCCTCATGCTGCCTGTGTGTTTGCTGGTGTGACTTTGCAGTGTGTGTGTGTGTGTGTGCGTGTTTGTCAAACAGCGGGTGACCTGCTTCTGAGGTTTCAACACAAATGACCCCCAGATATGGACGTCTATTGTCCCCGGCCTCCTAATCTGTTTATGCAGCTCCCCAATCTGTCTTTGTGGCCGGTGGAGGATGAGACAAAGCCAGAGCCTCGCCGCTGCAGAGGCCGAGTCCCCGTCACGCCGCCCGCTCAGCTGACTCGTAAAGTCATTGTGGTGGCTGACGGAGCATTGGGAGCCGTTAAAATAATTGATTGACCGTGTGGCGGCTGGAGGTTATTCAGTCAACACAGTTAGCAGTGCAGCTTCTGTGTGTGTGTTTGGTTCCTTTGAGAGTTCAAACATTTATTTAAAGGCTCAGCTCATCCAAATGTTCAAGAAAGAGTTTCTCACTCACATGTTGTGGTGTCTGTCTATGCAGCTAACCAGTGGTGGAAGAAGTTGTCAGATCTTTTACTTGAGTAAAAGTAGCAGTAAAAATACTGTGTTACAAGTAGAAGTTCTGCTCTCAAAATCCTGATGAAGTAAAAGTTGATGAAAAACTCTAGACTTTTGCTCCTTTCCTTGGCTCTGTATTCAGACAGTGATGGCACTATTTGGCCCATCACAGGTCATTACAGAGCATGCGTTCCTATTGGCTGCTCTGCATCGCATTTCTTAGCAACAGGTGACGTCCCTACAAGCTGATGGGCTGTTGAAACAAGTGAGGTGTCTTACGCTTTAAAACTGGCCTCTGGTGTCTGAGAGCGACACCGTCAGCCAACTTGAGTCAAGCTGAGACGGACCAGTTTACACCGCAGCAACTTTCCTGTAACCAGTTCCTCTTGTCATGAATCTTTGGTGCAAACTGGACTTAAAAGAGAGAGAGACAACAAACAAGATAAAATGTGAGCTGGAGCAAAAACAGGGAGGGGAGGGTGCAGCGGGGTTCCTTCCTTAGGAGTCTCGTGCTACAGCTAGCTTGATTTCTCAAATGTTGCCTACCTCAACTTTAATCAAGTATTTATAAGTTAAAAAGAAATGGTCTTTAAATGACATACTGTGTGTATATTCTTCATAGATTGCATCCATGTTACAGCAGCATGTCACTGTTGTAGCTGCTGAAGGGAGGAAACACTTAAAGCTACTTGATGCAGTTAAATAGCCTCATTTCGACTGAGCGATGTAGTTCGGTTTGGTGTGGCACAGTACACTTCAGAACGATATTCCTAGATCTTTCTTGCGTTTCCATTGCCGACCGTACCCTTACCTGGTGGGTGGTGCTGTGCTGCCGTGTTGTG
>JAPQLA010000010.1:20333477-20345957 GCA_029822935.1 Naso vlamingii
CACTGAGTCAGCACTCACACAGGCTGTCTTCTGATTGGTCGACAGTCAAAATGGAAGCTGATTTTAAGGCACTTTGGTTCAGTAACTGATGCTTTATATCAGAAACTGGTGTGGTGTGGTGTGTTTGTCAGTAGTTTGTCTTTTCAGGCGAAACAAACAAAAACTCAAAGGAACTGAGAGACTTCAGTGTTCAAAATGTAAAATTCAGCTTCAGTTCAGTTTGTTCAGCTGAAGTTTAGCAGCATTTGAGGTTTAGTTCACACGGAACAGCTTCCTATCTATTCCTTCATTTTGGTTTTCATTTTCAGTCTCTGATGTGTCTGCCATCATCATAAAACAATTCAAGTGAATGGAAGTCAGTTATTGATGCTCAAAAAAATGGAGAAATATGTTAAAGAAAATTTAACAATAGCTCTCTCGAGTAATCCACAAATTTCACTTTTAGTAGAGTCGTTGAATTTTTTTACGTAGTTTGTGTAAACCAAACCTTTAAATAAAGTTTTTGCAAAAGACGAAATAAAACATTTTAAAAGAGAAAAAACTGACAAAGGTGTTAATTTCTGTCCCTTGTGCGAAGGTTCATGAAACTCTCAACAAATTAAGTGAAAGCTTTAGACTGAAATACAAATAAAATACCAAATTTGGTCACTTGTTTACTTGTCTCGAGAAGAGCAACATTAGAGTCTGTGTATTTAAGTGTTTTTGTTTTTTGTTTATATAAAGCACTGTTTATTATGTTAGTATATTTATTGGAAGGATTGGATTTTAAAATGGAAATTTAACATTTCTTCGGAAAACGAAAAAAAAACTGAAAATGAATAAAAGGAAAAATGGATGTAATGACTGATTAAAAAACTTGAATATGCTGGTAGCTTTTTTTCAGTGGGTGGCTCTTTTTCTGAAATGCAGGATTTGTTCTGTGTTTTTGTTTTCAGGGCTACGGCTCGGGCAGAAGTTACCCTCCTCCTCCTCCATCCAGGAGATACAACTGGAACTAAACTCAAAGTAATGTTGGACTCTGGGACTTCAAATGGGGGGGCAACTATTTGTAGGGGAGACATTTATTCTTTTTTTCATTTATTGTCTTCTTGTACAATTTAATGTTTTTTTTTCTACTGACAAAAACACAAAAAAAAATTATGTAACTTGTGATTTTTAAGATGAAGTACCTGTAAAACTTGTAAAATACAAGTGACTGAAGGACAAAGTGTCCCGCTGTGTTTAATTTTGAGAGGAGTCTCTCCAAAGCAGTTCATGTTCGAAAACACAAACGTGGAATCAAACATCGGTGTTGGGAATATATTTGTCCGACAGGAGCAATTTAAGTAATCTTTGTTGATTTACACTTAGATTTTCTAAAATTAAAAAGAAAATTGAGTCGAGTTGTAAGTTTTTAAATAATTCTTAAAATTCAGTCACTATTTTTAAAATCAACACTGAATGTTTTTCTTGTTTTTAAGTAAATTTATGTTTAGCTGCAGACTTTCTGAAGCATTTCACATTTTTCAGTGAATTCTCCTGTTCATTTAAGATTCTAGTGGCACCACGGACCACCTCTTAGATCCACATTCCTGTTTGTGTATTGTGCTCAGGCCTGCAGTGAATTAGAATTGTCTTAACATTGAATAACATTTTGTGAAACACTGTAAAGGACCACACTTTAGCGTGAGACAGCACGAAAAACATGAAAATGTCTAAAATGAAAATATCATTTATTCAAACTGGAAACAAATTAAAATCAGCTGTCACAAAGATTATTAATGAATTTACTTCCACTGAAAATATTTCTGATTTGTTTTAATTCCAAACAGCTGGAGCGGTGCTTCACTTTGTATTAACTTTATGTATAAACCTGCACTGTAATAATTTAATTTGCTGTAGAAATGAACAGGAAGCACAGTGCGCGTGCCTCATCCTGAAACCTCCCAGATAAGATTTCCTGTTTTTTTTTTTGTTTTATAAGGTTAAAATGCAGCAGCAATCACATCCGTCATCAACAAAAAAAAAAATTCTTGACAAATATTTCGATTTTAAAAGGAGGAAAATACATTATTAGCAACATTCAGAGCAAGTTGGAGGCTCCGATACAGTTTGTTTTTGCTTTGTTACTCAAACATCGAGAGTCCCTGCGTGCGTAAAAGAACCAGAACTTTACGCACGGAAAGAAAAAGTCTGTTGCTTGTTTGTCCTGCCGCCGGTTCTGTCAAAAATCCAGCCCGGGAATGACGCCCCACAGGCCCGATCCAGTCTGTCCTCCTCCCGGTAATTTTACCAAGTTCTCCCGTACAGTAAATTGGAGCCGATCATGCTGTTTGTGTACTCGATTAGCGCCGCGTCCGTCTGCGTCATGTTGATCTGACCGTGCAGTCCCAGCGGCGGACTTGGAGACAAATCCTCCAACTCCTCCGTGGACGACAGCTGGTTCACCTGCTGCGGGGTCGCGCTCAAGGCTTCCCCCGAGCTGCTCTGTCGGTTTCCGGTCTGGTTGGAGGCGCTGGAGTCGTTTCGGTAGCCCTTACCGTTCTTGGAGAGAACCGGGGACACGGAGGAGGAGCGGTGGGTCGTCGCGCAAAGACCCCCGCCGCTTCCTCCTCCTCCACCACCGTCGCCGCCGCTGGCGGCCTGCTGCAGCTGCTGCGCAGTCTTGTCCTTGGCCTGCCGCTTCAGCTTGTAGCGGTGGTTCTGGAACCAGATTTTGACCTGGTTCGGGGTGAGGTGGATCAGTCCGGCCAGGTGCTCCCTCTCCGGCGCGGACAGGTACTTCTGCTGCTTGAAGCTCCGCTCCAGCTCGTAAACCTGCGCCTGCGAAAAGAGCACCCGCCGCTTCCTCCGCGGCGCGGTGTGCAGCGTCACCATGGACTTGGCGGTGGAGTCCATCCCGGCCAAACTGCCCACCATCCCGGACATGTTCATCCCGGCGGAGGGGCCCATGAATCTGGAAACTTGGCGAAACATTTACAGTGTTTAAATATATACATATGTAAAAAATAATAGGGCCTAATAATAATGATAAAAGAAGCTCATCGCTGAATTTAACTGACATTTCCCTCAAAACTTTAAGCATCTTAATCATATCTTAAAATTAACAGCAAACATGTTTTTTTTTCTTCTAAATGCTGATAATTTAATGTTCTGCTCAATATGTGTTAAAAATATGTACAAAAATTTGGATATTACACTAACCTTACATAAACTGTATAGTAAATGTTAGGATTAATTCCCATTAGCCTATATGAAGTAAAAGCCATGAGATAAATGTCCCACATCGTCACTTTAAAGGATTCATTACAAATTCTTTTTGAAATTAAATAAACTGTAAATGTTGGAGGTTGAAGTGTTTCAGGTCACAAAACTGAACTCTGAGAAAGGCTTGAGGAGTTTTTATAAAGGAACATGAAAGTGTGAAATTCTGGCGATAAAAGATGTTCAGTTAAAGGTCAGTTCAATCTCGCTGTTCACATCAAACTTGACTCATAAGCTCATGCATTTTAGATACATTCCAAATATTTCCGTCGTGCGTAAAAGCACGAGGTCGGACTGTCGAGGCCACATTTTCTCTCTTTTTAAAAACTTTTCTTACACTAAAATAAACTGAAGTGAAGCTCCTCTTACTTGTCGGGTATCTGGGCTCTGGGTTGCTGTACCACGCCGCCGCTGCTGCTGCCCCTCCGCCCCGCACGGTCTCCTGGTAGGACGGCAGGTCTCCGACGTTGCCCATGCCGCCGTTGCAAAACCCTCCGACGGCCCCGGAGAACTGTGGCACACCGTGGGGCACGTGATAGGGCCCGCCGGGTCCCAGAGCGGCGGCTGCTGCAGTTGCCGAGGCTGAAGAAGAAGAGGAGGATGACGATGAAGAGGAGGACAGGTGGTGATGATGGTGGTGGTGATGATGATGGTGGAGGTGAGGCGGCTGATGCTGTTGCGCCTGCTGCTGGTGCTGCAAACCGGCCTGAGGGACCTGCGGCTGCCGGTAAGCGCCCAGCTGGGAGCCCAGGCTGCCCGCGGGGGGGTCCATACCTCCAAACCTCCGGTAGCTGTCCTCCATCGGACTCAAAATGTCGGTGACTGAGAAGGGAGTTGAGTGCTTTGGGCTGAAGGACATGGTGCGGCCACCCTGTGACTCTGGCTGGATGCGTTCGGGTCTGTCCAGCGGTTCTGCCTGCGTCCCCCGCCCTCCCTCCGGCTTCTTGCTTCCTCTGTCTCCCTGGGAAGAAGTCCAGCTGATCGGCTGCAGTAGGAGACGTGTTGCCCTTATCCCGCCGGACTCAGACTCCCAACACATGGAGGGGCGGAGCGACGCGGACACGGCAGCCAACAATGACAGTTGACGTTACAGAGGTAAGCGGAGAAAATGGTTTGGACCGACTTCCTCCTCCTGCCATTTCAAGGATTCACCCAAACAAGAAAGTTGAATCACAGGCTGTAAATTCCCTCAAACTCTCAGAGGAATGAGTTCGAAACGACCCCAAATGTTGGCCGAATATTCTTTAAAAAACAAAAACTGGAGGCCTAATGATGTTTAACTGCCGTTAAATCACTTCACTGATCTCCTGTTCGCTGTGTCACATGATGATCATTATTGATCATATATATTTCCCTCTTAACTGAGACTTTATTAGGATTTTGGAAAGCCTCTCTCTGGAAACGCGGGTTCAGCTTCAGTGTTAAAGTTCAAGCTCTCTGTCCAGAACTTCTTAAACTTCGTACTGTGTGTGTGTGTGTGTGTGTGTGTGTGTGTGTGTGTGTGTGTGTGTGTGTGTGTGTTCAGGTCTGTTGTCTCAATTTCATTTTCAATTACGCACGAATCGATCTGAATGAAGGCTGCAGTGATGTGTTCTAACTCGACAATGACCGGATATTGACTTTCACTGCAAAATTGAAGCGTAATTTTCAATTATTTCATTTTTCTTTCACAGCAACTTGACTCCATTTAGAAGAAAATTCTATTACGTGTCTTATTAAACTCTACCATCAAACAGTCGTAAACGTCTCACAGTTTTTATCAGCTCTCGGCCTGCTGTGACTGCAGCTCCTTCATGTTTCTGTTTGTGGCAAAATTCAAATACCGCCTAAAACCTGAAGAGAACCTAAAGTCTATTTTTCTTACTAATTAAACATTTTTATTTTTTGATTTTCCTTTTTTTAATTTCAATTCCACGTAATGTGCGTAGCACATTTCATACAAATACAAACTCAATGTAGAATTGTTCTGACTTTTCTCTTTCAGTTTTAATTTCACAGAAATTAGTTTGGCTAATTAAGCTTTTTTTTTTTTTCTTGCGCCCAAAAATACCGTGTAGGCTTATATTTATAGCCCACTGCATTTAGCCTTTTTTTTTTTTTTTAAACTAATAGTGAGGATTTTTTAAAACTTTAATCACCTACCAGCTTTAATTTAATTCTCTTTTGAATCTTGTTTGTATAAACATATTAATGTGGGCTTAAAAGCTACTAGCTTTATTATTAATTTATGGGACAAATCATTGTAAATGTAATAAGTTACTTAGTCTATTTATAAATCTGTCTACTTTTAATGAAATTTTGATTAGACTCAAATTTTTTAAGTCATGCTTAATTTTTTCACTCAGGATTTTAACATCTGGATTTTTTTTAAAAACTTAGGTTATTATTTCAATTAACTTGAATGGAGTCTCATTTGCTTAGCCATAGAGAAAAGAAATGATGCCTAAAATTTGTGTAGGCCTTTCATAATTCGTGTTTTTTGTTTATTTGTTTGTTTTGGGTTTTGTTTTGTTTTCTTTTTTTTTGCTCCATCTTTTTGACAAAGTTCTTGACTAAAAACTTTAATTTAATTACTTAAATTTCTGCTCCGAATTTTCAGGATATTAAAACTTTTTTTTGTATCTTAAACAGAATGTTTTGTTTCCTCAGTAAGAATCCGCAGCTGCTCCTGCAGGTTCTTCTCTAATGAACAATAACGCACCTTTGAACGTGCATCTTGGATTCAGTGTGAACAGTCCGAGCAGCCAATCACCTGCTGACCTGCTGCGTCACGTCACTTCACGTCCTCTTTGTAGTTTTCCGGCGGCGGATTAAAACTGAGTCTTTGCTTTTGCTCTCCGGTGAACCGTTCAGCTGCGGGAGGGACCGGGACCGGAGCTTCAAACAGGGCGGCCGGTCAGACGAGCCGCGGGCAGACGGACCGGAACCACCGAAGAAGAAAAACTTTATTCAAAGGATTTAACGTGGAGCTCTGCAGTGACCTAATGCTGTTTACAGATGTTTACAGCTGTTTTTCATCCTGTAGGTTTAGTATGAGTTTATAGTGAGTTAACTTTATTTTCTTCTGGTGTCTCAGCAACACTCTGAACTTTACTGTTTAATTGATGCTAAAAGCTGTTTCCATATGTTAAAATATAACAATAATGTTTTCAGTTGTTGATAAACTTTGTAAAATCACTTTTCTCTAATCTTGATATGAACTCGGTGCTATAGTTGAACCAGCACTTTGATTGTTTTGATCATCTTTTCCTAAATTATTGGGACTAACAGTGTTTGTTTGTTCTATCTTTAGAATTAAACAAATCCAAGTCAGGTCTTGTTTTCAGCTGGAAATATTTCAGTTTATTGTCATTTAAGAAGAGAAAAGGCAGCAAATTATCAAATTACAGAAGCTGAAACCACCAAATGTTTAAGTCACGTATGAATTAATTTAAACCATTCAGTAGTTATCAAAGCAGTTATAAATTATTTCTCTTTTTAATTAACAAAATAATTTGATTACCAACTGAGTGTTAAAGCTCAGTTTTTATTTTTTAAAATATGTTTTTAAAAGTAATTTTGCATCAAACCCTATAATACTGTTAAATACAGTAAAAGTACTGAGTTCCATTACTTAATATCAGCATTTAGTTAGTATTTGTAATTTTTCTTTATTATTTGGTTATTTTTAGTGAATATTATGTTTTAAGAAGGTGAAATTTTCATAGTTTATTTTTAAAAGTTTTTTTTTTTTTGCTCATTCAGTATTTTTAGACACAGTGAGTTATGTTAAAAAAAATACTTTCAGCCAAACAGAAAATAGCCTTTATTTTTGTACATTTTTGTCCCCCAGTTTTTTATTCACTGCAATGTGAATAAATGTGTGCAATGACTTTCAAAAGCACTCAGGCCTCCATGAAAAGAAAAGACAGTTTACAGAAACTAAACAGTGAACTGAAGTAATTAGGAATGAATATAAAATAAAATGGAGAACTCTTTTATTTTAATGGTTTTATACACTGTCCCATTAGGCTTTTTTAATTTCTGAGATTTTTTCCTGTTTTCCTGAGACATTTCTTATTGTGAAAGTGTAAAAGTCTTTATTTAAAGTTGGTCACATAATTGCAAACTAAAATACCCCTGATTTCTTTGGAGGCAGTTCACTCTTGTTTCTCTCCTGCAGTCTGGTTTCAAAGCTGTAAGTAAGAAGCTGAGTGAACTTAAAGAGACATTTCAGTCTTTCTTTTCTTTTCCTTAAAAATTTCCATCATCTGCTTTACATCAGTCCGAGTCTCCTCAACTCCACTCTAACGATGGATTTCATCAGTGAAGTTGAGTGAAATTTCTTTCTCCACATTTGTAATCAATAAAAATCTTCCTTCAAATCAAAGAAGAAAAGCTTTCAAGTGTTCAAGTCCGAGGCAGCGTCATCCTCGACCTCAAAACGCTTCCTGAATCAGATGTTTGATAACAACAGAGACTTCATCGGCCACTGTTCAAACGAGTTTAACTGACAGCAAACTCAAGAAGAAGAAGAATAACAGCTGTAAAGTCTGGAGGTGAGCTTTAATGTTTGCCATCTGCAAAGATCATTTCATGATTTTTTAATTAAAATGTTTTTTATTGATAAAATGTCTCCTTCAGAATCACTCAAACGAAAACTTTCTCAATCAAACTTCAGTATTAACGCATAACTGCATTTTAGAATTAGACTTTAAGGTTTGATCATTGTTTCTTGTGGTAGTATGGTAAATCCACACCTTTTGAATTTCAAAATAAAAAGAACTAAACCATTTTAAAACTAATCTGTCACACAGAGTGCAAATATATTTTATACTTTAAACTTCTTTTGTTTTTCTTAACAACAAAAAAATGGCACAAGCAGCAGTTTAAGCATTTCTTACATTTTGCTTTTGATACTTCAGCAGTCTAAATTTGATAACATACCATGAGGTCAATGGAAGGAAGGCTGTGAGACCTTGTTCGTAATTTGCGTGAGAACTTAATACGTTCAAATGTGATGATAAAAACACAACTTAACTTTATTCACTGGTTATACTGGTACTGAATCATATTTTGCTAATATAATAACTCAGTGAGGGCAAATTCTTATTGCTAAGTTAGCCTAGCTGCCGCTAATTATAGCTGCCATTAGCCAGTTAGCATAGTTGTGATTTCTGTCTGGACTGTGAGCTCAGAACTACAGAGCAATGTTGGTATTTTCACCTCAGGCGGAGGAGCTTTGGAGGCTTTCAGGCTGCAGGAGGAAGAGGAGGAGGCGGAGGACTCAGTGATGACTGTTGGTGGTTGGAGGGTTAGCTAAGCATTCATTTTCTATGATGCACTTTGGAGGGCATCAAGTTTTGGCTGAGATTTAGATTTTGGGTGAAATAACAGTACATATAGCATTCAAGAGGTAATGTTTGTTTATATTCTTGTTTTATAATATGCATCAGAATAATTCAAGAACAGAAAAGAACTGGAGAGACACGATGATGCTCGTGTCTGTCCACAATTTTCATCCTGACTGAAAAACAAGTATTGAATAAAATGTGAGTCACACTTTCTTGTTCCCCCTGAAACATACTGCAGGCTGCTAAGGTGATCCGTTTGTGTAGCACCATCACTAGGGCAAAATTCAACCTTTGCTGTGATTGTTTTGTTTGCTTATTTATGTCCAAATAATGTGCAAAAACTCACATTCCTATCACTTTGTGTTTAGTGCCGATTAGCAAATGTTAGCATGTTGACATGCTAAACAAATATGAACGAATCTGCCAAAGACCTGCTGAAGTAGCCTGCAGTGTTAGCTAGCAAGGCTGCAGACTGGAGCCATAAAATGTGTAGAAAGTCATAAGTATAAAAACTTTTTTTTTCTTTTTTTAAATGTCCCCAAAAGGTATTAAAAGCAACAAAAAGTCTTATATACAATCATTAATTATAAACTGCTTCGCAGGCACATGCCTGCTTAAAGCAAGAGAAATGAAGAAAACACAAAAATCTTCTAAATAACCAAAACTTTTCTAACTCAAGTTTTCAAGATAAGAAGCTGATTAATTGGTGATGAACAACGGTGGCTTGCAGAGTCGGCCCAAGGCATAAGCAAACTAACTGCCTGCTTAGGGCCCCGTGACCAGCAGGGGGCCTCCAAGAGCGTCTGAATTGTATTAACCTTTTTATTTTTTGTTTGATGATTATTACAGTATATTATGTTAATGATATGGTATAATGTAAAAGATCTACACAGCTTTCAGTATGCCATTTTGTACTGTATCACTCTGAATATTAAAGTGAGTATGAACACCAGACGGCTCTTGTGACTGAATTTGCTACAATTTAAGACTGAAAACCATAGAAGGGTAAAAACATGCCAGGCTGACATCAGTGTGATGTAAGCAACACAGCTGCAACTGTGCAGTAACTGAGAGACTGTCCTCTCTCCAAGTTTTCATAACTTTTATCTGCTTCCATGATTTGTCTCAGGCTCATGGAAGCAATTGACAATCAAGTATATCATATCATATATCGTATGGTATCATTATGTATCGTATCGTATTGTATCGTATGCCCACTCAATCAGAGTCCCCCATGGATGAAAGTCTAGCTAAAAGACCGGGTGCTCACTGCTAGTTTAACAGGTATTTTGTAATAACAACTAATAAAATAGATAAATTAATTTACAGTGGGTGTGCAAATGACCAACAGACAATAGTCAGTGGTATCAGTGGAGGTTGGGGCCCCAAAACAAATTTTGCTTAGGGTCCCATATAGGCTTGGGCCGGCCCTGGTGGAGTGTAATTAAGTACATTTACTAAAGTTACAATTATGAGCAAAACTATATACTTACTAACAATAAGTAAGTAATTAATCTTAGCTCCACATAGAGAAACTAACTAATCCTCTTACATGACTTTGTTAGTGCTAAAAAAAAAAGAAGTAATTTAATATAATATTAAAACAGTGTGTCAGGAGCTACTGAACACAGTTTGGTTCTTCTTCTCCTTCTAACATGGTCCTCAGGTGAAACCACCTGTGGTGTCGACTCATGTCTGTGCCTGTAGCTGAAGGTGGGTGAGTTGGGGGAGACACTACAGCCTCCATCCTCACCCACCCTTCACATTTTCCTGTCTCGTGGCTTCTTTTCATTTCCCCTCTGCAGCCTCTCGCTCCGTCTCCCCTCAGTTTAATCCTCGGCTCTCTGGAGGAGCATTAGGCCAAGCAGCTGGGGCCCCTGAACGCCTCTTCACAAGGCAGTCCACTCCAACCAGGAGGGTGAAGGGGGGAGAGGGGGGAGGTGTCCAGACCACCTGGCTCCTGAAACGTAGAAAAATCCACTGACCTACAACTTCACATCGAGAGGGAGGTGGAGGGATGGAGGCTCACCGAGGAGATGTGACGACCCCCTAGTGGCCAAAAGCTTCAGAAAGTCTCAAATCAGAAACTTTGTCCCTGTTCTCTTTCTTTTTCTTTCTTTTTCCTTCTTTCATTCATTAATAACTCTCACAAATCAGACTAAATCCACTGATGTCTTTTGTTTATTGAATTCCCAAAACACATTTTTCTTTCTTTTCTTTCTTCACACACACACACACACACACACACACACACACACACCTCCCCCACCCCCTCAGCAGCTCGTCACCTGTCAGGTGAAACTTCACTGAGACTAAAATCAGCACTTTAAAATGGATAAACACAAATTGTTTGTGAGCTCGGCTGCTCAGGGTGTATCTGAATGTTTGAATGTTGTTTTATTTTTAGATTGATTGTTTGTGTCTGAATGTTTCCTTTTTTAGCTCTATTTTGGAGACTGATTATTTATCTTTAAGTATTTATTTTTGTCTTTAAAATGCACAGTGAGAAGCTGATGAGGAACAATCTTTTGTTTCTTTCTGTGTATGCAAATACCAAATGAAATGACTTTAAAGTCTATCTATCTATCGATCTTGTGTAAACAAAGTATAACAGTGCCGTCTGCTTACAATTAAAGCTTAACAGATTAAAAGCACTTATATTTAATATACCTTATGCCGTGTGTGCATGTCATTATCTTGATATAGAAGTTGTAACAAGTTATTGTCCTAACAAAAAAAGTTAGATTTTCAAATCAGCAGAGTGTCAGTAAAATTCAAATATTTTGTAGCTTTAACCAACCTTGAATTTCACTCAGTTTCATCGTTTTTCTCTCTGTGATATTTTTCTGCTTCGATTGTCTTCTTTAACATCAGACTGTGAGAGGATCTTTTATGATGTGTCTCGTTTTTAGCCAAGGTCACATGGCACTTACACATTTCAGCCAATGCCAGCAGGAAAAAAATACTCTTCATCTTCGCCGGGTTACAGTGTGTAGGAAAAGGTCAGAGGTCACGCGTCTAGAAGTGGTCTTCAGGAATCATTCAGTGTGTGTGCGTGCAGGACGAAGGAAGTCAAGGCAGCGACTCGGCACCACTTGGCAGTTAAAACTGCATTAAAAAACATGAGAAACATAGAAAACACTCACGTGTGTGTGTGGTGCGTGTGCTGAAGAGCTCTCTGCTGGCTGCGTAGGTGATGCAAAGACAATTTAGCTGCAGGGCGCCATCATGAGCTCAGTTTGTGTGTTGTTTTTTTTATATGTATCACATCACATGGTTCTGATATTTAATTTTTTTTTAATGTTATTTGGGTTGTTGGCTGGTTCTGTTCCTCCCTCCTCTTCCTCCTCTTCCTCCTTGGTGGCCCTGAAACCACAAAATAAATTTAAGTTCTGTCAAAAATAAAGTTTGCTTGTCATTGCTGAGTTTGGATGTTTGAGCTTCACTCTGCAGAATAATGCATTTTATTTTCACATTCGTCTGCTGAAGAAAAAACGTTTCTCTGTTTTCATCTTGACTTTAACACCTTGATGCACCTGCAGGAATTTGTGACATCACTAATTTAGTTTAGAACCAATCACAGTTCAAAACTTAATTTACACACGTCAGATTTGGACACTTGAAGCCTCCAGGATCAACACTGTCTCACAGAAATTACATATCACCAAACTGAGTCCTTATCATGGACGCTGTGCACTGAGTTGGTGTGTTTTCAGACGAAAGAGGTTCCAGAGATCGTCCTTAAACTGCATCAAGTCCTTCGTCAAGTCCTCTGCTTCATGAAATCAGCTGCTGCAGGTTGTGTTTGTCTGCTGAACACCAACATGCCGGCAGGACTGTTTGTTCCACTGCAATGACTGAATCACAACGATGGTGATGACCTGTATTTAAAACTGACTAAACC
>JAPQLA010000010.1:20989003-20999003 GCA_029822935.1 Naso vlamingii
ACTTTCAAAAAGCATCAGAGGAGCCGTTTACGATGAAGACACAGAACATAATTACACATCAGGTGTGATGAAACTTTATGTTTAATTGCATCCTGATGAATTAGTTCAATTCGATGAATGTTAGTGTATGACGACAAACTTTATTTATAAAGGAAACATCAGAAATAAGAACCGCATTTGAAGGCATGAAAATGATATTTAGCTGTGACGACATGTTTATGAACTAGTTCCTAACAAACAAGCAGAACTGAAAATAAAATGCCACCACCGAGGAAATGGTGTGATATGGAAATATTTCATAAATATGTAACATAGACAATGTGAGGTACTGTAACTGAAAGAAGTGTTTGTGTGGAGTTCATGGAGAACATAAATAACAAATGAGATGCATAAAAAATAAATAAATTGGGAAGAACAGAGAGAGAAGTCAGATGGGTTTAGTAATGAATGAGCACGAGAGAATCCACAAATGCAATTTATGATTTATGATGTGAAAGTGTCTCAATCAACAGAAATGAAAACATTATATATATATATATATATATATATATATATATATATATATATATATATAAGATTCACAAAAGATTTTCTGATGGCTTTAAACACGGAATCTGCATTTTTGATTTATTTCACTGCATTTGTGTGTGTTTGTTGTGAGACTTTTCTGCCCCAGTCTGATCAACAACAGGTATGTCACAACGAAACAGTGCTGACAATTACTATGACATTAAAAAATTAAATATTGATCTTGTTTTTCTAACAGACATATAATATTGTGTAAAAATACAATCATTATGCTTCTTTTTATTTGTGCTTTTTTGCAGTTGGTTGCAGTAGAGAGGAAGAGGAAGCAATATCTGCCTGTTCTTGTCCTAAGTATAAAATGTCAGTAATTTCTACTAAGTTTGCTTTAATGTTTAGAATCAAAGCCAAAATCAAATGTCACAGTATTAGTGAAGAAACACCTTACTATCTCTACACTACTGTGACAGTATTGTAGGGAAAAATATTAGTGCTTACACAAAATGTGAAAACAATGAGATTTTTTAAAATAATCATTCATATGGATATTTCTAACTGGTGAAAGTCTAATATTAGAACAGCTAATTTCCTGTTTGAGAAAATGACATAATTTTACTGTAGTAGGCCAACAACAACACTGATGTCATCATGATATAACAATATACAAAATCTAAGACGATATTGGGTGTTACATCCTGAAATCATTATCGTATTGTTGTGTTGCTCAGCTTTACATCAGAGAATAAAAACACTGATCAGTCATGCGGGTTCAATGTTTGCTTATTTTAAAGTATTTTAATCTTCTATTAGAAACATCAATTCTTAAAAAAAAGAAAAAAAAAGAAAAACAAGACTTAGTTGAAACTTAGTATATGGCTGGTAGGCCTATTTAAACCTAGTATTGGGCAGGTCCCTTCCGGGACCAGCCAAAAAAAAGGAGCAGAAACCACTTCTGGGGAAATTTGAGGATTTTTGGGGCTGTTTCAATCGACTGTTTTTGATGTAATACATTGAAATGTTCATAAAATACATCGATGGAAACACGACCATTGTTTTGTTGTCATTAGTCTTGCATAACCTTCCCACAGCGCTGTGTCACCCTGGAGAATCATCTGACTTGTTAGTGTATCTTTAAAGCAAACAATCTTCTTCATCTTGGCCGGCTCTTTGCCAAGGATACAGCGACGGTGCCTGTCAGTACATGATGTGAGTCATGCACGTGCAATGAGGTCCACCATCTTGGACAGCTAGCTATGGCTACACCACTTGGACAAATCATGTGTGGTTATTAAATGCTAATATTAAATGTTACTGATTAAATTTCTACTATTTCCAACTGTACATTAGTTAGATTAGGATTAAAAGTTGAGTTAGTGGCAAAGGCATGGTTTGTTGTAAACTGGACGTTGACTGTCAATGAGTAATTTATTTGCCAGTTACGTTAGCTGGATTACTGTTAGCGGCTAACGTTAAGCTAACGTCTTTGTACGGTGCTAGCAAACCAGCCACCACAAATTTAAATTATAAAACAGGCCATTGCTAGCGCCAGAGCTGGCTAGCGGTAGCGACACTGCAAGTATGATTTATTTTTAAAACATTAAATGTGATTTAGACCATCAAAGCTAAATCATGACATGTGGTTTGTACAAGTGGTGTAGCTGTGGCAAGCTGACGGCAGACATTTTTGAGCTACGCAGCTCGCATTGTGTAGGGACTCACATTGTGTACTGATGCTGCCCTTGTAAAATATCAATAATAAAATAGCAGAGAAACAGATTATGTCGTAGACTTAGTAAAGATAAGGTTGTTGGGTTAACAAGGCTCCTACTATATCAAAATGATGATGAAGCTGTCCCAGTCATCAGAAGAGACACAACTTAAGAAAGGAGATCTCATTTTAGGAAGCCTGATTCATCATCATCACTCTACAAGTGTCCTGCCGTGTTATAAGAACAGTTAAAAATTCCTTCTGATCTCTACTAAATTGGGCCAAGTAAACAGATTTGCCAGCAGACATTGAATTGATCCATTTAGACGGATTTTACAAACAGATGGCCTCTATTTTTCCTGTGAAAGTGATGTCATTTTATGTTTTGTTGTTTAAATAATAAACAAATGCAAATAAATGAATAAATAACATACTCAGGTGGCATTGTGCAGGCACGCAAACACATATGGAATTAAAGTCTCCATAGTTGATTGATATTTGTTACTTTCATCTCGACATTGTTTTTTTGTTTTGAAATTACACCATAAAATGCCTAAATTTAGTGAAAGAGGAGGTAAGGTTTTCTCATTTGCTGCAA
Source organism: Naso vlamingii (assembly GCA_029822935.1). Lineage (NCBI taxonomy): Eukaryota > Metazoa > Chordata > Actinopteri > Acanthuriformes > Acanthuridae > Naso > Naso vlamingii. The sequence goes on from JAPQLA010000010.1 coordinate 20,991,835, forward strand.
ATTTGGGCGAGCACTAACAAGGGGAGCAACTTCCAAACTAACTCCATCACCCACAGTCAGACTAAAAGGTGAACAATGTCACCCAGGACGGCTCGTTTTTGACCTGACACGGAGAACCCCCCCCCCGGCAAGGTCACGAAAAACAGCTCACAGAGAAAACACGATAGTTTCAGAGCCGAGCCAAACTTGAGGAGTCGAGAGGGGAAGTGGGTGTCAGAGATGTTCAGATACGACAGAAGATAGGATGCTTGTTTAATTTTAACAACTCCCCCAGCTACTTTGGTTCCTTGTTAGTGCTGCTGCGATTTCCCAGCGGAGTGGAGAGCTGCGTGTTTCCCAGAGTTTTCTGACTCTTTTAAAAAACATGAGGCTGGAAGTGCTGGGAGAGCTGCTTCACCCCCGTGCTGCTTATATATTCATGCTTTACAGTTCCACAAGTCTGACTGCCTCTGACTCTGCGTGTGTGTGTGTGTGTGCAGCATCTGAGTTTATGCACAGGTCTTTGTACTTGTGTGAAGAATTTTGCATTAATTCAAGTATGTACTTAAAGCATATGCACACACTCTGTGTTTTTGTATAAGTTTTATTGGGTATAGAGTGTGTATGTGCGTGTTTGCATGCAGATGAGTGACTGATAACAATAGCTGCGACTCAATTGAGGGGCTGCATCCTTCAAACACTGCGGCTGACTCTGTCATTGACTACAACGGCCGAAGCGAAACTTCTGTTAAATGAGACGGTATGGCCTAAGGAGCATTTCCTGTTCTGTCACCAACTGCTCCTCACATCACAATGCACCACCTCTGTCACCTAGCAACCATGACACGGCAGTTAACTTACGTGCATGTAAAGAAAATGCCAGAAATTTTATAGTTTGCTATTTTAACTCTTACATTTTAAGATGTGCCCTCAAACTGCTGCTACTTCGTCTGTCATGTTTGCTTGAAAAAAAAAGATTGTCAGCAGTGCGCAATAAATCTTAGGATATGTTAAGCTGCGAAGAATCTACCAGTTGGATCCTTCACAACGGATTCGTCAGCTGCATTTGAAGGAGCCGAGGAATTGGGACAGCCTTCGTTGCGTCGCAGTGTCGCAATCGGTCTACAAATACACCCTTCACAGGATGTGTCCACCGAACTGAGCTAATGATACATTTGTTTTATTTTGAAAATCACATTTAATCTCTTCATTAGCTAAGAATAGAACCTCACAAAGTTTCCTATTGCATCACAAAATCTGCAGGATCTGTGGGTATTTTGGTTGAAGGCACTGAGACATTAAACGGGTCTCTGTGTTGTATTTTCTCTTCCTCTCCTTGTGGGAAGAAGAGGTCTAGTTAGGCGTCTTTCTTCTCTTCTGTTTCATTGTTATCTGAGTAAAACCTCTTTGAAGGAACTTTGCAGACAGACATTGCAGCCCACATGAGTGGGTATCTGTGTCATGAGAGTCAGAAACCCCGAGACAGCGTTTTTCACTGGGATTTTTGAGACAGAGATGCAAACAGAGTACAAAGCAGAGTTAGGCTGCTGTATCAAAGAGAAATCTGTGATACTAATGTAGAGAGATATATTTGTGTCAGATAGAGGATTCTACTTCTAAAAGTTACTTATCTTTGTCCTTGCTGCTATAAAACTTCAGTGCCTCTGCATAGAGAATGTTAATCTTTTACTGCTGCAACGATGGTACCAACCCTGTGACCACTTTGACCTCTGATACTGTGGATGTCTCTTCTATAACTGCAACTTCTACTTACAATTATTAATATGATAATGATAACAGCACTACCAGTACAACAACTACCGCCATTTCTACCACCACTGTAATATTTACGAGTTCTTAAATATTCTTCTTCTAATTCTTCTTGTTCATAAATTAAAAGCCAAAATTTCAGTCACTGGTTGTACTCAAAAACCAAATAACAATGTTTTAATATTTGAAAATGTTTGAGTATTACAACTACTGCTGCAACTCCTACTTATTATGAACATTATTGCTATCAGCCTCACTGCAACTACCTCTGCCACCAGGGGTACAACTGTGACAGCTCTTGTACTACATGTACTAACACGACAGCCTGACACTATCCCCACTTTTACCAGTAACACATGTACTACGAGTACAACCAGTACACTACTGCTGCTGCCACTTAACTTCACTTCACTTCACCACAGTTACTGCAAATGACACCAGTGTTGTGTTGCATGTCACAAGTAAGGCAACATCCACATTTCTGCGTCTTTAATCAGCAACATTGCTGTGTTTGAGCCTTGTATCCTCGCTCACCCAACGTCCAAGCCGCTCAAAGACAGAGCATTACTGAGTCCCCGTTTTATTTTAAATTCTCCGTCTTGGCATCTTATTTTGGTCAGGCACAGACTGGCATGGACACCCTATGTGATTGGTTGTGCCACAGTCATGTGACTGTTTTACGGAAGAAAACAAACCTGTATGTATCATGTGTGTATCTGTGAGCCTCAAATACCGGCGTCATTTCAACGTGGTTAACAAATTACAGCCGTTGCTGACCTTGTTGTCTCTGCTAGCAGCTGCAGTTACTTTCTGCATTTTATCATCATGTTACTGCTGCTCACGTGCGCAGGAGGAAAGATATTATTCAGCGAACTGTGACACTTCCCATGTTCAGCGACAACTTTATTAACAGAGTTGTGGTTCCAGAAGAATGGCGAGCAAACTTTCGCATGTCAGCCCAGATCGGTTCTGACCGACCTGAAAGTGGAGGAGACGACAACAATGCGGGCGTTCGTGGATGTTTTCACAAAGGTGACCTGTACGTTGTATTAACACCACTTAAGAAATGAGGGAAGACTCCAGAAAAAAAAAAAACATCAGTGCATTTGGATTATCCTGACAAGTTGTTTCTGTCATCATCAGACAAGTTTGTGAGGCCGTCTTCATCTTCTTGGAGGCAGATTAATGTTACATTGAAACACGGCGTACAGAGCCTTAAGTTATCATTAGTGAGTTATGTCACAATGCCTGAGAGTTACTGAGTGCAAACACATCGAAGTAAAACAACTGCTTGCTAATTTCCACAGACCAGAAAAGAGAAAGGGGGAATACTTTTTGAACGAACAAGTGCTGTTTAACGCTGAGTGGTCATGTGATATACATGTAGTTTGGCTGGAGAATAGAGCTGCTACGGAGCGTACACCACGCATATGGATTAGGAGCATCTTTGATTCAAGTCGAAACAGGCAAATTATAGAGTCATGTCCCAGGTCCTAAACTTTAAGATTTATCTCATGAGTTTTATTCTACCTGGAGCTTAATAAGGTAATGTCAGTTCTTCATGATTCTCTCCTGCAACTTGTTTTGATACTTTTGGATTGTTTAAACAAGGTGGATCTGGAGAAAAAAGTGCCAACCTGCTGGGAAATGAAAAGTATTAAAATTAGCTGATTCAGGAGGGAAAAATTAATTGATTGATTGTACATGATTGAAGTTAATCTTTGCACTCAGGGGAAAGAATGAAGGATTTTGAAGTTAAGAGGCTCAAGTCCAAGTGAAGTCACGAGTCAAGCTGCAAGTCATTGAATTTGTGACCAAAGTCTGACTCGATTTCAGGTCCACACCTTATATTAACACTACTGCTAGACCGGTGCTTCTATTAAAAATGACACTACACTACTACCACAAACACTACTGCTACTGCTAGTACTACTAAAGCATTACTGCATCTGATCTACAGTTACTACTAATGAGTCCTACCTTCTTCCATCCTGCCAGGGAGATTGGTTAAGTATTCTGCTGAGCAGCAGCTTGATGACAAAGACTGTCTGTGTTCATGACAAGAACAAATGTAATTGGAAATTTTCACAGTACATGATCCTGTTTTGTATGTTAATGATAGAGCATGATTGATTATTTGCCTTTGTTTGCGTATGCCTTTGAGAGTTAACGGTAAATAGGAAGAGAATGAGACCAAGGAGTTCAGACGGATAACAAGTGACTGAATGAGTGTGTGCGCACAATACGACTGCTAATGCTAGTACCACTCATAATAGCAAATTCTTCCATAATGTCTTTGTTCATATCCTGTCCTTCCATCCCTGCTTCTCTCTCGGAATCCTTCCTTCTCTCTCTCAATCCTATTGTCTCTGTCCGTCTGTCTCTCTCCTTTCATCCTGTCATGTCAGAGCAAAGAGAAACCAGGATCTTAACTCAGACGAAGCTTTGAACAATAAAGCAGATGCAAGATCACTGTCACTGAGAACGACAGGAAGAGAAGGAGGCAGGGAGAGAGGAGTTTGTTCGGTTCGCTCTCTCTGGTTCACACCCTTGTCTCTATTTCTGTCTCTCCTTCGCTTGAATGGACTTCAGAGAGAGCGGTTTAGGGAGTTGGACAGAGAGAGAGAGGAGGGTTGACAGGGGCTGGAGGGAGAGGAAGAGTAGGGATGACAGCAAAGAGAGATGAGAAAATGAAAGAGAAAAAGAGAAACAGGTAAAGAAGAGAAAACGAGGAAGAAGAGGAGTGTAACAAACTAAAATAGACCAAATAAAGGGTAGCGACTCAGTAGGAATGAAAGAACACCAGAAAACAAAAAGAAAAGAGAGGCAGAACACAGACAATGAAACAAAAGGAACAACAACTGAGCCCTTTTTATAAACACAGCTTTTAAATACCTCCGCAGGACAGGGATAATTGCTGGATGTTCGCCTTGTCATTTCAAAGCTTTGGAGCTTTGTTGTTTGAATGTGAAAAGCTGATCGAGTGCAACCAAAGTGCAGAAATTTTTATCAGCGTTGTTCTCAAACGTCTAAAACTATTTACTGGTGTCTTTTCGGGAGTGGGAGTCATTTGAATGAAATTCACGTATTATATATTTACATTATTAACTTGTAATTTTAAACAGAGATCAGTGAAGCTGAAGAAACTTTACAGCTGGAGAAAAATACTATTACTAATCTCTGCACTGCTGTTGTTGAACAAGGCATCAATTTTCCATTTCTTGTCTCGCTGACATTTTTCTGAGACAATAAAATGCAATTCACACTCCGATCACAAGACATCTCAGCAGTCTCTACACTTGCAAAAACAGGTTAGTTAAACAAGGTTTAAAGACCTCCTCCAATGAAAGTCGTGTTTTTCGCCTTGTTCACGTGTTCATGTGGCATTTCTCTCATGTTACAAGACAAATCAGGAAAAAAGTAAGCAGTAAAAGATATCTCTGAGTATTTCTGCCTTCAGGCTGCAGTGTCCCAGTCACAGACCTGAGCGCACTGATTGAGACAAAGGTGGCATCATAACGTAATCAGTTCCTCACCAGTCCTGTGCCAGATGGGGCGGGACGTTGTGGTTACAAGTCTCCGCCCCTGACAAGGTGGAGGAGATGGAGAAGATATGTGGAGAAGCACCCTGGTGGGTCTCAACAATGGTGGACAAACACACCTGTTTTGTTTTGGGTTGTAAGGCGAGAGGAGAAGAATCTATGAGGCTTCATTTTTAACTAAAGGACCCTAAAATCAGAGAGCAATGGATGAATTTCTTTTACTGAAATCATCGTGGTCCGGTAAAAGTTTCAGATAAAACGACGCGGGTTTGCTGTAACCATTTCCAAGAGGACTACTTCATCAACTTTGCACAAAAAAGATGGGTTTGCCTCTGTACTCAAATTGAAGCAAGATGCTGTGTCATCAATCCCTGCTGGGGACACTTCAAGCCAACATGTCAGTCAACCTGTAACCATAGCGATAAGTTTATTTTTACTGCCGTGTGCTAGTGAGATGCAACAGAGCCTGCCCTCATGTTAGATTAGCACAAGGGCCTGTGTCCACATGAGTTAGCGCCTGACGGTAGCTAACGTTAGCGGGGCCTCTAGACATGATCAGCAGTAAAAACGCTTCATGCTATTCGCGCCATTATTCTATGGAGAGAGCTACACCGCCCGACTAAGCGGCTACGCTACCCTTGACGTTGTGCACCGCTCGGATTTCCCTCCCAACCAAGTTTGCCGCTGACCTTTCAAAGCGCAACCAATGAGATATCAGCTGTGTGTGACCAGAGACGATCTGGAAGCAACACATACATGCAGAGGAGGGAGAGAAAGACGGAAGAAAAATCTGTAGTTTAACTCTTTGTTTTTGAAGCGACTTAATAACGTTTCATGCACACAAAATCATTATGGTTGATTTTTTTTGCCACTGTATGATTAGTATGACAAGTGCAAGAGCCTTCTTCAGAGACAAGCAAATACATGGCAAACAAACTCTTTTTTCTCCTCACCATTTTTTCCTACTTCCTGGAGTGACAACCGGCGTGGCTGTTGCCTAGCAACAGTGACTGGCTCCAGGCCTCTGCTGTGTGCGCTCTCTGTGCCCTACCTGGCGGTGAGCGAAGCACAAAGTTCTTATCATGTGAAAGCTGCTTAAGCCCGAAACGTCATAGCATATTTTAGAGGCTCAAGCTCGCTTTTTTGTTCAAATTGAAAATGTTCAAAGAAATCAGGGAAACAATAACAAGTGACAGTGAAGTTGACGGGCTGCAAGCGATCGTGATTCTGAATTCTCAGCGCGCAGGGTGAAGGTGCAGAGCAGCGCTGAAGCACCGCCCACTCAGACAATTGCTAATGAGCTACTGGCCCACCTGAGCAGGGTAGGTCCACAGAAATGGGAAATGTTTTGTTTTTTTTACATCACAAATCACAAAAACATAGCTAAACTGTACAGTGACAAGTCTTATTTATTGCTAGGTGAAAGTTGATGATTTTTGTTGATGTTACTGTGTGCACAATTCAAACCGGAAGACTCACTCAACTTCATCCTTCTTAAGACTATAATTCAGTATTAAGTATGGACTTTTGTTTTAACAAATTTTCAATTTCAATTTATATAAACAATGTTTTTAGCTCCTGACAAGAAGATAGACACCATTCTTTTGACTGTGCATGCAGTAACAAGAAAGAGACCGCAGAGCTCGCCCACCGCTAATTAGCTTAGCTTAAACACTGGTAGTCAATGGGAAGTGCTAGCCTGCCTCCACCTGAAGTCATCAGATAAACTTTCCAGCAACTCTAAACAGTCCTGTGCGCTTGTTATGACTTGTTTCTTTACCATGTTATGTTATTTTCAGACTCACATTAGCAGTTTTTATAATTTTAGAATCAAATATGTATAGGAAGAAAACCACAAGGTGCATGCATACCAGTAAA
>JAPQLA010000010.1:21115303-21125740 GCA_029822935.1 Naso vlamingii
CCTGAGCGCCGTACTTCATGGTGGCGATGTTCTCCTCTGGGACTGAAACCCCACAAGCAGAAACATAAGTGCACATAAGACAAGACACACACACACACACACACACAAGAAAAACAGAAAAAATAAACTGTATTCCATTTTGGTCTGATGTTTGATGCAATTCAAAGTTTTTAAAAAGTAACAGTAAGCAGGTGGAGGAGCACTGACTGAGCATGCCACGGTAGTTCAGGTCCATGTTGCGACTCTCGGAGCGGGTCTTGATGGCGTCCAGCAGGTCGTCTGGGCTCAGCAGGCCAGACGGACGCACCACGTTCAGCATTTCTGTCAGAGTCATGAGGGGGAGACGCACTGCCGCCATCACTTCCTGCGTGTCAGTCCCCTCAATGTGCTGCCGGCACCAACGACTCAAAGCAAGGAAGATTTCCTTCTCGCTGGCAGCAAACGAGTCTCTCCTGACCACAGTCAGCAGAGCAGTCTGAAAACACGTTTTTTAAACAAACAGTTGTTAAAAAATACCAAACACGGCTTAAAGCTCCTTGGTTTCTTTTCTAAGTTTTTGTTTTCCTGCATTGCATATCATTGCAAAACAAATACTTAAAGGATTTTTGACTGCTAGTCAGACACATTTTGGTTTAGAAGCTACAGTTAAGAAGTGACCACAGACAAACTGAATAAACTGGACAAGATCAGGTCAGCAGAGCAAAAACTTTAAAAAATTACAGCAGGGTTATGCGATGTGACAATATATACGGTGAGACGAAATAAACATGTACCTTTTTTTTTTTTTTTAAACATAACATCATTTTTTTTCGTTCAGGGTTTCCTTGATGACACACCAATTTCTTTTTTTTTCCAAGATAGATGAGAGTCACAAAAGCACAATAGCAGAGCGCTCAAAACAAACTCCAGACTCAGATGTTGCAAGAGGAAATAATCAAATATGTGGAAGGATCTTTTATTTGTCAGGTTTTAAATTGTGATTTCCAGAGTGTATTGCCCAGACGCTGCTGGCCTTTTTAAGATGTCTATTTATAAATTAAATTTACAGAAATGCTACATCATAACATGTATCCTTGTCAGGATGTGAAATGACCCATATGGGGATATGAGATTCTGGTCATATGGTCCAGCCCTACTGTACAGCAAGTGAAACTTGCTGTGTTCTATGAGCCTGGCCTAGAACGAAGGCAACCCTTCTGTAAGCACAAACGAGATGTCATCCTGATTGCAGCTCGTCAGATGCCACTCTGTCATCTTACAATCTGTCATCTTACACTCACCTTGGAGAGCAGGAGAAAGCCATCAGAATTCAACACATCGGGTGCGTGTCTATCCATGTATGCACAGCAGGCCGCACTGAGCGCGCTCAGAGAGTACAGACTGGCCACATCAAAAACCAGGCAGACGTTGTTGGTGTGTAGGATGGTGCGGAGGAACTCGGAGGTGGAGTCTTCCAGCGGCTGGAGGCCGTAGCGGTGAGCCAGGCCCAGGAAGTCCAGCAGCACCTCTTCCCGGGCGGAGCTGAGGCTCGCCCGGCCTGTGTACAGGTAATGTAGCAGCATCGAGAAAGCTTCGGCCCGCGTCTCCTCCAGACACACCTCAGCCTGAGGCTGGGACTCTTTCATCCCACCGTACAGCAGGGCCCTAAAGGCGACAGGGGAAGGAAAAGGCATCAGTGTTTTCTAATTTTCTCTGCAGAAATTTCAATAATTCCTGCTTTTGCAAGTGTTAAACTTTGGACCACTTCATCCAGATGAACAAATTCTCACAACATATTCTGAAAAGCTGTCTTGATCACAACAACTTCTAAGTTATTAAAGGAGAACTTTGGTGTTTTTCAAACTGGGCCATATTTCCTCGTGTGTGTGTGTGTGTGTGTGTGTGTGTGTGTGTGTGTGTGACTGATGGGAACAACTATCTTGGAAGTTGAACCAGTATTTAGGGGGGCTGCTGCAGCTGGCAGGCGATAAGTAAACTAGAACGGGATTCTTGAAGGCACCATCAAAGTTCACGAATCTTAGTCTTACTTATTCAAAGTTGAGCATAAACAGCAGGCTAAGACCTTGTTGATAAAATCTGAAAAATATTAAATTAGTAACTATGTTACTGATATCAGCGAGGAGAAGCAGGCAATTTTTGTTAATCCCAACATATCAATATTCTGTATCCCTTAAAGAAGTGTGTGGCATTAATGGCATTGGTAATAAAACATTAAATGTGTTGTCAAAAAAATCCATTTCAGCTCTAGTCTGAATATTCCTGTTTGTAGATTTAAAGGGATACACCATCATTTTTTTTCTTTCTGTTATTTGCCTCCCTCCCATGTACAAGACAAGCAGACAGATATTCTTTCAAGTGAGCGTGCCGTAACAAGGAAGAGACGGGCAGAGCTCGCCCAATGCTAATTAGCTTAGCTCAAACACTGGTAGTCAATGGGAAGTGCTAGCCTGCCTCCACCTGAGGTCATCAGATAAACTTTCCAACAACTCTAAAAGGTCCTGGGTGTTTGCTGAGACTTGATTATTTCCCACAATATTTTATTTTCAAACTCCTATTAACAATTTACATGTATTTTAAAATTAAAACCCACTGAAGGCAAACTGCAGGGGGCATGCGCAAAGGTAAACAACAGCAGCAGAAGAAGAAATATTGTGAGTACTATAAGGTGCTAATCTAAGTCTAAAAATAATCTTTTTGTCCGGAACTGCGGAGGAATATCAAAAAATTGACAAAGAAGTTGTCCGGACTGGATGTGTGTTCATCAAGATGGGCTTGGCAAAGAGGCTTTAGAATGGACAGAGGTAACATAAGCGTCATTCACAGGTAATGTTACCTGAAGTAGTGACAGCGGGCTGCCAGAATGACCCGGTGCGCCGGGAAGCGCTTCCCCTCGACGATGAAGGTGACATCGCTGTACTCCTCACCGAGCACCAGGGCTCCCAGCTGCTCCGACAGCAGGTGGATGTGATCGATCTCCGACACGGAGGCCAGGGGACGCAGAGGGTGGCTGTTACTCATGGTCGACGGCTGCCAGAATCACATCTGAGCCGGGTGTAAACAAACCAGACATGGGCGAAAACTGCGAGCACAGCCGCGGCGTTCACAGCTCACGGCACATAGCTAGCATGATGCGAAAATGCTAACCAGAATGCAACTGAATTTAATGAAAGGCGGAAACAGCTGAGGAGACTGAGCTAACATTTAGCGAGTTCATTTACATTTAGTTTGGTCTGATGTTGAAATTTCAGCCAGGAAACACAGATTGTGGTTAAAATAATCTGCAGGAGCGCGTGACAGCGTCAACTAGCTAAGATGTTGAGCTTTCTTGTTTACAGCCGTTGCTCGCGCGGACATTTGACACCCGAGCAAACGTCAGCTAACAGCCCGCTAACGTTTCCGTTTCTGTGCCATTCTGCAGTCTGTACTTACCGAACAGCTCTCATTCACTCCTGTGTTCAAATAAAGATGATTTCAGAAATACAGACGTGGTTATGTTTCCACCGTAAAGTAAAATCGGCATCAAATTCACAGTCCTTCCAACATCACGCCGACGGAAAACGATTCTGGGTCAATAGAGGTCAATTGGAAACAGCTTCCGGTTCGAGAGACAGTTTTTCAAAATAAAGACCCGAGAGACAGGCGTTGAGTTAGTGTGATGCAGACACACACTAGGCTTAAAAGCCTCGTGCAACTGCAGTCAGATTTCTTATTTATTTTATTACTTCATCTAGATTAAATTAAAAAAAATCTGCGAATAAAATATAATTGTTGCAGTCAAGTCAAACACACTCCAGTTTAGCTCCACCACTCCACAAATGCTGCTGCATGTTGTTTCATTGATAAATACTTCAATAGTATAGTATTGGTTAGGAAACACACCCAAAGGCCTTTATGTCGACATGCTACTGTTACAAAATAAACAAAAAACGTGAGACTTTTACTTAAAATGGAGAAGTTACAATGCTGTTTTTGCTTCTGTCAGTTAAATCAAAATGTAAATAGGCCTCCTTCTTTCAGTGTCAGTGTCTTTTGTGTCGTACACACGACAACCCCCAAAAAGAAATTCCTTTAACTCCAAAATCCAAAATTATCCAAGGAGGCAGTTGAGGTTTCTATTCAAAAATCAAAACTGCCATCAGTCAATTGTGTTATCAGTCAGCATGCAGCAGACGGACATTTTAATCAAACTGAATGTCCCAGACTGCAGCTCTTCCTCTGTTGTTTTCACACTGTATTAACATGAAGAGGCTCTGCACTTGTTGCTCTCTAAAGAGAAACATATCCTGTTTACCATCAAGGTGCTACTTTCTCACAGTGGTTTTTGTTCTAGGTATCCTATTTATTGTGATAAGACTCAACATCCCTTTTGTGTTTCCAAGTTACATGAATTCATTGCTCAATATGTCTTCAAGGGTGACATAATTCACTGACTTCTTTCAGTTTGCTTTGAATACTTTGATACTTAAAGCTAACATTTAATGCATACATGATCAAATTCTTGCATATTACACAACTGAAACAATGCGAGAAAAAAACTAAAAACATTTTCAAAAATCTGATTATTTTAGCACCAACAGCATATTTATCACTAAGCACAATACAGAGCACAACAGCAAGGCAAAATGTGCCTTATGTAATTTGGATTTTTTTCAACCAGCTGTAGTTTTTGCTGAGTAATTACTTCTTCTTCTTCTTCTTCTTACATTCTGCCACCTTTAATCTATTGCACCTACATCTGACTAAGGAGCTTTACGCAAAAATATATGATAAACATACAGTAATCATAAAAAAAGATCAACAGAGATGAACAAAGATCTGATGACATGTTTAGTTTTTTTGGATGGTAGCGTAGAGGCTGCTGGGGTCAGTGGAGGACACTTTCACAGTCGTGTAGGTCACAGCATCATCTTCATCATCATCATTTTTATTCTGACCCTGGCAGGAAAAATAAATGACATGTGCAAAGGAACAATAAAGGAATAGTTCACCCAAAAATGAAAATTCAGTCTATCTAGTTACCATCATGCTGATGGAAGGTTGGGTGAAGTTTTTTAGTCCAAAAAACACTGCAGGAGTTTACAAGACAAAGTTGTTGCAGTCATCTCCCAAACAATGGAAGCGAGTGTTGACCAAGTTTCAAATGTAAAAACAATTGTAAATAATGCCTCTATACTGCTTGTCTGAAGAACTCCAAATGTCCAGAAGCCACGACATGTCAAGTTGTTTTGAAAAACGTCACTGACTCCACGTTGTTAGCCTCACTGTTCACTGTAGCTTGTAGCTCTTAATATGATAAACAAAGATCTGTGTTTGCATGCTATGTGGAAGTTTGGTGCTAGCAGCAGGCAGCAGACTTTGCCCTCCAGCTGATCCAGCAGGTAGGCAAGCTCTGCTTCCGATGGTGTGTGCGTATGTGCATGTGAACGTAGCTCCCATCTTAGGAGCTACAGGCTACAATAAACAGTGAAGCTAACAACGTGACATCAATGACATTTTTCAAACAACTTGGCATGTTGAGGCTTCAGGACACTTGGATTACTTCAGACGAGAAGTATGGAGGCATTTTATTGTTTCATTATGTTTTTTTTTTTTTTAAATGTTTGAAACGTCGTCACTATTCACTTTGATTGTTGAGACTTTACTGCAACGCCTTTTTCCTGTGAAACTCCAGCAGTGTTTTGTGGACTAAAAAACTTTACCTGACCTTTCATTGGCATGAGGGTGAGTAGATAATGACTGAATTTTCATTTTTCTGTGGACTATCCCTTTAATTATATGTGACTGTAAAATATAACATGACTCATGCAAACAATACAAGGCATGATAAAAAAAAAATGTGTAAAAACTGCAAGGCAACATCATCCCACTTGTCAGTGGAGACAATTCTGAAAATTATTCATCCTCATTCCCTGACATCACAAGTACACACAGACAGCTCACCCGGCCTTTACTGTCGCTCTTCTTGGTGTAGCTGATGGAGGCGTAGGAAACACCATCTTCAGGATCAGCCTACACAGAGAAGACAGATTTTACCACTGTTGGTATTTTAAATTCTTTCACTTCTGCCACAGACATCATGTTGCACTTCATTCTAATGTTGTTTTAAAACGGAAATAAGGGTGTGACTTCTAAGTTCTTGTTTAAAATGTTTGACACTCATGTTCCCCTTTGTTTCAGTTGCATCATCTAACTTCCCTGTTTCTCTTTCCTGCACATTCTCACACTGTCAGGACTGTAGTGACTGTAAAACACTGTTATATTTCACAGAGTGCAGCTTTGTGCTGGGAGCAGTGTGTGATCTCACCGAGTCCTGACTGGTTTGTGGAGCAGACTGAGTGGCTGCAGGGTCTGAGGTCAGTCCCTGAACAAACACAGTCCGCTTAGATTCTATCAAAAAGCATCTTACAGTTCAGTTCATGAACATGTTGTCACATGACAATACAAACAACATCTGTGCAGCTGTGCAGTGTATCTGTGCAGGACTCAGGTGCAGGAGTCAAAATATGTTCACATCTGTAACTTGAGTCCAGCGAAAGAATTCTGTTTGACGTTAGCAGAGACTGTCTCCATGAAGTTGCTGATGCTGTAACCAGTTTGAATTCGATGCAGTCAGTTTTTGATGATCTAATCTTTTCTTCTCTCATGCTGTGGAATAAAAGTTTATAGTAAAAAACAGTTTTTTAACTCACAACATTGTCCTTCATCGGTGTTTTGTTCCCTGAAATGACAAAACAAGACTCAACTTCAGAGAAAATCCAGTTAAATTCAAACTTCTCGCTTATGAAAGTTTCATCTGTGCTCTCACCGTTAGTTCTCTTCCTTCTGATGACTTTCACAATGATTATTAAAAGTGTGACTAAAACCAGAGCTGCAATGATGAACAACCACCACCAACCTGGAAAGATGATGAAAACATTTGAGGCATTTTGGAAGCAGCTTTCTGTTCAAAATCAATCAGCTAAAACAGGATTATGAGTGATTTTCAAGAGTGTGTCAACTTTCATTTAATTTCATCCATCTTTCCATCTATTTTCTTCTGCTAATTGGGGGTTGGGTCATAGTGGCAGCAAGCTCAGTTGGGCACTCCAGACATCCTTCTTCCCAGCAACACTCTCCAGCTCCTCCTGAGGTATCTTGAGGCATTCCTAGGCCAGATGAGATATATAATCCCTCCAACGAGTTCTGGGTCTACCTCAGGGTCTGCTCCGAGTTGGGCATGTTCAGAAAACCTCCAAAGTAAAGTATCTAGGGGGCATCCTAACCAGATGCCTGAACCAACTTTTCTGTCTCCTTTTGACCTGAAGGAGCAGTGGCTCCACTGTGTGAGTGAGAGAGCCCATCAGCACTTGTATTTTCTTTTTAAGTTTTGTAGTTTTCTTCTCTTCATGAAAGACTCTAGGGTATAATGAAAATGTGCAGTAAAACTGCAGGCATAACCCTGGCTGAACTCTCTCAACTACACAATTAGTTGGTGTAAAATACACAAGGCTAAGTCAATCTTAGCAGACCACAGCCACCCTCTGTCAAAGGTCTTTGTGCTGCTTCAATCAGGCCGCAGGTACAGCCTGCCAAGATGCAGGACAGTCAGTTTGAGAACTTTGCTCTCTGGCTCAGCTCCTTCTTAACCACGACAGTCTGGCATAACACCTGCATTACCGTTGACGCTGCACGAAACCGCTTGTTCATCTTCTGCTCCTGCTTCAATCTTCATCTTCCACCCCAGACCCAAAGATACTTCAACACCCTCACTTGAGGCAGGAACTCATCTCCCAACCGGAGAGGGCAATCCACCGTTTCTGTCAGAGAGCAATTGCCTTGGATTTGGAGGTGCTGATTCTCATCCTGACCCTTCACGCTTGCCTGCAAACTGTCCCAGTGCCTGCTGAAGAAGCCAACAGAGCCACATCATCTGCAAAGAGCACAGATGCAGTTCTGAGGCTCCTGAACTAGACACTCTTCTCAGCATGACAGCGCCTTGAGATCCTGTCCATGAATATCACAAACAGGATCGGATACAAGGGACAACATTGGTAAAGTCCAACACCCACATAAAATGTGATTGAATTTGTGCTGAGTATACACACACCCTTCTCACTTTGGATGCACAGAGACAGGATAACTCACAGCAGCGGCACTGATACCCAATAATCTAGCAATACCCCCCAGAGTATTCCCCAGGTGACATGGTCACAAGCGTTCTCCAAGTCCACAAAAACATATGTAGACTGGATAGGCAAACTCCCACAAACACCTCGGCAAATGCGAGGGTGAGAGTTGGTCCACTGTTCCACAGCCAGGATGGAATCTGTATTGTTTCTCCTGGATCCGAGGTTGGACTGTCAGCCGGAGCCACCTTTCCAGCACCCTGGAATAAATTTTCTCAGGCAAGCTGAAGTGTGATGGACTGATAATCTGATTGCCATCTGATCCAGCTCACCACCAGGTGATAATCAGTTGACAACTCTGCTTCTCTCTTCACCTGAGCATCCAAGACATAATGCTACAGATCCAAGAACACTACCAAAAAGTCAATGAATGACCTTCGGCCTAGTGTGGCCTGGTACCAAGTACATTCAAACCTCTTTTCCACTGAGTGGTACCGTTTGGTTTGGCATCGTACAGTACTCTTTGAAATGGTACCCCTAGATCTGGCTTGTGTTTCCACTGCCGACTGTACCCTTTCTCGATGGGCTGAGTATATGTCAGATGCATACTTGTAGTTCTGCAGGAGTGCACTGTAATTAACTTTTTTCTCCAGGTGAAAAAATTTCACCTGAATAAACCACTAGAAATTCATTTACTTTTTTATTTTGATGTTTGAGGATTCAATCTTTACTAAGGCATATGTCATTATGCAAAGAAGGCAAAAGGAAATGAATTATTGTTTATGTTTAGACATTTCTCCCTATGTGTACAATGCATATATGTGACAAATAAATCCTCTACAATTTGTCATTATTGCATGCATATAAGGTGAACTGATGAATGCATAATGTAACTCATGCAATAAGCAACATGAAAAAACATTCCACCTTAAAATATGCAATTGAGTGGCACGGTGAATGAATGGAATTATTATTTTTTTAACAAGTAATGTTCAATTTCCCCAGTGACTTGTAGTCACAAGATGGTGACCCTCTTGTTGAGCGAGGAGAACCCCAATATTTTGGTGCTCAGCCAGGATCCTGTGAGTATCCCCCCACCTCTCACCCTCCAGAGAAGGAGAGAGTCCACGGCCTCCCAAAGAGTTGGGTTTCAAAGTTGGTGCTGCGTGTAGAGGTGAGCCTAACCATATCTAGTTGGTACCTCTTGACCTCCCGTACTAACTCCAACCCCTTCCCCACCGGAGATGTGACATTCTACATCCCAAGAGCCAGTTTGTGAAGCCAGGGGTCAGAACACCACGATTCCCCCTCGTTGCTGCCTGTCCTACACTGCACCTGACCCCACTTCGCTTCCCTGCCGGTGGTGAAACCAAAGGGGGGCAGCTCCACATTGTTTTGTTTTTTGGGCTGAGCCCAGCTAGGCCCCATGAACTAAGACCTGGCCACCAGACGCTCCCCAGTGAGCTGTCCCACAAGTCCAGCTCCAGGAGGGGGCCCTGTTGCCCCATTACGGGCAAGGTGCTCTTGTCCCATCTGTGCTTTTTCATGAGGTCCTCTGAACTGCTCTTAGATCCCTCCCTTGAGACCAGCGTTTCTTAGACTCTACCAGGAGCTAGTGCCCCAGACAACAAGGCTCCCACGATCACAGGGACACACAAACCTCCCCACCATGTTAAGGTGGCAGTTCTTCCAGAAGTTAATTGTTTTTACCAAACCAAACTGCCTCTTTTACTTGTGGTCTGCATCCAATAAAAAACGGTAAGTAAATATTCTGTCATTACTAATAAACAAAAATAAGCACTTAAGTCAAAGTCAAGGCAAACAATTTTAACCCTTGACATAAGTAAAGCTTGCAAACGATAGAAAGAAGCAGAATATAAAGGGCTACATGAATCTGTGCTAAATTTTGTCTAACTATTTTGTCTTGTTTGCCATCTTATCCATATGCATGTAAAAAAATTTAAAATGTTGGTTAGTTTCAAACCATTTGACCACTTAGTAATGTAACAATACAGATCAGACAAAAAACACACAAACTGTTTTTCAGCATCTAAAACTTCTGCTTGCATGTCTTTGCTGACAGACAATTTTGGAGAAACAGATTTTAAAAAAAAAAGAATAACCTGGCTCTGCCATCCTTCCTCTCAGCTCACATTTTGCTGAGATACAGTCTGGCAATAAGGCTCCTCTCTAGAATTTCAGAGACAAAGTTTTGGCCAGACTAATCAGCGACTAGCAGGCACATATCTGTGACGTCATCAAAAGTTACAAATCCTTATACCACTGAAAAAAGCCCCGGATGACCATAACAAAGAAGTTGAGCTGACATGGT
>JAPQLA010000010.1:21220029-21233312 GCA_029822935.1 Naso vlamingii
AAAGTGCCCTCTTGGATGCTCCAATGGTAGATATAACACGATGAAACACTGTTAAGGGTGCCCCTCCAGTGGACAAAACGTGGTAAAGGGTCCTCTAGGGTGCCCTGCAAGTGGACAGACAAAATGTGGCAAAGTGCCCTCTATGGTTCCTTTCCATTTGTTGAAACGTGGTAAAATGTCTTCTAGGGTGCCTCTATAGTAGATATAACATGATTAAGGGCCTTTTAGGATTCCTTTTTATACGCAATAAAGTGCCCAATGACTTTTTGTGTGCTTGTTCCCCACAGCATACAACAAGAGCCCTTTTTAACCATTTTAGCCCATGCCCCTCAGACGTCCTGATTCCACCACTGCTTATGTAGGAATTGTTCTGTAAACTAATTTTTTTCTAAAATGTTTATAGCACCCGAAAATAGGCCTATAATTCTTGAGTAAATCTACTTAGTAGCCTAACTCTTCGCAACTGCTAAGAAGATTTTATTACCCAGAGGTTTTGTTTGTTTGTTTGTTTGTTTCAGAAAGTTGTAGGCTACTTTTTTCCAGTTTTTTTTCCAATAACAATGGACAACTTTAAATTTCACGAACAAATTTCAGAATTTTCGACAGCCCGTGAAGATGGCAGCAGATGCGGGTCTTATTTGTTCTCTCCAGTAGGAGGGCGTTCCGCTGGAGAACATACAATACAGTGTGGTCAATTATGCCGGCGCTCGTGTGTAACCTACTGATTCATATTTAGATGCTGTCAACGCTTAGGCTCCGTGTCAGAGTGTTTTCACACCGGGATTGGGCCGTCCTTGATGTTAGCCTCCCTGGTGGTATCACTGCCGGGGGAAAGGCGACGGAGGAGGCCAGGCTCAAAGACATGGAGGCTCGCCGTCCTTGCAGAGGGAGTGAGCTGTAGGACGGTAGGCTCTCTCAGCATTTCTTCTCCGTGAAGAAACAATGAAAGGTGGACAGGACAGGTTACACACCGAAAAGAAAGCCATGTTAGCTCACTGCCACTAGTTATGCTTTAGCTTCTGTTTTCAGGCGCGTTTTTTTGCTCGTCGTCGTCAGTTTTTTATTTTTTCATCCACAGACAATGATGATGGTGGTCTTCGCTCCAGTCTCAGAATGGCTGTTTTTTTATGTTTTTACTGGACCAAAAAACATCAAACCCTTTAACTATACCTGAAACATTTTCTGTCGTTTTTGATGCTTAACTCAGCTTTTGGCCGTTAAACCAACAGCTGTGGCCTTCAGCTTGACATGCGATGAGCACATTCACACACAAACACTGTTCAAATGTCAAGCATGATTGAAATACACACGTTGTATACATAACGGGGACTGTGATTTACAGTAACAGGAAACAGCTCATCAGGCGCAACCTGCATCCTAGTGAAAGCAGTATTTGGTACTTTGAAGAACATTTGTTTTAGAGGAAAAGTCCATGCCTTCATAATACTTTTATGACCTATATGATGCTTCAGAGAAAGTTAGTGTGCATTATCTTGAAGGTAACAAACATTTGTGGAAGAAGTATTCAAACCTTTTACTTGTATTAAATGAAAAATGGAACTCAACACTGTAAAAATACTCTGTTACGTCACAAGTCCTTCTTTGACACTCTTACTGAAGACAAAAGTACAAAACAAAAACTAAAGATAGGAAAAGTAATTAAGCATTATAACTGCTAATGCCTTCATGTGCACATCACCTTACTGTTGCAGTTGTTCAGGTGAAACTAATTTTCATTACATCATACTGCTGGTTAGTAACCTATAATGATCATAAGTTATTACTTAGTTGATCATCTAAGTCTACCTGAGTAACCAAAGCTAACAAATAATGTAAACACTGGTAAAAGTATAATTTTTGCCTCAGAGTGGAGTAAAGATAGAGAGTAGCACACTATGGAAATACTGAAGAGTCATATGTTATTTAATGAGAGAGTTGTGCAATTTATGGTGGAATAGGTAAAGTTTTCATTATGGAATGTCTGAACGTTCACATTATTATCAAGTTCAAGTTATTACTGAAGAAACAAACTCCAGAAAAACTATATAATATTTTTAAAATCAGAAAATAGGACCCCGAACGAAGTTCTGATGTTTTCTCTGCTGTGTGTGCAGTGGTGAATTGGCTCTCTTAGAATGGACCCTGCACACAGTGGAGGGGATATGTCACCTTTGTATGTGCCAAGAAAAAGAAAATCTGTCCAGTCTCAACCTAAAAGTGGAGTGCCATGTCCAGGTAAAGAAAAAACTGCTCATTCAGATCATTATGAACTGGGTGCAGTTGGAAATATGGAAAATTTAGCAGTTGAAAATAGGAAAATTTCACCTTTCTGATTTTAAATTAAGTGAATTTTCACTCTTTCAACAGTTGTTCAGCGAATGCCAGAAAGAGCCTGTGAATTAGATTCAGCTGGATATCCCAAGGTGAGAACAAACATGCACTATTTGTATCCTGTTACATGCTTCAGTTTTCTTGCAGTGATGTAATAGACAGTCGGAGGAAAATACTTCTAATTCGAAGCCTCTGTGGTTGGTCGTTTTCGTCATTTGATACTAAGAATATGTTGACTGTTTTTTCAACATTGAATCTGTGCTTTACAGTTCTGTACTTAAATGTTTTAGAATGACGAAGCTCAAGCCGAGGAAGCTCTAAAGATGAAGAGAACGTATGGAAGAAAAAGGTAAAGAACATTTGTTGATATGTATATGTACATAACAAATTGCATGACAGACTATGTGTACTGTGTTTGATAGATGAATGTATCTCTTGACATTAAAAAAATAGTGTTCTTTTGTAAATAATGGTTCTTAAGTGCATGTGTTTACACTTTTCAAATGTCATGTATATCAGAACACAAGTCACCAGCTGAGACATCCTGAACTCTTTTAGCACCTTCTGTACCATAGACTTCGGTTTATTCTTTTAGTGTGTGATGGTACCAACATTACATGTTGCACTGCGCCTCTCATCTTACCATCAGAGTGCATTACTGCAAAGCAAGAAGGCTGAATGAGACACGCCTCTAAATACTTGTTATATATCTATAATGTGCCATGAAAGCAACTAATTGTCAGTTATTTAACAGAGCGGCAAAGGGAAAAAATAGCTATGAATTCTCGTAGAAAGTGTTTTGCAGCATTTATAAAATTTTCCTCAGCTCAGCAACTCTGCCTTTTAAAGGAAGTCTGAGGCCGATTTGCCTTAATTAACTCAATCATAGATCAGAACATAATGAAGAATGCATAATACTACTGGAACGCAAAGGCAAGATCACATTTTTGGTCAGTTTATTATCCAGATAACATATTTGGATACAGATCCCACTTTAATATGAGATGTAGATGAAGTGTTAGACTGCAGCCTCACTTTTAGATCATGTTGTTTCGTTCTCACTACAAAAAACATTATATTAATTATAAAACAGGAAACCTCACTTTGTAGGGCTCCGTGATTTCCACGATCAGGGAATTGTGGACGGGAATGCGGAATTGGCCAAGAAAATGGAATCTGTTGTCAAACACAGAATATCACGGAATTGTCCGTAATTTGACTGAAATTCTGTCTTTGGGAGAAAGAGGAACATTTGTGGAGAGCATTCCTGGGGGCTCCCCAATGTGTGAGAACACCTGTACGTCACTTAACAAACACTCCCGCCTCCCTCCCAAACAACGCAAGCATGTCAGAAAGGGCCGCCTAATACGCCAGCGAAGTCAGCAAGAAAACTACAAAACTGGTCACTTACCCCAAAATACAAAGCAGAGCAATTTCTGAGTGACTTCTATGAGTCATTGGTAAGCTACCGTTAATTAAATAACTTGCACTCTTTTTACAACGTGCTAATTGAGTCATGTGCGTGCAAATTATGATGTAAAGATGACCCCTGGTGGTGCAATTGTAGCAATGCACCAGAATCAGAAAACTTTATTGATCCTTAAGGGGAAATTGAGTGATGTTACAGCTGCTCTCATGCACAGGGAATTAAGATTATTTGATTTACTTGAAAGATTTATTTTGAACATGTAAATAAAGAGAAAACAAAAAATGTTTTGTTTTTGCAGTCATGTTTTTGTTTTTGCTTAAAGCAATGCAAAGCTTATTATGATATTATATATTCATTATTTCGTTTGTCATTAGTGGAATATTGTTTGCATCATCACATTTATAGTTATTTATCTATTAAATTGTGGTCATTTTATTCATTCACATTAATAAGACACTGCAATGGTAAAATTAGCACAAAAGGTTAAAAAAAATTGAATTCCATTTAATTAAAATTGAAGAAATTGAATTTGAGAAAGAAAGAAAAATGAATGGAGTTGGGGAAAAAATGAAACAGATTTCATGGGGCCCTAACTTTGACCAAATTCATACTTTATTAGCTATTCATCTCTTTGCCTTTGATTCAGCACATTCAAGCTGTCATTTGTTGTTCTTTGCCTTCATATGTGGAACTGTGTTTGTGCCACAGAGTATCTAATTGGGACTTAAAAAGTGTTTTTCCAAACAGCAGTAGTGAACATGTTTCTCAAAAAACACCTTATTAATGTTACTTCAGTTGACTTAATATACATTGGTGTACGATAATTATGCATCAGGCTTTGCAATGTCAGAGGCACACAGCACTGAGCATCACTGTAAGAAAGGACAATAACATTCTGAACTTAGAGTTAAATATTCAGTCAAAGTTCAGTCTGCCACACCAGGGAAATAACTTTAACTCATGAATTAATAAAAGTGGAACATTGTTTTTTATCAGGTACGAGGACCTCCAGAGTGTTCCCATTGGAACAGTGGATTACCCAACCACCAGCTGCTCAGTGATGTCAGCAGGTGGCCTGGCCAATGGGGCCGACCTTGGGTCCATGGCTCCGCCCTCTGCACGGCTGCCTCCGAGACTGGTGGCAAAGGATGTGTGGCCTCAAGGCCCCGAGGCCAGCAGGGAGCAGTCTCAGCCTCAGGACCAGAGCTGGAACTCCAACAGGGACAGAGGCCCTGATGTCTGGGCACCTGGGAGAGAGCGACCACAGGAGCAGGTCTGGAACTCTGGCAGAGAACGAGCGGGACACTCCAGTCAAGAGCAGACATGGACTCCAGGCAGGGATAGAGCCCATGTTGGACCAGACCAATCTTGGATGACGGGTAGGGACCGAGGTCCTGAGCAGGGCTGGGCAGCTGATAGAGACCGAGGCCAAGATCAGGCATGGAACGCAGGCAGGGATCCAGGACAAGACCAGGCTTCTTCAGGGCCAGAGCAGGCTTGGGGGACAGGCCGAGGTCAAGACCAAGCCTGGAGCAACACAAGCAGAGACAGAGGAAATGTCTGGAGACCTGGTGGGTCCTCGTTTACTTCAGTCAATTCAAAAATTGAACATGGAGTGAGTTTTTATCAGCTTCTTAATTATCCCTATAGGTGTGTGGATGTTTTGTTGTAATCCTGTAAGAAATGGTTTTGTTTTGTGATTGTGGGGACTGATCTTCTTTCTGCTCGTGTTTTTCTGAAGACTTGAACATGAAGAAAGTTCAGAGAGTTGAGATGGAGCGAAGTCTGCCTGCTAATAACTTCACACAGCCGCCAGAGGGCAGAGACCCTTGTATGTTGCGATATAGTTACAAGTCTTAGATCCCCGCCACAGCAAAGAAGAGTGTCTATATATATATATATATATATATATATATATATATATATATATATATATATGATATCATGAACCTACAAACAATTATATTCCATATTAATGAGACGGAACGAACTTCCTGTCACATTTTGGCAATTTTCTTGCTGTAGGATGTAACTTAAACTTTTGCAAAGGAGCTGCATATAGAGTGTCGTCATGTCTTGATGTGTAGAGCATAATGAAAACAGTAACTTTGCAGGAGTTTGATAGTTTGTACTTGTGGTATGAATACCACAGTCACAAAAATTGTATTTTTCTTTGAAAAAAAACAAACAAAGCATTTCTCAGATGAGAGACAAGACAATAGCGACAGTAAAAGTATTAACATACTGTCAAAACATGTTCTGAATCAAAATAACATTTAATCATCATTATTTGAAATTTTTCAGGCTCAGATGGAGCAAATGTTGGTGAAACCTCGACAGTTCAGCACAGCGAGGAGCAAAAACCCCATGTCCACTCCACGAAGAAGGAGCCTCCCACTTACCCACCAGGTGAGACGGCAACCAACCACTGCTTTGTCTGTTTGAGAAAGAAAACTTTTCACTTTTTGATATCCATCCTCACTGTCACAACAGTCAGGGGTGGTTTTAGCCTTGTGTTTAAAATTGAGTAAAAGTTTTTCCACCAGCATAGAAACACTGAAATAGTTTTTTGCCAGGGAGAAAAAACATTTGAAAAATGAAATAAAACAATATGGTTTGGCTTTTTCACTTGAAATAAAAATTAAGAAACAAGTTGTTACAGAGAAGTCAACATACAGTCAAATAAAACTTTGCATAAATATCTGCAGTTTATTTCACATAATGCACTTGGAATTTATATCTTCATGTGAGAGATGAGCTGCTCATCCTCCTGAAATAATTCAGTGCAAAAAAAAAACCCCCACCTTTATTTGTTTTTATCCACCAGGAAGTCAAGAAGAGCGTTGGCAGCTCCAGATTGTGGCCAAAGGCAGAGTCACATGTCCCAAATGTAAAAGTGTGAGCAGGAAGACCGTGGAAGGGCTGAAGAAACATATGGAGAACTGTCGACTGGTGAGCACTAAGTTCCTCGTTAATCCAATTTAAACATTTAGAGCTTACTGACTTTTATAATGTATTTTGTTTAATGACTCATTTTTAGCCACCATATTACCTACATTTTACTCAGCCCCAATATACTGGATTTTTTTTTTTCTTTTTTTACCATAAGCCTTTATATTGTTGGATGCTATACAGATTTACACATATGACATAACTTTAATCTGTTGTGTGCAGCAACCCTTTACCTGTCAACACTGTGGGAAACAGCTGAAATCCTCAACGGGGATGAAGTATCACATCATGGCTGACCACAGCTATCTGGTAAGACTGTCCAGTCCTGACCCTAATTGTGCCTACCTCCCTTAATTTTTTAACTTCCCACAGATAATTATCCCCTCTAACTATGACACACAGATGGCAGCAGTTTCCGTTTTTTCTTTTTAACTGTGTGAATTAATGTTAATCAATCATAAAGTTTTCACTGAAATGTTTCCTTGCTTTATTGTGTGTCTTACATAATGTTTGTCTTATTTAAAATACTGTACGTTAGTCTCTCAAATCAGGAAAGTGACAGTCAAAACACACAGAGTGGAGTTTGAAGGTCAGCTCATGGGGCTTCTGCTTCTTTTTTGGTCTATTTTTAGCCCTCAGCAGAAGATGCCAAGGACCTGGATGATCGTGTCATCAAAGACAAACTGCGTAAAATTCTGAAGAGACTAGGAAAATTAAAATGCTCTACAGAGGTAAATCATATTATCTAAGGAGATTTTGGTACGCAATAGACTAGAGCCCCACCAATATTATCGGCCGATATCGGCCTATTGCAGGGATATCAGCATATATCTGTTCCGGCATATTTGTTCTCCTATAAAGGGTTATTGTAAAAAATGTTTTTTAAGGCTAAAAAAAATAGTTGGACCAGTGATTTAAAATGGTTTAATCATGTAATTTGTCAAGCAGAGGGCGGTCCATTACTTTATCGGTAATTAGTGAAGTGTTTACTGTTTGGTGCAATGATGTTTGGACTAAAGTGTGTTAGATATCTTGCCTCCATCACATATCTTTGTCACACATATTTGATAACCACATTCAAAATATTACAATAGAATATCGGCCGACATATCGGATATCGGAATAGTTTTACTCCCCAAAATCGTTATCAGCATTGGCCCCAAAAATCCCATATTGGTCAGGCCCAACAACAGACTCTCTATCTGAGTCCTACTGAGACTCAGACATATATGACTGAATCTCTGTGAAGTTTCTTTTAACGCTAACGTTAGCCTTCTTGACGCACTGCTCTTTCACCAGTCAATCTAGCACGAGCAGCAGTGGTAGGGAGTAACCTTGCATTCATGTGCTCTCAGAAGATTCGAGTTTTGAGTTGGGAAGTCGTTGTTACGACTTCGTTGTGTTCACATGCGTTTGAAGTCGTAATGTGGGAAAAACATGGATGCTTCGATGAGAACATGTTGCATTATTATGCTAAAAGCTTTTAAACGCGAGGTTGATAGTGGTTATCGGTATTTTCGTTACAAGGAAGAGCAAAGAAAACGGATCAGCATAAAATATGATTAAATTCAAATGTGTATTTTTTTAAAGTATGGTGGTACGTGCTCGTGAAAGAAAAAAACAAACATTTGCCAGTTTCACATTAAAATGTGAGAATACCTGTTTTCCGATTTTTCCAAGAGCACATGAATGCAGGGTCAGCAACTCATGTACCAAAATTATCTCTGCCTTTCCGAGTTGTTTTTCCTGACATGAGGTGGCACTCAAATCATATTACACTAAATATTAAACATTGCATGTGTCTGGAGGGGAAACTGAAGGTAGGAAATGACTAAACTCTGATGATACCGTGGCCATTTTTTTTCTCGTCAGGGCTGTAATGCTGCCTTCACTAGCATCATGGGCTACGTGTACCACATGAAGAAGTGTGGGAAGGAGGAGTCCGAGCTGGAGAAGATGCTGCTGAATTGCTCTCACTGTGGGAAAACGTACAAGTCCAAAGCTGGTTTGGAGTATCACCTTAAATCTGAGCATGCTCCGGTGAGTCATGTGATTTATTTCCTGTTCCTGTCAAACCAAAGAAACAACTTAGTTTGTAAATTCATAAACAAATAAATCGAGCATTCTTTACCTGCAAGACATAAAAAGAAATTATATATTTGCTGTAAGGTGGAATCGAACTTAAGGCAACTGCAGCGAGGACCGCTCTGTTCATTGGGGCGCCTGCTCTACGAACTGAGCTACCGAGGCGCCCCAAATCATAATATATTTAAATATCTGATTCCCCTCCTGTTACCCAGATGCCTCAGAAGAATGAGGAAGACGAGGCACTTAAGGCTCAGAGGGAGGCGAACCCGGAGAGGACGCCTAGCGGCAGAGTGCAGCGAGCATCTGCGCAGGTGGCAAACTTCCACCTGGCTGAGATCGCCAACAATGAGCTGCCTAAAGACTGGCCAAAGAGGAAGTTCCAGTCAGACCTGGTGCCAGATGACAAAAAGGCAAGAGACATTTCGGGACTCAGTTTGTCCTAAATATATTCATACAGTTGCAGAATAAATGAGGATATGATTTTATTGTTTAATATTAGTAATTATAAAGTCATGAAGGAGTTCCCT
The DNA here is from genome assembly GCA_029822935.1 of Naso vlamingii. NCBI lineage: Eukaryota > Metazoa > Chordata > Actinopteri > Acanthuriformes > Acanthuridae > Naso > Naso vlamingii. The sequence continues at coordinate 21,229,357 of JAPQLA010000010.1, forward strand.
CTCATGGCAGTATATACTGAAGATATGTGTGTCTGAGTTGGCCCTCACTTGTTCATTGACCTCCTCATGCTCATGGTCATTCTTCTCAGTTAAAATATGCCCGGCCAGGCCTTCCTGCCTTCAGCCAAGAGGTCCTGAGGAAGTGGAAGAATGAAGTAAAGCTGCAGAGGAAAGTCCAGTGTCCCAACCAGGTCGGAAATAACAGCTTCATGTATTTATTATTATTTATGTCCTGTCTGGCTATTAAAAGGTGACAGGACTGTTTGTATAATGAGGTATAAATCGTAAATTAAGCCATCTGTTTCTTTGTGTATTTTGTTAATTGATGAATTTTTTGTTCTTTTAATTATTTTAATGCTTTTTGAATTAATTTGTTTCGGAAAAGTCATGTTTGATTATGGTACCTACCTTCAGATTTTTGCTGAAAATGCATTTTTAATCATAGAATTTGATGAAGTCCCTATATAGAAGAGTGTCTGTCTGTGAAGTGCAGAAACCATCATGCAAAGTTTGTTTTCTCCTCAGGGTTGCGGCTGTACGTACACGAGTGTGTCTGGGCTGAAAGCTCATCTGGGACTCTGCACGAGGGTTCGTCACCTTTGTGCTTTAACTCTGAATTAAAATACGCAAAGAATTGTCATTATTGAGAATAGTGGCAAAATTTGACATGTGTAAGATTTAGGTTAAATTTAACAAACTTTATTTATTCACTGTATCCCTTAAAAGACAAATTCATAAACTTAAGTGTACAGATTTCCAAAATGATCAGTAAGACTAAAATAAAATCACATCATTCACAGATGGAGTGAATATTTTTGAATACAAATTATTACAGGTCTCGAATCATTCATGGGTCTTTATGTTTCCTCAGGGCGACTTCGAGGCTGGAAAGTACAGATGTCTGATCTGCAATAAAGAGTTTAACTCTGAAAGTGGAGTGAAATACCACATCAACTCTGTCCATTCACAGGTAACCGCTACCTTTATATTGTTTCCTGATCTTAAGAAAAGGCTTTTTTGTTGTGTCAATGCGTGCAAGTGATGTTTAATTAAACCACAGGAGTCTTTTGAGGCATTCCCTCTCATCTCTTGTTTTAATCCTGTCTTGCATATTCACTCCCTATCTCTCAACAGGACTGGTTTGTGACAAACAAAAAGGCCTCAAAGAAGTTTGAGAAGTTCCTCAAAAACCAGCCCAAGGAGTTTGTCCGTAACGCAGACAAGCAGAATGTGGACCAGTACCACCATAATCACCTTCAGCATCATCAGCAGCATCACCATCATCATCATCACCATCAGCAGCAGCAACAGCAGCAGCAGCAGCATCATCATCAGCTCCAGCACCAAACCATGCAGCACCCTCTGCAACCGCTGCACCACCTCCAACACCAAACCCAGTTCCTCCACCCAGAGCACCAGAACCTCCCTCCACAGGTGGACTCTCAGCTCCAGCAGCCGATTCTCCACTACACCCCTCTGGAGCCTCCGCCCGGGCCGATGTGGGTGGACATGGACCGGAGAGGGTCTGTGCCGGGGCCGGAGCAGGCGCCGATTGAAATGGAGATGTCCGTAGACAAACCTGGAGAGGGCAACAGCGGGATGGTGGAGGAGAAAAGGAGGGAGAAGGGGGAGAGAGGAGGGGAGAGGGGGAAGGCTGATGGGAGGCGGAAGGATTGCTTTGCTTTCGTTAGTGGAAATGGTGGTGGTGGTGGTGGAGGCAGCAGCAGCAGTAGCAGTAGTAGCAGCAATACTGGCAGCTCATCCAGTGAATCAGAGGTGGAGCAGCAGGACCGACAGAGACAGATGAACCAGTGGAACCTAAAACGGCCGAGCATCATGGAGCCCCACGTTGACACCGGGAAGCGACAGAGGAACACTTAAAAAATACCTTAAATCTGCATCTAAACTGACACAATGTTTGACACTTGTACACCAGAGCTTCTTTTAACAGAGGTAGACAAAGATAACATCAGGTATTCTTCTCTGCTTTATTAGTTGTGACCTAGAAGAAAAACAAACCTGTGTTTGGTGAGAAAGCAGCTTACGACAGAGCAACAACGTTTAACTTTTGCAATGTTTTGGCTTTAACATGATGATAGATCCTCTAAAAGAAGCCCACTGTGTCAGCATGGATACAAGACTCCAGTTCAGAGGCGGTTTCTCTGTCTTGAAATGGTCGTCTTTGTATAGCCTTGAGAAATGTAGTATACGGTTTATGTGTGTTTATCTGTAACAGATTCTTTTCACTAACTTTAAATGTGTCTTACGCCTTCAAAACATTTGATAAACCTTCTCGTCTTTCATGTTTACCTTAAAAGGAAGAAGTTACTTTAACCTTAAGAGAGGATGCTACAGTGTAGTATTTTGTCAGACTTGTGTAATCTTTCTCTCTGAAAGGATTTTGTGCCTCTTAAGTATGATCTGTAAAACTTCATACTACTCATCATTTCTTTACTTACAACTGATTTGTCTTTTCTGGGCTAAAAAAATGTTTAAGGTGTCACGTTCTGGTTAAAATTTACTAAAAAACAGAATCAGCTCATGGAGGCTTGGATCCTCCTCATCCTCTCTCTTCCCGTTCCGCATTTCCATCACTGTGGTTTTGACCAAATTCAGTTTTTTGAAAATAATAATAATATTGATGATAATACCTTACATTGATATGGAATGGAGCTCTGTGTACATCAAGCAATGAAAGGATCTGTGTGGTGTTTAAGTTCATTTTTAAGAGTTTAGCACGCCCAATAACCCTACACATTTACAGTTACAGTCTGATCTGCAGCCACTGATCACCTTCACTGCAGCGGTCAGGGTTACGGGCCTCAGGCCCTCACTGGTAGTAATGAGGGTTGGCCAAGATGCCAGGCGGTCCTTTGGTCACAAGCTTCTCTAACCTTTACACCACCACTGCCCTAATTTGCACATTCCAAGGATTATTGTTCACCAAAGCAAGCACAAAAATATGATTGGATCTTACTGGCTGACCACAAAACAGCAGCCAGTAATTGTGACTATCAACACATCGTTGAGGAAATTAATGGCCTGCTGGTGACTTATCGGTTATGTTCATGGCTAAGTGACAGTAAACTCAGATGAAGGAAAGGTAACATACCAAGCATTTAACATGGAGGGTGGGTGTTTCTCTTTTCTTTTAGTTACAATCACTATCCTGTTTTTGTCCCTTTAACAGGATGTTAAACCGATAGCATGTAGCCAAATGTTTATGTACCCTGCGTTTTGTAGCTACCTTTGTGTTGTTATGGATGGTCATCATTTTTATAGCTTTTTTTTTTTGCACTTATGAATGTATTAGGTTCATCATATTTGTCTCTTTTGTGCACTTATGTTAAGCCAGTTTTCCGCCTATCATTGGTATGATTTGAAACGTTGAAAGATGTGTGCCCTTTAATCTGTTAATCTGTCTTTAACCAGCTATGTAAATGCGTTCTGTCAAAAGAAAATTTGTTTGATTCCATTCAAAGTGCTTTACCCTTCATGGCCCTCCATCAGAGGCCTTTTGGAAGAGCAGCCTGTGTAGTTTGAGTTTGAAATAGAAAATCTGTGAGCACATGGGCAGTATTTCATGGAGCATGGCTTTATTTCATTTAACATGGATGTCAGGCAGTGGTGGGTGAATATGCAGTGATCTCTTGAAGTTCCAGTAAAGAGGATTTATGGGGATCTTTTTGTAGAATATGGCAGAAATAGAATTTAATATTCATAGGAATGCTTTCATTATGTAAAATAACTTGAAAATAACAACTGCTGTGTTTTTATTACCATAGAATGAGGGTTTTTATGTCTACATGGGAGCAGATCCTCATGCAAAGAGTTCACCATGTTAGGCTGCCATGTTTCTACAGTAGCCCAGAATGGACAAATCCAACAGTGGCTCTAGAGCGGGCATTTTTTCTGATTGTCATGGCATTGTAAGTTCTCCGACATGCTTGGAAGGG
>JAPQLA010000010.1:21476515-21488110 GCA_029822935.1 Naso vlamingii
ATATATATATATATATATATATATATATATATATATATATATATATATATATGTATGTGTGTGTGTGTGTGTGTATACATATCTTAAAAAGGAGGCAGAAGGATAATTTTTAGGTGGCCATCCTGGTTCAGGCTCATCATTATGTGTGTTTCCCTCTGGCTAATATAGAAAAACATTTTTATAGGGCCTATATGTGTGTGTGTGTGTGTGTGTGTGTGTATGTGTGTGTGTGTGTTTTAATTAACTAAGAAATACTACAGGAAGGAAGTGACTTGCTATTAGCCTTTGAAAGTAGCCTAACCACTTTTCTTGTTGCTGTTAAGTCCATAAATGGGTAGAAACTTGTAAACAGAGAGCTGAGGCACTCATGAGGGTGATACTTAAAAACGCCTTTATTGATACATGGCTAGTCTATTAAAAACATGCCTACGCGTTTCAGCCAAACTGGCCTTCGTCAGGGCGAGGATGAAATGTTTGTCAGGCAGCTCAATTCACTGTTAAATAGGTCATTACAGACAGCTGCTCAGTATGAGCAGGTAGGCGGTCACATGAACTGATCAGCAAGACCAGTCTCTGTTTACAAGCTTTTCCTGGATCTCCCTAACTGAAGAGCACCTGAGGGATACCCCTTTTTTTCTACACCCAAGCAGCACTCCATGCACTGTGTTTTTGATGGGTAGAAACTTGTTGTCATCTGAATGCAGGAATCTGTGAAGAACCTGGAAAAGAACCTGTTTCATCTGCAGACTCCAAATCAGCCATATGAAGTGGTTCAGCAGCATGTTGAGCAGATCCATGATGTTCTACATGAGCAGAGGAAACTGCTGACTCTACGTCAGTATTGTACACTACACGTGCTTGTCTAGGACTGAATAAAAAACTGTGATTTTACAATTAACTGTGCTAAAAGTCATAGGTGGGTGTCAGTTGTTAGGAGTCACAATATGAGATTTCACAATAATTTTGACCCAAAAAATTCACTATAACAGTATCATTTGGGTATCTGTAAGAAATTTAATGACATTTGAACAAGGCAAATTTGTCTTTAACTTTGTTCCACGTTTTTTTGGTCTCTTTAAGCAAACGAATTACACTCGAAAAGATTAAAAATACAAATAGTCAGGATTAGTCAAGTGAATTTTGTTTACATACTGTCAAATCACAACAAAGTTGTCTCAAGATGCATTACATATAGAGTAGGTCAAGACCACACTCGATAATTAAAATATATTAAGTTTTTTGGACCCATCAATTGAAAGCAATGTCCCATGAGCAAGCACTAGGTGACAGTAGTGAGGAAAAACTTCCTTTTAACAGGCCGAAACCTCAGAGCAGATCCAAGACTCAAGGTGGGCGGTGATCTGACAGCACCGGCTGGGTTATATAAATATTTGATTAATGCTAATACTTCTTATAATAATGATTTTAATACTTAAACTACTTAAAATAACGACAGAACTTATGATAATTATAATGATAATTATTAGTAGGTCAGTAGAGAGAGACTCTTTAACCATTACAGTGCAAAGATGTACAAAATGATGAGCTCACTCTGGCTGATTTAAAGATCACACCTATGAAAAGGATGGTTTCAACTTCATTCATTACAAATCAGGATGATGTCCTTCCAACGTAAATGCACACATAAATATATTAGGATGATGTCCCTGCAGGTGGTGTGTGCAACTCTTTTGCACATGTAGGCCTGTAGGGCTGGGTGATAAATTGATTTTATTGATCAATCTGAATTTGTGGTTTAGTAAGATTTTTTTTTAAATGAAAATTGATTTTCCCTTTCTTGGCTTGTGATTCATTTCAGGAGCCTCAAAATTTTATTGTTTTGATTGCTGATGATAGAAGAATTATATGTGAATACGTTTTGTCCAATTATTGCAGGATTCAGTGCAAATGTAAACAACTTCCCCTTGCCTGAATCTACATAGAGCGCTTATAAAGACAAGTTTGCAGCTTGCAGGGAATTCCGTTTGCTTTTGTTAAAGGTGGAGTCAGTAGCATTTGTAAACACAACAGCCATATATAAACACAGCATTCAAACTAGGCCCCTCCTTCCAGCTCAACGCACCAGAAGTATTGTAACTTAGCGTGTACTACATGTACTGCTATACCGCTAACCTTACGTTACACAGCAAGCTAAATCGGAATATTACATTTGTTTAAATGGAGAAGTCGATAATTTAGGAAGCTAGCAAGCTAACCACCACTGTTTAGCACCTGCCTGTCCATCACAAAGTAGCCCAACTCTGCATCGCTCTTCCCAGCCTCTCTTTCAGTGCTCCAAAACGGCTGAAAGCCAAACCAAGACTCACTCTTGCTCTGGAACAAGTTTTATCTGCTTGCTCACTAGGGCTATATTTCCTTTTCTTTGCGCTATGTCCACATTTGTAACTTTCTCCGGTCTGGACAGCATCCAGTAGCTGTCCGCGGCGCTCTCACGCTATTGTTACTTAAAAATTGATTGCGCATCTACATCGCTCTTTATGGTAGTTCATCCCGAGCAGGTTCTGAATCAGCCAAAACATCAAAATACAGGCAGTATACAGAGGCCCAGAAGTGATGATTGAGCAGTATTACTTTTGTATACGTCTATATTTTATTTTTTTGTAAAATCCTACTGACTCCACCTTTAATATTTACTGTTAAAATAAAACCAAAACTTGTTTTGGTTATTTCTTTGTCATTTGTAGTTTGTTTTTAAGAAGGAAACAAAAAAGATTAAAATTGCACATTTGTACGCCCTAAAACTTGTAGATGTATCTTCTGTTTGTCTTTTAAAGTTTGCCAAAGAGAACAAATTCTAAAGTAGTAGTTTTATTATCAGCAAATGTGTTTGTCTGATTTAGCCCAATGCAAAAGTGTTGCTCACTTGTTAAATTTAAGAGATTTAACTTCCTGTGATAAATCTTGAGAAGTGATTATGCAACACTGATTTTATGAGAGAGACAGATAACCCATACATAGACAGAATTAAGCATTTTCACAGCACAGAGCAGATGTAATTGAGGAGATTTGTATCTTAAAGAGGGGCTTAAAGAGTCTTATATAGTCGTGGCTGTTTCTCTCCTTTCTCTGAATTTGTCAAATTTTCAACTCAACGCTTGTCACTTATCTTATGAACTAAGTTCGTTGAAAAATAAATCTGTTGTCAGTTTGTGGTCGAGACATTAAGTCATTACAGGCTTTATGGAGGCAGACAGGGCACAGAGCCAATATGCAAAGAAGCTGGTGACTATCAGAATGTTTTTCTATGTTTAGGGTTGTTTGACTTTGTTATTGCTGTGTTTATGCTGCTGCTGCTGCTATGAGATTTCTGCTAGCCTCAACCTGACAGCCGCCTACCTGACTGTTCTGTTGTGACACAGCCTGCCCATAGCAAAGACTGCACACCTCAAAAGTGTTCCAGACGTAATCAAAAGAAATTTGTCAAAATGATGGCCAGTGCGTCCGTGCAAAGGGTCTTAAAAAGACACAGCAATACCATTACACGGGAATGTGCCGCTTGAGTTTGCTGTATTTGGTTGATGACATGAGTTTATGTTTTGTAACAAGTGTAACTGGAGATGTTGCCAGCAGAGTGCACGTAAACAAACTGCAGCTCATTCCTGTAAAGGTCTGAAAAAGAGGAGCTTGAAGACGCTGCTTGTCAACATTGTGGGACAGCGCAACGGGGATGTGGAGGTTTTGCTTTTCGTACGTGTGTAGGATAACATTGCACAATGAGAAAAATAGGAAGTTGGTTTCACAGTAACATGTTTGCATGTTAGTGCATTGCCCAATGTATATGTTCCAGTGTCTAAATCTTGTGGTAGAGTTTTGCTAAGAAAGACCACGCTGTCCTCTCGCAGATTCTGACTGTATCACCTGTGCTCTGTGTATTTACAGCTGCAGTATACAAAGATCTTCAGTTGGTACAAATAATTCAGTTTTACTGCTCAACTTCACAAAATTGTATACAGTAGAAATGCAAGAGTTTAAAACAGCCCTCCATGCCTCTTACTCTGAAGGTCATTTTTTACCTCCTTTATAAACTTTGATGTAGACATGCTGATTAAAAATGAGGCATTAGTAACTAGTTACGCATCTGTTGTAGAAGGGAAGTGAAAATGAACCACATACTGAAATTAATTCCAAACACTTTAAGGAGCAAATGTGATATACTTAAATATAAGTGTGCAAATTTGTATTCCAATGTTGTACTGAGAGAAAAGCCCATTAGGAACAGGAACAACTGGTTAGAAGAACTGATTATGAACATAAAGATATCGAGCTTTCTGAGTGATGAATGACAGCTATGCAAACACTGCAACACTAAACATACCTCACAGCAGCTTTTAACTCGCTTCTATGCTGAGTACTTATAGAGAAGGTCATCATATACGGTATACAAGGGAAATCTTATTTTTATCTCTGCTCCTTAACACTTAAATTTAAATGGTTTTAATAAATGTAAATGCTTTAATTAATTCCACATAATAATAATGCAATAATTGCATGCATTTAGGCATGCAAAGTCAGCTGAAAAGTACATTTACATGTGTCTTATCCTTGTGAATAATTCTGTGCGCTGACTTGTACATTAGACCAGGCAGCAGCCTGATGTGTGACTGTTTTCTTGTTGCATCTATTTTCTGCAATTTCCTGCATTGGTCAGTGAACAATTAAAAACTTGAACTTACAAGTTTTGCATGATAAAATCATTGCGTGGGGTCATTGACACTTGGCATTAAAAAGCACAAATATAAGATTATTCAAAATGTTGGGCTTGAGGATTATAATAGATGACATTTCATCAGACAACATACATAGAAATAACATAACTTGACCTTTGCTGGCCAACTATGTGAGAAATAATGAAACTTAAACTGCACTTGAATAATAATTTTGATTGTATTCAGTATTTTATTCATAAAAAATACAGCTACAACTGCAATTCCCCAAGAGTTTGGCAGCTGTGTGAAATGTAAATAAAGCAGAATTCAGTCATTTGCAAATGCTCCTGAGCTCATATAATTCCCTTATTATGAGTGCAATAATACTTTTTGCAAATTTAATTTCATGTTATGTTTATTTAAAAGAGAGATACACAGCATACAGAGAATTGCACAATTATCCAATGCAATATATCAAAGCATGTGTAAAGCTATTGCAGATTTTAATGCCCGTCCATACAAGTGCTTTAAAATGACAGACAGAAATAATATTTACAAGCAGCAAAATTAGATTATGAGGCACATTTATGAGCAGCAGTGGTTAACCTCGCCCATTCTTGCTTGCGAACTGAGCCTTTCAAAGATGCCGCTTTCATACTCAATCATGTTACTAATAAACCTGTTTTTCTGTGGATTGTTCCAGTCAGAGTGTGTTTGGAGCTTTCACAACTTTCCCACTCTTTCGTTGCTCTTTTTCCAACTTGTTTACAACATACTGCTTGCTTAAAATTCAGAGTAAGTCTGCATTTATTAAAATAAAGTTGATGAGGTAAAACAATAAATATATTGCCTTTGTAATGTTTTCTGTACTGTTTTCAATCAAATATATGTTAAAAAAAATATGAAAATGATCAAATTCTGTTTCATGTTGCATCCCAACTTTTTTGGAAACAGAATATACAACATAAAAAACAGCAAAAAATGCAAAATAAAACTAATTTGTGCACCAGATATTGTAAGGATTTGTGCATTTACGTCTGGGCCAGATGGCTCCAGATAAACCAAACCACATGCTGCGTGGAAGTAGGTCATGATATTTGACCAGATGATAGTTATCCCCACAGATGACGAATTCTGTGAAGGTGTTGTGATATCGGGTGGCATTACCCTATCTTTTGTGGTCATCCTTAGAGTAAATGGCATTTGCTAGTAAAGCACCACCCTACATTTCCAAAGAATTAGTCCGGAAGCTGCAAAAAACTGTGTGGGTGGACCCGTGGGAATGCTTCTGTATCTATGTTTCAGAGGGACAAGGCCTGTGCCCCCTCGAAAAAATGGTTTTAATAAAAATGTAACTAAAAAAATGAATCATTTATTCATCGGCACAGTCACGGTTCTTGTCCCAGACGTTGTAGTTGTTGTTAATGTTGATGTTCCCATGCCGAAGTCAGAGTTAAGCAGCCTCTGACGAAGAAACGGAGGACAGAAGGTGGATACGTAAGCGTCTTTAAACCCTGAGTTACAGAAGCAGTATACCAGCGGGTCCAGCAGACAGTCCAAGTACGACAAAACCATCAGACTGTCGTAGACCTGAACCGCTACGTCCTCTGCGGCCTGCAGCTTTCGTAGCCTGACGCTCAGCAGCACCGCTCTCGCTATGGCACAAGGCAGGAAGCAGATGGAGAAGACGACAACAACGGACAAGACCACGAACACAGCTCTCCTTAGTTTGGTCTTTTCCCCCACCGTTTTCTTCCTCAGTCGGTTGACAATACGCACTGAGCAGTAGACGAGGATGATGAAGGGAATGATGATCTGGGTGAAGAAGACGACCTGAAAGAAATGAGAGTGACTGTGGATAAGATGGCCAGTACCCCATGAAACAAAATAACCTTCATATATCTACAGACGATCGATAGAGACGTCAGCTGGACCCCTCACTTACAGAGATGAGAGATTTTGACCTCATTCCCAAACTTCTGTCTTTGAATTTAAACACCTCAGCAGGCTAGCCATCTCAAACCAAAGATAATACAACACAAAGTTTGCAGAATGTTTTATACATCTCTTAATTTCTTGATTTACAAGATCTTGGATAGTCGTCTTGCAGAACATGGGAAAAACTGTTGTGACAACCTGCTGACTAAACAGAATTTATAAATAAAATTAATTTTTGACAGGGATTTTTGGAAACATAAATTATGTCTTTTAGGGCGCACTCACACTTGGCCCAGTTGCCCTGTACCATGCCCAAGCATGAATGTCCCTCCCCAACTCTCCCCCGCGGGCCCGCACTCACATTGCTCCAGTCTAACTGCGCCTGAGCACGCTTGAGTTTCCTGGTCTACAGAGCGTGACCCATGTTTTTACCTGCATTATTTTCATCTTTTAATAACATTTTTAAATTGTTCTCTGGTTCCCGCGATCTCCAAGACAGGTGCAGATTTTTCCACTGCTCTCGATGTGGACATTGCATGCTGTTGTCTGCCTGAATTTAAGGTGAATCCTCCACAGTCACAATGATGTCGGCGCTTCGTGCTTGTACGCGTACATCCGCACTCTGCTGAAGTCCACCTCTTCCAACCGTGCCAGGGCCGATAAAGCGTGCCGTGCTTGAGTACGGAGCCGAGCGCTAACACTAGTCAAACAAACTGGACTTTGTGAGTCAGACGTGCTCAGGCACAGTACGGATTGCCTAGTGTGAGTGCGCCCTTACAGTAGGTGGTTGTAATTGACATTAATAAAAAAAATTAGCAAGTAATTTGAAATTAAGAAGTTAAAGTATAGCCCTAGGTTTAATGGCTAATGCTAACCATTATTTTCATTACTTATTGATCTGCTGATTATTTTGAGATCAATTACAGGTTTGTATGGTCTATATAACAGCCTAAAATTTCGAACCAATTTTCAAAATATCCAAATCACGGAAAGCCAAGAAAACCAACAAATATTTGGCATTTAAGAGTTGAAAAGGTCAAAAAGGCCACTTTGTCACTTAATCAGAGTAGTTACAGATTTGTTTTCTGTTGATCAACTTAGTCAACAAGACTTGTGCGATATAATGACCATTTTAAGATGCTCTGATACTTGAATGAGCTTGCTGTTAGTCGGGGAAGCAGGGAAGTTATAGCAGAGGAATAAACTTTGATTACTGTTGACTTTGTCAGATAACTTCGTGGAGGTCCTCGGTTGTGTAAGTAATTGTAGTTCTTATGAAGTGTTGAGAAAGTTTAGCTTTGGCAGGGTTGGCTCTCCAGTGACATCAGAGTTGTTGGGCTGTTTATGCTCCCAGTAATGAAACCAATCAAAGCCTTTTTGTTTCTTTAGTACAGCTATGTGAATTAAAATTCAAGAAAATATGAATCAAAACAATACCTCTCTGAAGGTATCCGTCACATCGTGGTAATAAGTCTCAACTTCCCGGCCATGACTGTTGCAGCATTCAAAGGTGCTCACCATAGTGGGGATGGTGAGGGGCAACAAGAGAAGCCAGATGATGATGGAGATTTGTGGAGTTTTTTTCAGCATTTTGACAAAATTCCTCCTGCCGAGATGCACCACATTAAAGTAGCGATCGATAGACAAGGTGATGAGGAAGGCGATACTGGCACCTCGGTTGAGAAACAGCATGAAGAGCATCGTCTTGCACACCACATCATCCTGGCTGCGCCTCAGGTTGTGACGGTAATGGAAGGCCTTGGCAGGGAGACAGGCCACCAGCAAGAAATCAGCAACCACGATGTTAAACAGGAAGACACTTTTGTTCTTCCAGAACTTAAACCTAAAAAGGAAGAAATCGATAAACACTTGTTTCGTTTCACTATTGTAAAGTATATCTGGCAATAAGAATAAGCAGAAGTGCAGAAAAAAAACTAACCTATGACGCTGATTTTTATTTAGATCTGTCCTCAATATCTGCAAAATCTGTGCGCTGAAGTGGTATAGTTTGGTTTACAAGTTCCTAAGTGATGTGACTAAAGAGATAAATTGCTTGCATGTTTTCCATTTTGAAGTAGAATTCTACACTGTAATTTGAATTAACTTAATCAACCCACTTTAGGGATGTCAAGTTTTTAAAGATAAGTTCTGCATTTTTTTTTTACACATCATTTTATTGAGGAAACGTGCTTCTGAGAAAACAGTTTTTGGAAATTTTTCTACCAGCAAGTCCAAATATCTATTTATATTGTCTTTGCTCTTCTGCTCCCTGTGAGCATGCATTTAGAAGGATTTCTTTCTGCAAAAGTACAGTGCTGGGGATCATTCGCTGAGTGGAACAACTTGGAATGTTCACCCTGTAAACATTGTAACACTGGCATTTTTCAGCTTTTATCATACAGAACATCTAAAGTACAAGTAGTACAGGTTAGAGGCACCTGTACTTTGTGTGCTGTGACCTCATCAACTGTCTCACGATATCTACTTTTGACTCACTCAGAGAGACTGAATACCAGGAAACTCCCAGATTAAGAGTCTTGCTAAGATCACTGATTGAGTTCAGATTTTTGGCTCAGTATGACCTAATGAATTGCAAATGGAAAGTTTTCCCTGACTTCTGCTGACCACAGTTTCCGTTTGCCTACTTTTATAAATAGGGAAAAGGCAGTGATAGAGAGCTTGTGTTTCCTCGTACCTGAAGATGAAGATGTAGAGGACGGACAGGTTAAGAGGCAGACCGAGCATGAACTGTATAATCATCAGCCAGGAGAGGGTGTCGTAAGTGGCTTGACTGGGGGTTCTGCAGTGGTCAATTGATGAATTTGTATTTACAGACATGTTTTGTTGGCTTGACATAACACGGGTAAAAAATAGTGCAGGAGAAGCTGCAGTCAAAATTGCAAAAGTCCTATTGTACAATACCAGTGCATTAGGTAGGATGAGGGTTAAAGGTGTTTCCAGACATGCATCGCAAAAAATAAATCCTTTTTTCTGGAGGCGGTTGTTGTTGCTTCTGACCCAGAATCTTCTCTCCTCAGGCACTGATTTCCCTTCTCACTGTGATCCGTTAAATTCAACAGTTCCCCTCTGAGAGCCTTACTGTGATTCTTGAGCTCCGTGAAGACTGGGCTGGACGTGCCAAAACATGCTGAAGAAACATGCACTGTAAACACTGCGTACACCGAAAAGAACTGAAAACAGAGAAGAGAAAACACCCAGTGTCAGCGCGTGTGTCAGTGTGAAGCTGAGAGCGATCCTTCAGGGGAGGCAGACTTTATAGTCAGTTTGGAGGTGTGGTTTAAAGAAGGGCTTATCTGACTGAGGAGCTCTTTCCTAAAGATGCTGTTTTCTGCTAAGGTCTAAGGTTACTATGATTTAGCAGATACCCAGACTGTGATAGGAGTTTACCGTTTCATGATGACTCAAAAATTGCTAACAGAAATGGAAAAAACTGGCAGTTCAAGGTGTTTCCCAGCAGAATGGGGGGGAATGCTTGAGAAATTCCTCAGGTGGCTGTCTGTTTTTAAAGCATCATGCCTGCACATGTCTAGCTTAATGTGTGGATATGATGACAAGAATGGAGGAAAACTCGGTTATTCAAGGCAAATAAAATTCCAAATTGATTGTTATACCTGTAGAAAGACGTCTGTTAAAAACACAAGTGTTGTATGGAATACGCTGTATATTGGTCCCTCACATACATTTTGTATATTTTTTATGATTACAGAAGCTCAGCATGCAGTTTAATTAAAATTCTAATTATTATATTTATTAACATATATGAGGATAGGGTAAAACTAGAAAATATGTGCAGCAGTTCACGTAACTGCTGGCCTGCTGCTGAAGAAATCACAATTGAATAAACACTAGCGGTCATGAGTTTAACCGAACATTTCTTCAGTTCTTGGGAACAACACTGTTTTTGCTCAATCTGCCAGTTTAGTGGAAGTATTTCTCACCTCACAGACATAAATGACGTTGAAATGATGCCACTATTAAAGTCATCATTATCAGTAATATTCCTGGAAATAAAATTCCAAACAGCAGAAAAGTGATAACATGTGTGTCACAGGTTGCTCTCTAATTTGATTTAAATAGCTTTTTGCACTTTCCATCCTTTGTGCGCAGGATTTTGCTGATTATTAACTGTGATCATCATTATGGAAAGCTCCAGTCTAGGGATTTGAATTCAGCTTTCTTCATGCATTGTAGCATGAAACTCATGTTTGTTCTCATGTTAGCTAAAGCTTGTAACAGGTTTATTCAGCCTTTAAACGCCCTGTTCCACTGTAGTCAAACATTTACCAGACACCTCTACTTCCTAATCCCTGCTGATCTCTCACTGACTAACAAAAATAGTAATACCTAACAAGCAACACATAACTGGTTTAAAACTTTGACCTAACCTTGAAGTGCTGAACAGCCAAGCAGGGCAGCAAAATGTCTAGCAAAATGTCTGTCCACTGTGTCACACTTCTGTCACAGCTGTGTGAGGTAATATTGCACAATGGAGCGATGCTGCATTATTTCTGTAACAGAACATGTCTTAACACACTGAGCACATTTGGACGTGTGGTCTGTTGCATCTCTGACCACGAAATTTCATCTTTTAATCTGTTGGAGTCGTTGCAACATTGCTTTTCTGCCACGACAATGTGGCATAGTGTTCCTGTTCAAACTGTGAGAATGATTCCACTTATACTCATGTCATAGCAGCAAAAGGAAGTACAAAAACCGACGCGTAGAATAGATGAAAAACCAAAAACTATTGTGGTACAGGGCCACTTGTCATTCCATTGGTAAAAAAAGCATCGATTTGATCTAAGATTCGAAGAAGTGGTGGATCCGTTTTCCTTATAATTCACATTTAATAGCGTTGAATGTCGCCTGTTACTGTAGCCTTGAGTAGAAAATGCTTAAAGGAACAGTGTGTAAGAAATGTACAGCAAGTAATCATAAAATCATTCCATATGTCACCAGAGACTAAGGA
>JAPQLA010000010.1:21660595-21675258 GCA_029822935.1 Naso vlamingii
GCCACACTGCCAGTAGGAACAAGAGGGCGGAGCAGAGTCACTGCTCAGGACAGCGACACGAAAAATAGACAGTCACACTTTGCTGAAATAAAACAAATGCACATTTAAATCCTGAAATGAAATATTTTGTACCTTTCTTTTTGGGAGGGGCGGCCGCTCCTCCAAATGAAAGGTAGAGGAAACACCGGTAGCTGACTCCCTCGACTTGCTGAGGTTAAGAGGAGTGTTCGCTTAGAGTTGTGGGATTTTAAGTCGAATGTATGGACTTAACGCACATGGGAAACAGTAGGAAAAACTACAGCTACCAAGGAGTAAAGTGTTGCGCACTGAAATGAAAAAAAGTTTTTCTTCTCACACACAGGCTTTCGCACCGGTGCTACCATCGTGATTTCATTCATCGCACAGAAAGAATATTTCATAGCACGTGCGACATATATGTCGCACTGTGCAGCCCTGTTCTACAGGACCTGATTTGTGGAGATACTTGAGCTCATATTACATTATGTGCAGTTTGGTTACATGCTAGTTAGAATTGAGGAAATACAATTGCTGACGCAGTGGCCTGTGTGGCCTGTGACCCAAACTTTCCCATGCCGAAGACCCCCGCATAGCACTGGCCTCTGGCAGGGACCCTCCTGTTGTAAAATGTCTTTAACTGGTTGTGGCTCTTTAACAACTGAGTCATCTTAGATATAGTTGTCTTTTAGCAGTAGGTAGGCAGTAAGTTTTCGGGGGCACACCAACTTTCTGATGAATGAGTGTCACTCATAGCAGCTGCACAGTTCTGATTGGCTTGAGTGGGGTGTGTTTTTTTTTTTTTATTGAAAGACTGGTGTTGAAGAAAAACTTAGATTTAGATATGCAGTGATCAGTGACATCTGAAGAGAAATATATTAACTTAGTATTGTCACTAATTTGTTATATTTGTATTTGTTGTATAATTATTGTATAATTTGTATTTGTTGGTTTTTATTTTTTCCATATCCGCGCCATGATTTCGCAACTCCCCTAGTGCCCACTGGCGACTCCCTGAGTGGTCGGGTCCCCCACTTTGAAAAACACTGATGTAGCCCACATTATGCATGCGCTTGCCTTGGCATATGCTCTTTAAGTTATCTGGAATATTTTTGTTGTGGACCAGAAATGTTGTTTTCACCATGAAGTCAGCAATGTGTAAAGTCAAGCTAGTTGAATGTGTATACGAAAAAATTACAAATCACACATTTGCTGGGAAGAGGTTTCCAGTCTGTTGAAATTATAACAGGGAAAAAATATTCTCTTTAGGAAAAATCTAAGGAATTAAGCCAAACTTAGTCTAGGTTATACAGATTTAGAATATGCTTTAAAGTTTATCAGAGATGTATAGTTTTTTGGTTTTTATTTTTATTATAGTCTCTATCTTTTTGTCTATCTATCTATCTACACATTTAATTTTCTCCAACATTTTTTTCCTTCAGGTTTTGCTTATGATATGACAGTTACTGATGCTGCTGCCATGCCGTCACTGCTGGCCCCTGAACATCAAAAGTAAGTAAAATGCTAAAAGTGATGCTGACATGTTCTTACTTACTCAACAGTGTGTCATATTTATGAATGATGAATGAATTTATGATGTTGATTAGATTTTGCAGTTATTTACTTTCCAAATTTTTTCTTGCTCAGTGGTATACAATTAAGCAGGGAGGGGAGGGATGCCTTTTAAATTACATTGTGACGATGGTCTGGGCTTAGCACTCAGTGCACCTATAGAGACTGCAGCTTGCATTTGAACCTCATTACAGCTCGAATATGAACCTTTTAACTCACGTTTCAATGAATATCCAAATTTCAAATAAAAAGTGACAGCCCTAGCAGCTACACAAACAAATGCTTCACTTAAAAGTAAATACTAATGTAAATAAACCTGGTTTGGAGCTCATACTGGGGCTCCCTATTTCCTGCAGTGCAGTGTTTTTAGTTTCCGCCATTTTATTGAGTTTGAAATGTATGCTCTACATATTGCCCTGAAAGTTCCTGTAATTGAACAAAAAATGATCTGTGACTTGAAAAGGTTAATCATTAATTAATTAAGGTTAATAATATGAGTCCCTTAAAATTGCAGGTCTGAGAGTTCTGGTCCACCTGCACCATGCGCCTTTTGGCCAGTGGACCTCAAGTTAACTCACTTGGACTGGAACTCTGAAGCAACCCTGATACACTTCCAGGGACAGCACCTCACCATATGTGAACTTGACTATAACATCTTGCAAGGAGAAATACAGAATATACCAAAGACTAAAGTAGCAGTGGATGTCGGGGAGTTTTGCCTAGTGGAGGATTTGACTTCAGCCCGCTGGTATAGAGGCAGAGTTCAAAACCGAAAAGAGGACTTGTTTGATGTTTTCCTCATAGATCACGGTAATGTCTTGAGTGTCGACATCGCAAACATCTCCTCCTGTTCAAACGACCTATTCATTCTGCCTCCCAAGATAGTTTGTGGGTTTCTTGCAAATGTACTGCTGCTTCAAGGGTGTTCTCATTCTGTAGTGGAGGAGTACTTCTCAAAACTGATTGGGAGAAAAGTCACAGGGTACATTCAAGCCCTCTTGCCCCACAAAGTGCTCTTATTGGAAGCCTCAGAGATCAACATCGACCTTGTTAGACATGGGTTCGGGAGGCATGTGGACACAGATACATTCCTTCTCCTGGTTGAGATGCTTACAGAGGCGCCACTCAAACAAAATGTACAGCCAGTTCCTGACATTCTTATTGAAAAGCCAAGGGGACAAGAATTTTGCTTCAGATCATCTGTTTTGCAGGCATATGAAGACATCCTGTCATTCTGTGGGCCTAGATTGAGTTGTGGCACACGTGCTAAAATGCGTATAACTGCTGCTGTCAACCCTGGGCTGTTTTACTGTCAGATGGTCTCTGCAGAAACAGATCTTTGGGAAATGTCAAAGAAGCTGGCTGCAGTTTATGAGTATAGAAACAAAGAAAACGGTCAGAAGACGCCAGAAAACCTGGGTTTACTATGCTCAGTTAAAGGCAGAGATGGAAAATGGTGCAGAGGCTTTGTACAGTTTCTCCCAGTCAACTCTCAAGTTAGAGTTCTCTTCATTGACTATGGATTTATTGAAACCGTCAAAGTTGAGAATATCCACAGGTTGCCACCTGATTTTGATTCAACACCCATAATGGCAATCCCATGCTCACTTTTTTCTCTGGGTGATCAGGATGAGGCAATCAAAACTCAGCAGTTGAGTTTTCTCAAGGCAGGCTTGCTTGGGAGAGTTTTGGATGTGGAGATCAGAAGTTTTGATGAAGAACAGCATCTCTACTCAGTCGCAGTCATTTGTGCTGAAGATAACCATGTGGAGGAACCAGAACTCATTCAGAAGCTTCCTAGAATCAAGGTGGAGTCAGTTCTTCAGACAAATGAATTGTCAGCTCAGGGTGGCTATGCATACCATGACACGATCATGTGTGAAGCACTGGGCAAAACCCTAGAAGCAGAAGAGGTGCAGGCTGGCTCTGTCTTTGTGGGCTACATGGAGCATGTTGAGAATCCAAACCAATTCTGGATGCGAACACAAAAACGCAGTAATGACTTTGAAGAAATGATGACAAAAATGATGGATCACTTCAGTCAAGTGAAGTTAGATGAAGACGTATTGTTGAGCCCTGAACCTGGCACAATGTGCTGTGCAGTCTATGAGGAAGACATGCATTTCTACAGGGGAGTAGTGACTGACACTCTTGAGCATGGAGCTGAAGTTCTCTTTATTGATTTTGGGAACACTGAGAAGGTACCACACATGTTGATCAAGAAAATACCTGAGGCATTTGCCAGAAAATCTGCATTTGCCTTTTGTTGTTCTCTTGTTAACGTTTTTCCTTTGGATGAAGTCTGGACCAGCAGCACATGTGACTTTTTCAGAAGAGTGGTGTCAAACAAAGCCCTGCTAGTCAACGTTGTTCAGATGAAAAAAAACAAATTTATTGTCGATCTTTCTTTGATGGGAAGTGACAGCAATCAAAGTATTACTGAGATCCTGATCTCTGCAAAACAAGCTGAGTGCTGGAACAATATTCCTACAGAGCTTGCGGTTCAAAATACCACAGACCTTCCTGTGACAGAAAAAACAAGGTGTCCAAGACGTAATGTGACACCAGACATTGATCAGAATACAGAGCAATCAGACGATTGTAAGAAAGATGAGAAAACATGCAAAAATGAAATCAAGAAGGCCCACACCTCTGCTAGCTTCAAAGCATTAAACATCAAGCCTGGGTGTGAGTTTGCTGTGTGTTGTTCTTACATCAATTCACCATCAGATCTCTGGTGCCAGCCTCTCGATAAGGTATCAGCTTTGGAGGAACTGATGAATAAAATTCAGCTATTTTACTCAACTCACAAAATCCCCCTCCAGTCAGGGGCTTCATGTTGTGTTGCCAAGTCACCTCAAGATGGAAGATGGTACAGGGCTTTCATCACAGATAAACAGAAAGATCATGCCAGAGTGATGTTGGTTGACTATGGCTGTACCATCCAAATCAAGGAGCAAAGTCTCCAGGCAATAATACCAGAATATGTTCATATGGAGGGACTAGCCTTCAGGTGCAGCCTCTACAACCAGATTGAACCTGCTAACACCAACGACTGTTTGAATTGGAGTATGGAGGTGTGTAACTTCCTGAAAGACTTTGTCCGAGACAGCACCAGTGGTCTAAGATGTAAAGTTGTCTCACAGTTAAATATGAAAAACAAAGGCCTGTCCAATGTTGTGGACCTCTACAACACCCAAACCAAACAGA
Organism: Naso vlamingii; assembly: GCA_029822935.1. Lineage (NCBI taxonomy): Eukaryota > Metazoa > Chordata > Actinopteri > Acanthuriformes > Acanthuridae > Naso > Naso vlamingii. Next base: position 21,665,393 of record JAPQLA010000010.1, read on the forward strand.
GCATAACAGGTTTGCTCTTGGAACAGGGTCTGGCAAGGGAAGCTACGATGTCAACAAAGCAGCAGTCAACAGTGTTTCCTGAGTCCTTTGTCTACTCGTCTTACAGTCTAAATCCTGGAAATGAGGAACTAGTCTATGTAACTCACATTAGCAGTCAGCTGGAAGTCTACTGCCACCTTGAGAGAAACATTGACATAATTGAAGAGCTTGAGAAAAAAATCTCTGAAGAGAGTGAGAAGATGATGCAAGCAAGTACGAGAGCTGTTGTGAAGAAGCTTTGCCTCGCAAAATACTTGGATGGCAAATGGTACAGGGGCATGACACACCTTGTTCAGTCGCCCCTGCATCTCTGTGTGTTTTTTGTAGATTATGGAAACACGAGGATAGCTGATAAAAGCAACGTCATGTTTATCCCCAGAGACTGTGCTGATTTGTTGTACACACCCATGCAGGCAATCAAATGTAGCCTTGCATCAGTGTCCAAGAAAGAGCTCTACGCAGATGTCAAGGATTGGCTTGACGAAGCCGTCGTCAACAAGCAAATGAGAGCCCTCATAGTTGGAAAGAATGAAGATGGTTCATTTGATGTTGAACTGTTTGATGGAGAAGTTAGCATCAATGAGAAGGTAAAGGAGCTCATTTCCCATCATTCACCTAAACCAGAGACAGTTGTTAGCACAAATACAAAACATGGAAATCTCTACAGGCACAAGAGTCGACGTGAAGGGCATTCTTCAAATTCTGTCGCATCACCTGTCTGCAGTGGGTCCCGAGTTGAGAGTTCACACTGCAAAAATAAAGAAAAGGCAAGAAAACATGCTCATAGTAAAGCTCAGAGCAAGAACATAAAAGTAAAACAACAAAATGAGAAAACTACAGCGAGCTGCATAACTGTAAAATCTCAGAAAAACTCCCCAGTAAAAAAACAAAGACAGTACTGTTGGACAGACACAACGTCAGAGAAACCACAATGTACAGAGAAGACGGAGAACCCTCAGCTCTCAAGTTTATCCAACATGAAAATGTCTGAAGGATTCAGGGTCAAATGCTTCACCTCCCACATCGACTCAGTCAACAGTTTTTTCCTTCAGCTGCTAGAGGATGAACCTGCTATCTTGAAAATGGGCAGGGATCTCAACTCAGGTAACGTCAGAGATGACCTAAAGCCCACCACATCTTTGAGTACGGATGATCTTGTTCTGGCTGAGTATGAGGAGGATGGTGCTCTGTATCGTTCTGTTGTGAGGGACTATGAAGGGAGTTCCTGTGTCAAAGTTGAGTTTGTGGACTATGGAAACTCAGCAGTCATTGGAAAGGAGAAGATCTTCTCTATACCCAAGGAGTATCTCTCTCAGCCAAGATTCTGCATACCTTGCTCCCTGTTGGACACAAGCACATACAAAAGTGATGCTTCTTTCACTGATGCTGTAATGGAGAAGCCTCTCATGGTTGATTTCGTCAGTCAGTATGGTTCTCATTGGAAAGTCAGGGTTGAGATTCTTGATGAAACAGTTGGTCTTCCAGTGCCACTTGAGTCTGCCGTTGAAAGGAACACTAAAGCTGAAAAGCACGAGGAGGCTTCTGCAAGTTCACCTGATACAGAAGAGAGAGTCAGATCCTGTGAGCAGAGCTGCCTGACGGAAGTGAATGAAACACAAGTAAGTGAATGTGCAAGAGTGATGCCTGCTGTTGATGGTAAAAACTTAATGCTGAAACCACTGCCTGCCGCACTGTTAGCCAAACTGCAGGTAATAACCTGCAGGCACCACAGACGGAGACCCACCAGAACCACAAAAGATGCTAAGAAGAATCAAAGGAGAACTGTGAAATTCTCTGTCAAAGGGCAGAGTGATTATGCAGATTCAGTCATTCCTCTGACTATCAAAGCGAAAGACACAGAGAACTGTACAGTTTTATCAGTACTGAGTAACGGCAGTTTTTACGTTGGTCTAAACAGGACCAGTGAACTGCTCTCTGCACTGAAACGCTGCATAGAGGACAACCTGTACGACTGTGAGACGGTGACCAAAGAGGATGTCAAACAGGGTCTCTTGTGTTTGGTTCAAGTACACAAAGATAAGGAGTGGCACAGGGCTTTGGTTCAGCATGTATGTAGAGAAAAATGCCGGGTCCTCCTCATGGATCTTGGAATAACTGAAGAAATTCCAAGTTGCTCAGTCAGACAACTGTGTAAAAACCTGAGAACAATCCCCAGACTTGCAGTTTTGTGCAAGGTGAACTGCTTTGGGTTCACTGCGGGAGAGGGTGCTCACCAATCGTGGTGTGAAACTCTCAAACCAATGATAGGCAAAGAAGTCAAGCTGATTTTTGTGACTTACTCAGAAGCTGAGAGACTTTGGAAAGTTGAAATAATCATTAATGGACTGTTTCTCATTCGTCAAATCACAACCTCAGCACAGCAGATGGAAAAGAGGATCCTGTTACCAGCTGAAATACATAAAGAGAAAGCAGAGGGAAAATCCATCTTAGATACAAGCCGACCTCAGCAACTTGTCTTTGCTCCTGTCAACATTGACAAAGCGTACTCTGGCTTTGCTGCTGCAGTGACAACGCCCTTTGAGTTCTGTGTTGTTCTGGAGGACTCGCTTCTTGCCATGAACAAAGTGTCCATAATGTTGGACAACCTGCCTGGGCAGATGTGTCCTCTTCCTGAAGCCCATCTTGTCACTGGCACCTGCTGCCTGTTCAAATCAAACACAAAGAAGAGGTGGTGCAGGGCAGAAATCGTACAGTCTGACACCACAGTGATCCTAAACCTGGTGGATCACGGCCATTATGAATGCTTACAGTATGAAAACTGCTCCAGGTTGAAGAGGCTTCCATTGGAGATATCAAACCTGCCAAAGGTGACGTACCCCTGCATCCTGAGAGGGGTGAAGCCAGTTAGAGCGGATGGACAGTGGACTGATGAAGCAGCAGTCTTCTTCCAGCAGTGTTTGTACCAAAAGAACCTCCAGATCTTCTTCCGAGAGTTTGTCTCAAACACCCACTGGAAGGTGGATATTCTAGCTGATGATGTCCACATTGCCAAAGAGCTGGTGGAAGCTGGACACGCCAGTTACATAGACATCATGCTGGGGCTGAGGTATGCTCTTTATCACTTTGTATTTAGTCTTAAAATACACTTTCACTGAAGCAACTTTTAGTTAGCCCCTTAGCTGTTACTTTTGACCTTTTCACAAGTAATTTTAATTGTGTGACATGTGAATTTGATATGGGTAAAGCAGTGTAAAACTACACCCTTTTTGTTCATGAATAGCCACTGTTTGGGCAAATTGGCTTATAAAGATTCTGAATGTTAGAAAATGGATGAAATTTGACTAAAAAATTTAACCTTTTCACATCTACCTTTTAAAGCCTATTTGGAATAACCAAATGGAAAGATTATAACAGATAACTCTACTGCCAAAAGGCATTCATGAATTATGTTTGTTGATAGATAATTTAACAAATGGAACAATGCAAAACATGGTCAAAAAAAGACAAGTTTTAACATTTAAATCTTAATAAAAAGTGCTTGGCAGTTATGAAATACCTCAAGCTAATAATTGGTAAGCCAGTGGATCAGAACAGGATAAAATCATTAAAAACTTAGTTCTTTAGCATTTTATCATCCATTTTCCTTAAAAGATTTGACTGGCAAAATCATTATAAGCTGTAATCATGACTGTAGACAAACAATCCCCTCCTCTAACAGGAAGAAAATGGTATTATTCAGCAAAAATCTGAAAAAAGTCAGCAATTTTACCGCATGTGTTTTACTGCATGTGTGAACATTGTCAAGATAAATACATAAAAATACTTTTTTTTGTGATACATTCAGGTTCCAAGAGCAGAGTCCCTGCAAAGCTTCTCCACAGAGCCCTGATGGGGAGGAAGACAGTGACCAGGAGGATGAAGTCTGCAACATGAAGTCAGATCTTTCGATTGAATCTACCGATGAAGCAGAGGGGAAGATGCCACACAGCGATGTGTCTGGATCTCATCAGTGTAAGAAAAGAGAACATCATAGGTTTTCTGGAATAACAAATCTCAAAAAATTTGTAAAGGAACAAATTCCTGTAACATGTATGTTTCACCATTAATTAGACGAGCATTTCCAGTTAGTGCGGTCCTGCTCTGACCTTAAACCTGCCCTCTGCAACATACTGAGATTTCAGTGGTAACAGTTTCGTTGGTTTAGTTGAGTTAAGGTGCATTCAGACAGTGATGGATGCAGTTTGTTAGTAAGGCATCACATGGATCATAATTTGTGTTAATTCCCGTCATTCATGCAAGCGAAGGGAATCACAGCCTGCTTATATTAGCCCATTCAGAAAAGGGGGGGACTTACAATTTTTTGTCATTAACTCCACCGATATAACCATTATTGCTGCACTGTATTGGTTGTGGAGGTTCTCGACACATTGGAAAACTTAACAACATCGTGTCTGTGTTCATAACATAATCCCGTGGTGTATAAAATCATGTTGCACAGCACCGTGTATCAAGAAACATCAAACAATAGGAGGAAAGAGGGCTTGCCATGTCTTTCCCTCATTAAGTACAGGCAGTATAATCATTATTGCTGCACTGTATCAGTTGTGAAAGTCCCAGAAATGTTGAAAAATATTAAGTTGTGTCAGTGTTCATAACATCATCCTGTGGTGTATGAAGTCACGTTGTACAGCTACGTGTATTCATACATAGCGATAGTTGTTTTGACCGCCATGTCTGATTCAATGTCAGGACGTCAGTGACAAATCTCATTGCAAAGCGCCATGTGAATTTGCCAAAAAAGTTAAATATTTTCAACTCCCGCGATGGATGGGATGGATGTCAAATAGCAAGATTCACATCGCGTGTATTGCGAGATTTGCGTTGCCTGACTTGAAAATCGCGTGTAATTGCGTCTTTGCATTGACTTGGTATGTAATCTTGTGGCGCGACATGGCCTTCAGTGTGGACACACCTTTACAGTGAAATTTTCTACATGAGACCATTAGGTATCTTGATTTAACACAAAAATCTTAAAACAGAAGTATTCATGAGCCTAAAATTCTGCAGCTTGATTTTTAAGTTGGTAGACAGTCATGTGCAAGTACATGACAGTAATATACAGAACTGTTCTTTCACCTTCTGTTACAGGTTTTCTGATGTGAAGCGATTCTCTATGATAAAGCGTCCGATTCCACGGGAGAGGCTGCTGGTTGGATGTTTTGCTAAATGCTGAATTTAAGCAGTTTGCCTTGATGTACTTTTAAAATGTTAGTGAACTTCCCTTTCTTTGTAATGAATATGATTTACTGTATTTTGTTCAATTAGTTTGCTTGTTTGAGTTCAATGAGATCAGCAGCATATTTTTCTTAAAAGAATAAATCTAGTATTTGAGTATTTGAAGTTACTTTTTTTTTTTACAGGGGTCTCATAATTAGATGTTCTCCTCATATAGGGTCTTAAATGAATAAGTTCCATGTGTTGCTGGATGTTCAGTTCAAATAGATCAGAGTACTTTACTTTAAATATTAAGTTGGGCTTTAAGACCTGCAGTTTGTTTTGATGAGGTGAAATAAATCTAACATTTTGTTTAAATTAATTTTAAAGAACATTTGTAAATAGGTCCACTTCGATAATTTTGAGATTTTGTGAAGAGTTTAAAAAATAATAAAAATCCAATGAATGTTTTGTGCTTCTTACAGTTTGGTTTGAAGTTTTTGTAATTAATTTCTTGTGTTGAATAGACATTGAAGTGAATGCAATAAATTATTTTCAGGTACAAAATTAAATCTTTTATTGATACCTACAGTATCAGTTAAAAGTTTAGACACACATACAAACATTGTCCTCGTAACTAGCAGTGAGACAGAGGTGTGTAGAAATCTAACTACAGAAGGTTGTTTCTTGTGGGTGTGTACAAACCCACAAAAGCTAAGGTAAATACTAAAACCATCCAAATCCTGAAGTGACCCCTATGACAAAAAACAAAAAAAGGTTCATGCTCCACCACTGGAGAGCGCTGTTGAGCCAGGATTGTTTAATACGGTAGGAAGTCTTTAAATGTGGCACTTTGAGTTAAATGCTTTCTCATGCATCCTTAATCATTCAGTGATGTTATAACACTGGAGTGTTGGTTGTGTTTCCGAATGGGAAACAAACATTGCACAGCAAGGAACAGTAATGGCTGTTAAAATTTTGATCAAATGCATTTTTTTCTTGTAATGACACAGTGCGAGTGAGATCAGTCTTGTTTTCTTTTCTTTTTTTTTAAATCTGAAAGGAGGGCTGAGACCAAACCACGTCCCTGAAAAGAAATTCAGCTTGCAGTTGTCTCTCATACAAAATGCATTGTAATCCAACTAACTCGTGATGTATATTATGACTTAGCCATAAAAAAAATAACTAAACCACCTTGAAATACGCAAAGAAATAAAAGGTCTGTCAGAAGTGGGATTTAAACCCCCGCCTCCAGTTGAATCCTGACAGAAATGAATAAGTTGGGAGGTCTCCGACATTAAACCAAAGTTTCCACCAACGACGGAAACCTTTAATGTTTTGAATTCACCCGTTACTCTAAATGCCGGCAGGGCCACGGAGAACGACATCGGTGTCTGCATCACTTTTACCGTAACAGCAGGTTTCGATGGTTTCATCAGCACATTGGGTTTCTCTCTCCTGGGTCAAAGGTCCAGACGCGCGTGTTGAAATGGACTTTAGGTGCTTTTAAAAACAATTACGATGTATCGATGTTATAACATTAACTTTACCAATAATAAAACACTGATAACAAAGCAGCGGAACATAAAGAATAAATAATGCACGATGTACAGTTACTTTTTACGTTAAAACCCACACCGCAGTAAAAATGCTATCTACTTACAAAGGATGTATAAAAAGACACCCTTTGTAAAAGCCCCTTTCCACAGAAACGCAGGTTCGAATCCTACGCGAGACACTTAGCTGCATGACGTCATCCACACGATCTCCTCGTATTTCCTGTACCCGTCCAAGGGGCATGAGCTCAAAAAAAATGTCTGCTCAGAAGTGTAGAAGTATTTAGTCATATGAAATGGAAATACTTGAGTAAAAGACGTCAAATTAAATTACAGTTCACAGCTTCTGCATGAAACCTTCAGTGCACTGCTGGTTAATTAAACCTTACTTACAGAACAACAATGTATTTTTTAATCACAATGACAAAAGACCACGCTTCCAGCCTGTACTGTTGAAAAATCTGCATTTATTAATGATTTACAAAAGGCTAAACATGAAACCATTTAAATGATTCAGTTCATTTTGAAACCCAAAAAGGAGTCGTTGTTGGGGGGGGGGCTCGTCTGTAGTGTTTTAAAGGTCGGTTATTATAACAGCATCTTATCTCATCATGTAGATTCAGTTTTTTAGTGGAGGCTCCTGGAGAGAGAAATCAAATAAATCCACACACACAGGATGGAGTCAATCAAACAAACTGCAGAAAAGAGAAACATTTGAAACTTCACAATTTTTTTAAATTCTCTATTAAACTGAGAGACACACTTGGTTTCAAGTGCATTCCTTTTCCACATCAGAGCAGCAGCTGCGGTGAACGTGATTATGGAAATTGTGTAAATATATATTTATACCATCACAATTCTGTCACCTTGACTCCAGTCCCAAAATACATCCGGATCTCCCCAACCTAAAGCTGGTGTAAAACTGAACACCTAGTCTCTAATGCAGAGGAACAGATAATTACCACAGTACGAGAGGTCCCAAATGTAATCCGCTTCTCCGAACAGTTTGTAGATACATATTTAATATTAAAAACAAGTTTTTGTGCAAGTCTGTTTTTCCAAAAGGTTTGAAATAAATATCTGTAAAGCAAACAAGGACTTTAAGAGCAGTTTTAATTTCTTTTTTCTTTTAATTGCGAAAACCAACATTAATCACATTGTGAGTAAAAGAAACCATTTGTCTGGCTTGAATTTAGGTACAATCAAATTAATCTCACACAACTCTGCAAAAAATTAGATTTAAAAGAAAGCAAAATTGAAGTTACCTCAGACTGGGGCGAAACATTTAAAAGTTTTACTTCTCTGACAGTGAGGAGGACCATCGGGGAGACAGTCCAGTTTTAGCAGAACTCCCTGTTGGGTAATCTGTCACCTATATGCAGGTAAATCACATTAGTTTTGCAGTTTTTAGTAGCCTGGCAGGTTTCTACAGTAGTAAAAGAGTGAGACAGTTGTGGACCCAAATATTTACAGTAATGTTGTGCACTTAAAGATCCTTCTCTGGACTGTTTGATTCTCCTCTGGAGAATCTTTCAGAGTTAATCTAAAACATCACACATACAAAAAAAAAATAAAAATAAAAATCCCATGCTTTCTTGCTACGGAATGAAATAACAGTGTTTCCACTCACTGAGAATTTAACTGTAAAAAACAAGAAAATAAAAATAAAAATTGGTCTGGAGCTCAGACTGTGGGCGTTTCTGCTAGCAAGAAAGACTTGGAAGTGTGAAAACAACATGATGCAGAAAGAGAGCTCAAATAACCATAAAACTGTTCATATTTCAGTGAGCTGTTTAAAAAAACAAAAACAAATTTAAAATGAGAACAAACCTTTCTTCATCCCTCGCCCCAAGAACCATTTTATAAACAAAAATATATCACCTTTTGTCCTGTGATTCTCAAATTCTCACTAGATACAATTAAAACTTTTTACAGTGCTTTATCATTATATATCTTTGACAGACCTTAACGAGGGGAAGAAAGTTTTAAGCCATAACTGTCTCTCCTATTGCAACGATATAGCTACGTCAAAAAAAAGGGAATGGTCCAGTTATTCGATGATTAAGATTAAAAAAATAAAAGTGGAAAACAACACAACCAGGAGGAGACGGTCAGTGGAAGGGAAGGGAGCGCCAACTCTCGACCTTTTTTTTTTTCTCTCCCCCAGGAGCACCTTAACGTTACCGAGGTGACGCTGCCGTTAAGGTGGCACTGGGAGGTGAAAGGCTCGGGTCTACTGCTTGGTGTTGAGCTCGTTCTCCAGCTCCATGAGTTTGCGCGAAGCTTTGACCTTGTTGGAAACCTCCTTCCCCTGAGAGAAGAGACGCTGGCGCTCCTTGAAGGTCAGACTCTCCGGAGCGCCGCTGGGGATCGAGTTCTCCTGCTCCTGACTGTAACACACACAAAGTTTGAAGCTTAGACCAATACACAGAGTGAACGGTGTTTTCTCTTTGTTTTATTTTTTTATGATCAGGTATTCAATCTAATGGACCATCAAAAAGCAGCTCCACACGTGAGTTGGTGATATACACACAGTAAACAGAGGATGGGAGAACAACACACACAAAAGGCTTCATGCTTTAAGATGGTCTCCTCTGATTATTTGATTATTAAGAAATGGATCTGTTTTTTTTACATACTTATTCATGATCCTGTCGGGCCTGACCGATGTATCGGTTTGCAATATTATCAGAAAATCAGTCTTTGTCAGGTGGCGCAGCACATTTTGGGTCCAAGCGCCATTTTGGGAGAACAACGATGTAAACAACACAACGCAAAGCATTTTACTTCATTACAACACTACTGAAAACTGTCCCCACATTATATGAAACTCTGTAGCTCGACATGAACAGATCAACAGTAGAACATCACACCATTAAAACCACACGATGGATGTGTGATGTGATGATTTCTGCATCATAACAGTGTAACATGCACGACTCTTTACATAAAACTTTTTGCTGCAGTTCACACACCTGCTGCTCTTTAACGTCACCTGCGTATAATTTCCATTAAAGGGGAATTCCCGTTTTTTGACACCTGGACCTTATTTATAGGAATAAATACGCTCATATACTCACCCAGACAATTTTGGTG
>JAPQLA010000010.1:21772710-21792906 GCA_029822935.1 Naso vlamingii
GTGGCCCCCTTGGGGGCCCCAGCCCCCACTTTGGGAACCACTGTCATAGATCACCAGATCTCGTCCCAGACAAGGTGTATGAGGATAAAAAGGGACAGCATGTCATGGTTGTAGGCACAATTGGGAATACAAATATAACTATTTTGAAACTCTATCCTCCAAATGAAGATGACCTGGGTTTTTTTTTTTTTTTTTAGGGACACTGCATTATTTTTGGCGGAAAGCTCAAAAGATGGGAGGGGATTTCAACTGTGTTGTGAACCAAAATGTAGATAAATACCCATTCAAAAGACGAGCTCAAATGTTAAAATCTAAATTCTTATGGAATATGATGGAGGAGCTTGGGCTTATAGATATATGGCGCTTAAAACATCCTAGTAGGAGGGACTATAATTTTTTTTTTTTTTTTAAGAGTGCACAAAAGCCACTCCAGAATTGATTTTTCCTGTGTCTCAAGACAACATTCTTACAGAGTAACCAACTGCCAAATTGAACCCATAACCATCTCAGACCATGGACCGGTCATATTGTCAATAAGGTTAGATTGAGAAAAGCATTTTAAACACTGGAGGTTGAAGGAGGTTGAAAACAATCCAGAGGGAGTACAAAACATTGAAGATGAATTAAAAAAAATATTTGGAACACAATGATAATGACGAGGTTTCAGTTTCCGGGACCAGAAAAAGGGTGCCCTCTATCCCCAGCATTATTCACAGTTGGCACAGAATAATGCTGGTAGGACGTTGGCCCTCTGAACTGGGTAAGTAGGTTTTTTTTAATTGGTCAGCTCAAGGATTTCAATATTTAGGCATTATGATTACCCTAGACACCTCACAGTTGTATAACACAAACTATGGAAGACTGATTGCTCAAGTAAGATCAGATGTGGAACGATGGGAGATTCTCCCACTGTCTTTTTTTGGTAGGACTGAAACAGAATGAATATCCTTCCTACGTTACTATATTTCTTTCAGTCGCTCGCCATCTGGATCTTGGTATCAGTCTTTAGAATGTTAGACAAGTTGATTTCCACATTTATTTGGTACAGGAGGAAACCAAGGATCAAACTCAAACAGCTAGCTTACCCTAAAAGCCAAGGGGGTCTTAATCTTCCTAAATTGAAATTATACTATTGGGCTGCAAAACTTGGTGGGATGGCGGAATGGTTGATGCAAGATGAGGAAAAGAACTGGCTACAATTAGAAAGAAAATCATGCACATCCATGGCTTTTGAGACACTGCCATTTCTGGAAAAGAAAATGTGAACAAAACTCTAGACTGAAAATGAATGCATGAATAGCACCCAAAAAATCTGGCCTCTGGTTAGTAAAAGGGTAGAAGCTCCCTTAACTTTATCAAGAACGATGAAAATCGTAGAGATTGTGGATTTTCTGCTGAGTAAATTGGATGCTGGGTTTAAGAATTGAGCTGATAAAGGATTTATTGTAATAAACCTAATGTTTGAGGGAGAAACTCTAAGGTCTTTTAAACAATTACAAGATGAATTGGTCTAACATCCAAAGATTTCTATAGGTACTTACAACTGAGAAGTTTTTTAATGTTGCATAAGGAATGGAATGCACTTAAGGAACAACCAACTCCCATAAAACACTTTTTTATGGAAGAAAAGAGGGGTATGTAAATTGTGTCACGGATATATCAATGTTAAATTACACTGATTACATTACATTCACTTGTGTCAGGGAATACTCTCAATATAAGAGAAAAGTGGGATTTAGAGATAAAATGTTATCATTGCTGACGAAAAATGGGAAAAGGTATGTGTAGATGGGCATAAGATAACTAACAGTCCACTGTGAGGAGAGTTTAATTGGAAATTAAAAATGAGATATTTTAGAACTCCTTTCACTACATCTAAATTTGATAGCAGTAAGATGAATTTGTGCTGGAGAGATTGTAAACAGATTGGGGATCACACACACAATCTTTGGGATTGTCCAAAATTGAAATCATATTGGGAGGGGATTCAGACAGAAATATTCATTATCCTGAAAATCAAATTACCATTAGACCTACTGTTTTCTATCACTGGGGCAATCCCTGTCGCAGCAACAGAGAAAAGAAAGTTGTATTTATTGCATATATTCCTGCTGATGGCCAGGAGAATTTTAACTACTGTGTATATCATGGCTCAAACTGTTACCACTCATTACACATCAATGGCATGATAGGGTAATAAAAGTGTATGCAATGGAAAAGACATCAGCAAACCTTCATGTAAGGATGGACTCATTTCTAATTAGATGGGCTCCTGTTATCGCCTTCTTTAGATTGTCACAGTGATATAGATTGTGACATATATATTGAGTTAATGTAACTTGGACCAAAGATACACAAAGATATACTTTCTTATTTTGAGGTTACTAATTCTTTATTTATTGATATTATTACTTTTATTTATATTTGTTTTAATTCCACTTTTTCCTCTCTATGTGGATGTACATAATGCCAAAATAATACGGTTTATTAGCTTGCCGAGGTGTAAATAATTTTGCTATTTATTTTTAATTTTCCTTTTCTTTAAGTAGATGTGTAAATTTGAGGTGCAGGTAAGCTTTAATAAAAACTTTTGTTCCCAGGTAAAGTTTTCAGGTGTCCTTCAGACCTGTCCCCCTCCGATTCCCCTTAAAAAAAGTTGGGAAACGGGAGCGCAGCATCGGGGTTGTCGGAGTAGGCGGCTGTGAAGTGACACTGATGAGCGCTGCGACTCCACGTCTTGAATGTCTAAAGTTGAATTTTTTTTCTTTTTTTTTTAAACATTGTGCAAGCAAAAGATGACAGCTGCTCACATCTGGATCAGCTGTCAGTCAACTCAACAGCTGTTTGTCTGCGCACATCAGTATTGAAACCTTAGGCACACAGTCTGAAGCCCTGCTTTGCGTTTCATACTCCCGGGTGTGCATAAATACAGGTTATCATTTATTAAAATACAAAAACGTGAAATTAATAATCAGTTGTCAGTATTATCAAAGCACTTATTTATTCCTTATCAGATGAAAAAAAATCATTATCATGCATTCCTAATATATTTCTTAAACTTGCTGGTGTGTGTTGATTTCATGAGTAGAAAAACAAACCCAATGTTGATGTCAGCACAGTTAAGCTCTATCAAACTCCCTTTGTTCTAAGAAACCATGAATAAGTGAAGTCTGCTCAATTCCAGTCAAGTCCGGTGGAGTCCATCTGCACGTCTGCTGTCATGTGTTTGGTATGCTGATACTTTTCACAGACCAGCGACACCAAACTAGCAATCATTTCGACGCAGACAGACACGACGCCAAACATTTTGTGGTCCCTGTCTTAACAGTTGTGGAACGCCTTGTGTTGTTTTCGTTGGTCTGTTTGTGTGTTTGTGTGTGTGGCTGTGTGTCTGTGTGTCTGTGTGTCTGTGTGTGCATTGGTGCCTCTGCAGAGGGCTTGCTATGCTTGTTAAGTTTAATATCACACCCTGCGATAGTTTATCCAACCAGATGTTACAAAGCAAACCGATGCACCACGCTGATCTCACCTACACTACCCGTCATAACTGCCCAGAAAATATCAGGTCATCACAATTTTTGATCTTTAATGTGACTGCAATTCCACCCATGTGGTCAATTTGTTAAAAAAAAGCTAAAAATACAGACTCACTGTGGGCTGATGATACATTAAAAGTGTGTTAAAATCTGATCAATGGTGTCTGAATATAAAGGACATCACATATAATGCACAAGTCTGATTTCATTTATTTATTTTTTATTTATTTATTTATTTATTTATCAGCCACTAAACTCCAGTAAATTAGTTGCAGCCCCACTTCCACCTTCCTCTGACCACATAAACTGCCAACACATGTGACAAATAATAGGTTTTACTTCCACTAACAATACAAACACTTCCCTCCTTGTTTTCCCTCCTTGTGGGCCACGACTTAGACATTGATCTGCTGCAAAGCACCATGGGAGCTGGTAGGGTGCAGTGCTAAACAGTCTGTCATTGGTCCCTGATTGCTGTCTGATCCTGTGAGGTCAACGGGGGTTACCTCCTGTGTGATTGGCCCGTGGGGAGGTGAGCACGCTCGAACTGACAGGTAGGAGAGCGAATCAGCTGCCTGAGAAGGCAACATGAGCCAATGGAGGCCAGAGGACAGAGAAAAGGGGCGAGGCGGGGAGGAGGTGAGCAGGGCCTCTGAGGGATTAACACGGTCTGACAGGCTGGCCGGGACAAACACACAGACGCACACACAGACGCACACACACAGCTTTTAGGGCGGGCTGCTCTGCTGAGCACACACAATACACTGCTTGTTTTAGAACAAGAGGAAAGAGAGAAAAGATAGATAAGAGAGAGGCCAAATCACAGAGAAGGAATGTGTGTTTGACGGAGGGGGAGAGAGCAAAGAGAGAGCGAGATTATGGACCACAGGTGCTTCCCAACTCATGGGCTTCCAGGGAGAGACAAACTCCCACTGTGGTCTTAATGTAAATTCCATGACTCTTCCATGACTTTCCCAACTGTCCTTCTTTTCCGTAAAGTCTGGACTCCACCCAAGTTTCACTGAGAGCTGTCTGCGGCACTGCATGTTTAAAAGTAGCTGAAGAATAGATTTATTTCAGCTTGTGAAATTCCCCAACATTCCCCAATTTCCACACAGTATCTATCAAGTTACCTGACCTTTTGTGCCTGGAATTCACTGCTCAAAACTCCATCTGCATTCCAGGAATTCCATGACCAGTAGGAACCCTGAAAACTATGACATATTACTCAGTTGGATACTCACAAACTCCTCAAACACATACACTCATAGAGAGAGCGTGCAGATGTGTTATTCTGAACTGCTTAGGGAGGCTTTTTAAAGGAGCGCTTTTACATATATTGACCCAATGTCAGCGGCCTATCGGAAAATTTACTGCCCCCAGCCGAAGTGGAGCAAGCTTTCTGGAAGATTGACCGAGTTAAATTCAAGGCTTTGAGAACCTGTAAGTTAATGCAAGAACCAATTCTCTGATCAATTTTGCAACATAAACAATGAAAATAAATACAATCAAAACACTCAAATCTGTACTGAGAAACCACAACATTGTCGTACTGTATAATTATTTAAAAGCCTTAAGCTAAGATAATTTTACTTGGAAACCCTTT
The DNA here is from genome assembly GCA_029822935.1 of Naso vlamingii. NCBI lineage: Eukaryota > Metazoa > Chordata > Actinopteri > Acanthuriformes > Acanthuridae > Naso > Naso vlamingii. The sequence continues at coordinate 21,777,853 of JAPQLA010000010.1, forward strand.
TGAAGGTTTTTCAGAGCCCTAAAATTTGTGTTTGGGATTCACTTCAGTTGCTGTTTTGCATTCGCTGGCTCGATCTTGTGTTGATGTTTTCTTGGATCTCTATGTCTAAATATTACGTAACTGAGGGAGCTAACGCTGGGCTTGATGGCACATGCTGACAAAGTAAAACTTCCTGTAATTAGTTGTGTATTTGCCTCATGAAAGTCATTTGCTAGTGTTTCTCAACTAAACAAGCCTCAGTTTTATGTCTCTCATAACTTTTAAACATGTTTAAATTTTAGACACCTTTCCCTAAGATTTGAAGATTTGAACTTATTCTGTCCACAATCAGTTTATTATTCCATTTTTTAATTTTAGTAATTATGTGAAGTTTTTATGCACATGTTTTCATAAAGACTGTTTAACACATAATTTACAGAGAGCCTCTACCACTCCACAGAGGGGCTGTGGACTTCCTAACATGCTAAAAATAAACAGAGGTGTTAAATACTGTGGCTGTCCAGTGTGACCCCATCCATCTTTTTAACAGGCAGCAGCCAATAGACCGAGGCCAGCTGCATTAATTACAGCTAGTGCAGTGAGTGATGCAGCTGGACAAAGAGTGACGCTGAACTAGAAAATTCACTCCAAACAGCAGAAATATAAAGTAGATTTCAAAAACGTGAATTTTAGAACAAAGAACACCACCAAGGAGACATTCATGCCTTCAAAATAGGGCAGGGTCAAGTGATATGCTGCATTTTTGGCTTTTAGTCAAAGCCACAATAGAAATGTCACAAACTCAAGGAAATTGTAATAACGTGAACACAGCAGTAGCGCAGACTGACTGAATATGACATATTATTATCAACAGTGAAATAAGAGTTGACTTAGTGTTAAAACCTCAAACGTCCAACCAGTGAGAAACACCAGAGGTTCCATCAAAGAACTTAACTGAATATGAATGAGCAGCAGTTGGCTGATGGAAACGAGCTGCAAGGTTACTCGTCCAATCAAGAGGACCGTGCGTATACTCAGACATTTGTGCTTGACGGAGATGTGCCATAACTCTGCTGGACAGACTGTAAGACATGTGGTCGTGATCTCTTGACCTGCTTCGTAATGAACTGCTGTGGAGCGATTACTCAATCACACATGCGTGTACACACACAAATACACACAGAGCTTGGCCATGAGATGTGACATACAACACATTTACTGCTTCAACGGGCTGTGCTGATAGGCAGACAGGTGGACATGGACTCACAGACACATGCAGAGCTCAAATTATCTCAGGCCTACAGAGCGTTGGAGCAGCATGAGGCGGCTGGGAGTGCAGTCTCGCTACTGTAGCTGCATCCAGAGCATTCAGGTGTCTGCACACTCAAATTAAGAATGAATACATCTTCAACGGCAGCTAGAATTCCCATACTACCCCACTAAAATGAACAAAATAACATCAGACAGGATAGTTTATTCAAAGGTATAGACTTTCCAACCAAGAGTTAAAAGTAATGGAGGTATAAAAAGTGGGAAATGTTAAATGAATCTAGAAAGTTTCATATCATTTCTGGTGATATGACCTTCACAGCTGCCACTGTGTGTTTACATTTCTCCAGATAAGACTCCGAGCTCCGTCCATTAACATCCTACTGACCCTTTTTCACACAAAAGCCTTGCCCACCAACATGGAACCAGTTCTATTCACTTGTGCATCCCTACTTTTGAACGGTTTGGAGCATTTCAGCCTGAAATAAATTGGTTCAGAACATAAATTGTTGATTTTCTTTGACCCAAAGTAGGAAATGAAGCAGATGCAGTGTTAGCTTCTGATGACTGAATATAGCTGTTAGCTTGCTAGTGAGAAAAAATGTTGTTGTTGTTGTTGCTGTAATTAAACTGCTAAAGAGCAGAAGTTTTTCAGAATTTTTTGTTAGTTACCAAATACTTTTGTTGCATTCCCACCACCCTCTGTACTGGAGTGACCAACCAAACTGCACATAGCGTGGGAAAACCAAGAGGGACTGCAATCACACACAAACACAAATACGGAGCTAAGATTGAAAGAAAGTGTCTTTAAGCCTTTGTGGTCTTTATCTGGATGCAAGACACTTACAGAGCAAGTGTAAATGGTTTTATCATGTTTATTGTATCGATTGATTGGAAAGCATTTGGGTCAACCTTGTTGTTTTAAATGTGCTATACAAATAAAGTTGGATTAGATTGGATTGGATTGAAATGTGTAGAATTACGACATCTATGAGGTGCAACACCTCAACAAGATGCATAACTGAGCCACAGTCAACCCACACACCTGCTACTCGAAGTGCAGCAAACTGAGCAGGATACTGAATCTGTTCTCATCAGGTCCAGAGCTGCAATACAGTAAATCCAGTACTGACAGAAGCTAGTGTCAGCCTCGTTGGCCTGCGTTTAGAATACCTTCTACCAAGCTCTAATCATACTGCAGAACACATAAAATACACACAAAATTCTTTTACAAGGCTGTCAACTATCAGGTATGCGTTTGTGAGAGAGAAAAGGCCTCTCTTGCACAGCTCCTGCAGTCTGTGCTCATCACAGCTACAGCGTTACTATGGTGATGCAACCAGCTAGTGGCCACATGACAAAATGAGAGAGAGACACAATGAGGGAGAGGGGGCATGGCCGATGAACATACAGTGGGACAATGCAAACAGAGATAAATGCACAGAGCGGTCAGCTACTCTGTGTGTGCATGCGTGTGTGTATGTGTATGTGTGTGTGTGTGTGTGTGTGTGTGTGTGTGTGTGTGTGTGTATGTGTGTGCATGCATATGCATGTGCATGTGCATGTGTGTGTGTGTGCGTGGGTGTGTGTGTGTGTGTGCATTCATGGTATTGTAGCTGTGGCTGAGGCCAGCAAATTTGTTAGCCAGGCCTCCATTGTGCACGCGGCCAAACATGCTGCCATTATCAACAGCAGCAACAAAAAACAGGTACGCACAAAGCAGACACTGACCTTTTCAGTCAAAGTCAGACACCAGCCAGTCGACAATCTTTTTTTCCCCCCCAGTGTCTAAAGAGATATTTCCTAGTTGTACATAATTTCTTGTCATTGAGCATTTCTGACCTTCCATGATGGTCCAAAGTCATTTCACAAAGAAGCAAAATTTCAAGGAAAAACACTGAGAAATTTCAGTCATTTAAATATAACTTAACAGCACGATGTGGATTAACAATCTTCCTAGTGTATTAATAACAGATGAATAAATAATGAAATAATTCATAGTAACAAAATTATAAATCTGTCTTCTGTCAAACAATTCATCAAACTATTTCAGAGGAATCGATCCCCCGGCCATTGTGGGTTATGCTGCAAATCAATGCGCAGGTTGACATTATGTCAATACTGATTTTGCATAAATGCCATAGAGGACCTCAAATTGCCAGGTACTTAATGTTCTGCATCATACAAAAACTAAAACTGTCATATGGTTGTTTTACCCACATAGAATGTATGATTACAGTATAATTCTCTGTAAATGTATATATCATGATAGAGGATTTGATTCATAGCAGCCAGGCAGGTGTCAAATAGAACCTGAATATTATTTTATCTGGAGTCTGAACACAGAAAATAGATAAATGAGAAGAGGTGGGGATGAAGATGAAACTATTGTCCATATTCACCATCCAGGTGAAGTTCCAATAACATACCCAATAAAAGTTCAAAAATGACATTCCATGGGCAATGTCTAAATAAAAACAAAAACAAGATAATTATCAATAATGTGCATAAATATCTCGAAACTTGAGAAGGCTTTCTGCATGAAAACAAAGCTGTCTTAGTATAGTAACAATAATACTGGTGCCACTGGTGGAAAGAGTCATTCTGGCGCACTGGGATCTGGAAGTGTCTGGTAAAATAAAATCAAATCTGATCAAACACCACTCACAAAACAACTGTGTTGTTCCAACTGGACCACAGGAAACACACTATCTCCATACAGCACACACTTCCTGCCGGCTTCCTTCTTCCTGTACAGCAGTGAAAAGCAGGGAGTGGCCACTGATGTCAGAGCGAGTCTGCTTACATACAACATTCAGGTCATACAGGAAATAAGGTGGATATGAGCTTCCTGGTAGTAAATACCTTTCACATCAATCAAAGCCAGACAGAAAGCCACCACAGAAAATACTGACATAAGTCACTTTGTGACAAAGCTAATTGCTGTTTTTGATTTTCAGTTGCCTTTCATGACCAGAGTGAAAAGAGGGGAGCCTAAGTGAAGAAATAACTTTTAAGATGACATATTGCGGTATAAAGAGGATGAATAACTGTTTTCAGTGCCAGTCGTCCTACTGGGTTTTTCCCACAAATGGAACAACAGCAACAATCAAGTTCTGCTGCTCTACTGGGTTATGAACCGCTCCATTTCTCAATATTTCCACCTCCTTGGGTCTAGTTTAGCACAGATGCTCAACTGAAAATGTCACAATATATCAGGACATTGTCATCCTATACCGACATGCAACACATAATGTAACCGAGGAATGTATTGAGACATGCTGATTGTATTTTCAGCCACACAGCTCTCCTCTACAGTTCAGCTGCTTAAAACTACATCCTGTCAAAGGATGCAATCTTGAACTGCCCTTAAATTCAGCCATCCTAGTGTTGGGGTAGTCCATTATAGTAAGGCCAAAAGTATGCAAGTTCTTCCTCCACGCCCATTCATTTTGTTGTGTGGCTCAGTCGTGAGCACAGAGACTACATGAGCCGTTACCATAGACCTATAAAAAAAAACGTGGACGGAGCCACCATGACTTCAACCGCTGGTTTGTGGACTACCATTCTGAAGCCTCTAGTTCAGCGTATTGTTGTGCCATCATTTTTGGAGCCAGAAGTGACCATATTTGGACAGCAGAGTGGAGCTGGCGATGACACGCATCACTATTAAAGACTGTGTGATGCATAGCAGGCATCTAGCAGCTGCTGTCACTCAAAGTGGACATGAACTTACCGAAATTATTCAGAACTTTAAAGTAGCGTCCCAGTCTATGTTTGACTTCTTACCATGAGCAGAGATCGCCTCTATCTTCTACAAATGTTGTTGCTGAACTTCGACCACATGTTCACTTCAGTAGATTTCACACTGCATTTTTAAACCCCATTCACTGTCATTCATGTTGAAACAGAGTATAGAAACACTGTAAGACACGTGAAAGTTGATCCGTATAGGTAATTCACCCTTCTCAAGAGAACATCTGCATTCATTTGGTCAGAAATCGCTGAGCGAGAGAGAGAGAGAGAGGGGAGCCATGAGCCGTGGAGATGAAAATTATTACACCTGAAAAATAGTTCCTTACATGTGCTGCCTTCCTAGCTCGAATATTAGAGTAAAGAAGGATTTGGACACAAACGTTCTTTTTAACTAAAATCACACGTTAAGGTACTTTCTGTACTGTTTATTGAATATGAATATAATGTAAACAAACATGATATCTCATAGATAATGCTTGTTTGGGAAAAATGTGTGGGGTTTATGCAACCTGTGTGGCTGATGTTGACGATGGACAATGACATGTAGTAACTAGGGATGCACACAACTAGTCAGTTAAATTTTTAAGCACCCAGTACCTCGCTAGTTGGCAGCAGAAGTACTAGTCATTTAGTAATTATTCAATTAACAATGTAGAACACTCATGTTATGCAGGCAGCCTCAGCGGCAGGCAAGCCCGTCCCCTGCACGATGTTGATCAATGCAAGATGCAAAGAATCACAGATTTCAGGGAAATCTTTAGTATTTAGCAGCTATTTAAATCATATTTTGTTTACTTGTGTGAATTGCCACGTTTCCCTCATGTAATGGCACTGACTGTTCATAGTAAACGGCTGAAAGTGGCACACATTTCAGCAGAACTTTATTATGCTTTAAATGCTATTGGCTAACTTTTATTCAGTCAGTTGTCATGTTTTCTAATGTGTGCGGTTTTCATAATTAAAGGCCCGAAGTGCTGCACAATACAACTGCATTTAAATTAACGGCTTGGTGTTTGTCTTGAGGTATGTTTAGGCTAAATGGCTCCAAAATACATGCAAAATTTGCAGTTTTAAATGTTTTAACCTCAAAGATTACACTGTGCTCAATTTAGATGGTTTTCTAAGTGTGCGCTTGCTTAAAGACTAATCAACCAGTCTCAATTAAAATTTCCGTTTATCTGTCAGGGAAACTGGTTGCCACGTGCATCCCGAATAGTAACACTGGTATGGTCCTTTAAGCTTTAATATGATTAAACAAGCTTAGAGACTAAAATCATCAAATCAAACATGCTTAGTTCTGCTGTAAAGTCGGGCATTTTGAATATGGAGCTCTAGGGGGAGCCAGCCTCAACTGGCCATTGGAGGAACTGATGTTTTTGGCCCTTATGCGCTGACTTCATTTTGAATCAGGAAGGCTGTCGTACGTCTGTTGCTCTTCACTCTCACATGTGACTTGTATTATTTTGTCAGGCGAAGCTGTTACTCACTGTTATTGCTGTGTCATCTGCAGGTTTCAGTCAGACAAATTGAAGACATTTTCAGACAGAGGGGACAGCTGCTAGCAATGAGGATAAGTTCAACAACCATAAAAACCAGACCAAAGCAACAAAAACAGAAACCAGCAAAGTTGTGACTATAAATAAGCAACAAGATTAAGCAATTATACCGGCACATTGTACATTTAAAGACAAGTTGTTTGCATCAGATCAGCTGAGCGGCACACCTGATAAAGGAAATGAGAAAAATCTGTCATATTGTGTTCATCCTGTTCTGTCATCCAAGCATAAGCCGAACGGTGGCCAAGTCAAACTATGCAAGAGGAATTAACATTTGCTTTAATTTCCAGCTGTGCTGCCACTTCAAAGCTCTTTAAAGTCTATTTAAGGCACTAACTCTTGTAAAACTCTTATATTTAGATCCAATACTCTATCTGTCGTTTTGAGCTCCCGCAGACTGCCATGGGAACCTCTCGGTCAGTAATCTACACGCTGACATGTAATCAAGCCAAAGTGTCAACGCAAGCAAAATTTATAACTTAAGGTATACCATTACATGCCGATATTTGGCAGCATGCAGAGATTTTGAGAGGTCAGTGTTTGTTGGGGTTGATTAGGGGGTTAAAGGAGAGCTATTGAGCTTTTCGTCATTTCTGACCTTTGAATGCCGGTAAAATGTCGGTTACTCGTGTTGAATGATGTCAAAGCATCACATAATGAGGTTCATGCATGTAGAAGTGAGGCCTGCAGGCTGTTTCTATCGGCTCTGCACGCTGTGTTTTTCAGTGTTTTTTTAACAGTGTTTTTACAGTGACATTAATGCGTGCTGGACTTCCTTATAAGGGCATGCAAGCTCATGCACATAGCGATGTACCCGCCCCCTCCCCCACTCTGCTCAGACACCGCTGACTCTGCTCTCTGCTTCATGGATTACATTGTCAGGACTTTGTTGGATATGGCTCCAACAAAGTGTTGCTGTTTTCTGGGGGGATGAATGAAGCACAGTTAACTTTGTTGAACTTTTCTAAAGAGGCAAGCACCAGACAGAGGTTGATAGCGTTCCTGTTTCTTGTGGATTTCTTCTGTGTGGATTTATTTACTTCCTCAACATGAGCTGGATGAACGACTAAACTGCTGCTAAAGGACCACTATTCCCATGTTACTTTGTCATGTTGAAGAGTGAGAAGAGTGAGAAGAGCAAAATGTAAGTAACATTTTATCAGTGTCCTAGCTGTGTTTACTTTGTGTCAGTAAAGAGGTTGTGAATACAGTGGAGTGTGGAGGTGCCCATGAGGAAAAGGGGGAGGAGGAGGAAGCATACAAAGACCGTTTTAAGAGGAAGCAGAAAATACAAGGGAGACAGAGGGCACGAGTCACAATTTTCTCAAGATCTACAGACTTTACTGTTAGTCAGTTGTATCTAGCTGCTCTACAAGAGTCCAAAATCAAAATGAAAGACCCAGAAATAAATATGATATGTCTTCTTAAAGAAAGCCCTCTTCTACAGGATCAACTGAGAACTGGACAAACAAAAAAAACTGCTGCTGTTCATGTTTTAACTCTTAAGCCTCTTAAGTTGTTTACAAAAAAAATGTGAGAAAACTGTGAAGGTTAACACTCAGACCCGGTAGAGGAGCTTTAAAACTCTCTTAACTGCATCACACAAACAAGGAGGTGTTCAAGAGATTTAAACCTCGATTAAACTTGAAGTTTTCCTCATACACGACGCAGATGGGTTTACATGATTCAGCACTCGTCCGAGGGAAATCACGTGTATGTAGGAAGTGACCTCATCATTTAACTACAACTTCAAAATGACCCTGCCAAGGCAAATGTTAACATAAGTCAGATCTGCCTGTTTAATGACAATGTTACATGTAATTACTGGCTTAAATAGTCCTACCTGCTAATTACAACACTGTAACAACCACCTTCTTATGCCCTAACTGTATCTTTGGATGCATTCTGCTGCACAGAGAGCGAGCGCTGAAAGTACAATTGTAAGGTGATATGAATCATTGACTCTCCATCGTTTATCTTGCATCGTGTACATGGTCTACTTGTCCTATACAATGCATGTCACTATGTGATGTTGTTACATAATTTATGTTTATGCTTTAGATCTGCGCCCTCAGCAGTTTTGTTTATGGCTTGTTCTAACTCATGGTACCTGTTTACAAGAGCTTCGAAATAAAATAAACAAACTCTGGGTACTGAAAACAAAGATTTTCTTCAGAAACTTTAGAAACAGATTCAGCCAAACGCTTTCTGGAATGTTGCTTTACATCTAATGTAGGGCCCAACCAATACTGGATTTTGGGAGCCAAAAAACGATACCAATATTAGGGAGAAAAAAAATTTGGAAATGTTTTCTATGAAGCTGTCTGTAATGCATTGTAACATACTATAAACATATATTACACAATATAAAACATCATAAACACACTTGTAATACATTACAAATGGTTATGGTTATGATTAGAGTTATGTTAAGGGTTAGGGTTAACTCTGACCCTGCTTATAACTATGATCATACAGCACTTTAGGCACATTATAACACATTATAACTATGTTCATAACGCCTTATAGATGCATGCTTTAAGTAAAATGTTACCGAAAATTCCAATATCAGATAAATGGGCTGATATTGATACAGGTGAAATGTGGTTATCCATTACTTATGCCAAAGATATGCAATGTCAGCAGGATCTCTTACATTTGAACAAATTTTATTGCAAACATCAGTGTGCTGAACAGTAAACACTTCAAGGACCGTCTGCTGGACAAACTACATAATTCCATCATATTAATAAGTAGTCTAAGCATTTTCCTGGCCTTCAAAAAACTGTTTTAATATCAATACATATCAGAGAATATTTAAGGCAAAACATATCTGGGATAGGCCGATATCAGCGGATAATACTGGCAATTGGATATATCAGTCCCAACCTAATGTGCTCTATGTCGAAAGTTTTATTCTGGACAATCTTGACAACAACTTCTCCATTATGCACAGCACCCGAGCACAACAAACACCATGTCAAATTTTAAAGTCTCCTTTACGTGAATCCTTGCGTTTTCGGGAGGGTTCCTTTGGATGCTGCAGCTTCTACTTGCAATGCTAAAAACACTCCATGCTTCTGTTCAAACTGGACGTCACCCTTAGGTAATATGTAGCAGTATTCCAATGCCACCATATTGTGAATGGCTGTGGTTGAGGGAATTTAATGATGACCAGTGTCAAAAGAATTAAAACAAGTGAATACAAACAGGGAGAATATATGTTTTTAAACTAAACACAGCCCATCCTCCACTGTGCCACTCACACCCACAAACAAGACCACAACCTGAAAGGAACACAGTATTTGATCTCTGTCTAATAAAATTTTCTGTCCATTTTTTTGGCAGTGTGAACGTATGTACATAAATACAAAAGTGAAGCAAAGTAACCTTTCCCACAACTGTTCTACCCACATAAAACAAACTGTTGACTCAGAATTTCACTACATCTATTGTGTCACATCTTTCAAGCCGAGTGTTTATTGAATTTGGCAAAAACAGGCCCCACATCCCTGCCTACAGCGAGTCCCCACGTGATTCGAGTACCTGTTATGTTATAATGAGCTCCAGTCCCACAGCAGGACTCACTCAGTTTGGGTTCACGAGATTAAAAAGTTTGAGAACCTTTGCTCCAGACTAATAAGCCATCCACAGCTAATCTAATCACACGAATGATCTCACCCCTCTCAGTGGCGGTTTGGTCTAAAATTTGGAAATTACACATGATCGATTATCAGATATGTTGATTATGTATGAACATTAAATCTAGGCTTAAAGCACATTGTATATTATTATTACAAATGCAGCATATCTGATGCACAGCTACACTCAGGCACAGTCTAGACAGTGTGAAGGACACTTGTGCAGCTTGGGGGCTCTACCAGCTGACATATGGGGAGGGTGTGGTGTGGCAAGAAAGGCCATGCATCTGCTTACATTTAGTCATGATGTACTGGACTAAACTGAGCACTCTTCAGCAGCAATGCTTCTTGTACGGAAGAATTAAAGCCTGGAGAACCCCAGGATTGGGTTAATCATTCCCCCACAGAAAGGAGAGGTTGTGTGTGCTGCTGTACACAAGCCTGGCCAAAGGCTGGCCAGCTTCAATCCTGATAAATTAATCGGCTCAAGACAGAAGAGGGGACCTTGTGGCCCCCCTACACCCTCATCCTTGGAGAGGTGGGGAAGGGCTGCCCGCCTAAAAACACAGCAGATGACGCAATCAGAGTCACAGCTACAAATCAAAACTAATTAGCCATGAGATGCATCAGTTAAGGGGCAAAGTTAGACGGTTATTTACGAACTCTTTACGGGTAAGAAACATCACCAAGCCCTCGCTGTTCTCTGTTAGCTTGCTAGCTGAAGCCTGCAGGGCGGAGTTGCTTATCCTGTCATGTTGTTAGTAAACAACCACAACCTCAGTCCAGACGGGCGACGTAATTACGGCACAGCTCCTCAATATGTTGCTGGGTCAAATTATTGCTGGTCAAACAAGCAGCTTGCATCAAGCTAGCTAATGTCAGGACAATGCAGGGCGACGTGACTCGGTATGTGTATTGCCCTGACAAAGAGGTTGTGTTACGGTTTGTGCTGTTAGCATCAGTGTTTTCAGCGCCCTACCTGGTGTAAGCATTTTCACTCAGCTTGGTACTAATACTTTAAGCTTTTATCTATTTGCTCTGCGTATCAAACAACCTAAACGTGCTACTGGGTTTGTCAGCCATTGCAGACACCGCTGCAAGCCCGCTTCACAGCCAACACACACGGCTAGCACTGATAAGTCTCACATAAAAAGCAATTATGTGCATCATGTGTTGATGCCACTCATTGCGCTTGCTGGTTTCTTCTATTTAAGTCAGTGGCAGGATTCATGTTTGCTCCACAGGTAATGTCCTGGCTAACGAGCTAGCTAGCCCAAATACGTGCCGTTCCCTCTTGGGAGAGCGCAAGCCAAACTCCATTCAGAATCTGGCAATTCAGTGTCCGTCTCTCTTATCACACACGTATACATTAACGAGAATATACCATAAGATATTCAAGAAATCATTGGAATCCACTTAAAAGTCGGCGTACGCTTAATGGACAAAGCACAGTGTAGTTCTGTAACGTGTCAACTTTGACAACGATTCCTTCTATTTAACGTTAGCTTGCTAACGTCTCTTCCCAACTAGCCAGTGTTGGGCGGTAGCCAGCTAGCTAACGTTACGTCTGTGTGAAATGGTCCTAAAAAAGGATTTTACCTCAACATGGTGCCGATCTGTAGACAAACGTTTCATCTGCTCAAACGGCAACAAAGAAGGTTCAAAGATTTATTTAATGTTAAAGATCTCATGGTGAAAGATGTGTTTATATTACGACCTAGTAAATCGATAGATTTTTCAATGGAGTTTGGCATTCATTCTCTCCGCGCACGTACTTGGGACTTACGTTACCGCCGAGTAAACCAAGTAAACCACGCTACCCACAGCAGCTTGGCTTTCAACATTTCCAAGCCAAGTGTCAGCCAGTGGTCGCTTTACGATCTCCCATTACAGCGGGAGAGGGCCCGCGGGACCGCGGACTCTCCTGCTACTTCGGGGTGGTCTCTTACCTCTGTGGGCCGGCTGATCTCAAACAGGTCGAGCCGGTTGGCGTTCCAGTGGTTGATGATGTCGGCCAGTTTCCTCCTCTCCTCCTCCCTGCTCCCCGACATGGTGGACAACCTTTCTGACCCTCTCTGTCCGTCTGTGCTGTTGAATAAAAGTTCCCGTAACGTTAGTCCACAGGAGGAAGAAACGCCGCCACAGAAAGCGAAGGTTCAGGTCTGCTGTTTGATCGCCAGGACTTCGTGTGGTCCGTCTCTCTGCTCACCGACCGACCTGCTGTCTGTCTGATCGGTTTCTGCTTCGCGTTCCCGGTGCGCCTGCGCGCGTTCCCGCTGCACTTTGGATCGCTGTCTGTGCACGCGCAAAACGGTTAACTGTTTGTGGTCCAATAAATGTGACTCAAGCGCACTAATAAATATGGTCAGGATCAGGGACTTTAGATAAAAATAAGGATTACGTCAATATATGTTAATTAGGCCTAAATCTCCCAAGTTTTTAATAAATCGTCTGTTTTTTAAAATTGTAAGATAGCCTAAATCCTGCAACGTATTCATTTCTTTATTATTTTATTCATTGTTTGTTTGCACATTAAGCATGACTATTACAGTAGATAAGATGTGTGTAATTACACAATAAGATTCAATTACATTTAAGCATATTTTTACCTACCTTCTCTAAGATGAATTTAAAATGAACTAAAGTTTGTGCAGAAGAGGTGGGAAGCTAAAAGTATGTACAAAGACCTCTTAAAAATTGGCAAAGGTAAACAGAATTACATTAAATAGGCTAAAATAAATTAATACGAAGAAAAAGACAAAGCAAAAAAAAAACCCACAATAGTTATATCCCATTTTTTAAGACAAATTTCCACAGAATATACTATATAAAACACACTACAATGAATATTGAAGGAGTTCTTTAAGAGGTAAAATGTTTTTGTTTGTTTTTTTTTACAATAATGCAGGTATTAGAGGCAAGAAAACTAAATCCCTCTTGTTTTTCCCTTCAGTCAGAGATTTTTCTTTCTAAAATAATGAGAGAGGAACAGTGACGAAAACTTTGGTTCCTGTTGTCACAAGGTCTCCTCATCCAGTCCCAACCAGCAGGTGTTGAATACCACACAGCACTGCCAAGTAGACACACAAACACACACACACACACACACATACATGACTTCACTGTGTCCTGAATGTAGTCTAAATGTCAAAAAATGAACAAATAAATCTGTTAATGGAATAAGATTAACCACTGTTTATTGTTTTAATTTTTGTTGACTCCAGAATACTAATTTGGTGGAACGTGTTTCTTTTTTTAAGCTCTCTCTCTCAGCCCAGTGGCCGAATTTTTCTTGTTCAAAGACAACTAAAACAAAGTCTGAACTGTCAGTTACAGTAATTTCATCATTTTTGGGGCAGTATTTTTTAAACATCTCTCCACACACACACACACACACACACACACACACACACACATAAATAATTTATTTATGTCCAAATAAATGCTAGTGTACACAGGACATAAACATTATCAATGTGATCAGGTAATGGGACTCAGTCTGATTTGTAAGTGCCCAAATGGCATCCGCCTTAATTTTTACATGTAGGATGTTGACAAATGATGGTTTCCTTTCTGTGTGTGTGTGTGTAAATGAGCTGAAGAGTACTTTATCTATGTAAACACCATCTCATTATTAACGCACAACTGCCAGTGACTCTAAAAGGTCACCAAATATCAGACAGATCCATGTGAAATGTCAGGAATATCGCTGCGACTGTGTCTACAGAAGTAGCTGTGATACAGCAGTGAGGTTAGTCATGCTGGCCTCCCACCGACTTTGCCAGGCAGAGTGCAGGAGTGCAGGACAGCAGCCTTCACTTCTTATAAACACAGTCACTCTGACTGCATATGTGTGTGAGTGACGCTCTGACATCATGTGTGAGTAATGAGTAGAAAAAGGTTTTCATCAGACCCGCTGATCTGATCGTTCACAGAGGTTTACAGACTTAACTAAACAACAATTAACAAACTGAAAGAATTCTTCATTTCACAAATTATGTTTGTTGCGACTAAGAATTGATGTCAGTGTGAGAAAAAGTTGCAGACAGTTACTTACTGTGCACATTTTAGTAAATGCTGTACTTAAGTCAAATTTTGTGGTGCTTGTGCTATACTTACATATCTTAATTTAATATTACATTTTAGAGAGATATTTTATGATAAACTTGTAAAATCCATGTTAAAATCAGTGATTTCCAATGTTTTTGGCTTGCGACTGAGAAAAGTTGCCATGTTCAGATCTAGGAGATGTTAGCAGTCACAAGAGAGTTTTATCCTCAACCTCCAATGTGATTTCATTTAAATAATTATTTATTAATGTAATATGTCACACAAAAAATAGGATTTGAGAAAAATGATAACACATTTGTGATTGCTAGGTTGTGAGTCACAGAATTTAACTACTTAGCTGTATGTAAAGCCGTCCAAACTAGCTCCAAGTAATGTTCAGTTTACATCATGCATTTGTAGTAACAATCTAATAATGTCAGGTATAATGATATATTATTACAATTTAGAAGGTATTTTGCTGCCAGTTCTGATTTTAATATGATTTTGAATGCAGGACTTTACTTGTAATAGAGTATTTTTCGTTTTTCTCAGTCTTGTATTTGTACTCTTACTTAAATATAGAAACTTCTGTCACTACTGGTGAGTAGACGTGTGAGTTTTTTCAGAACAATCAGCAGCAGAAGTGAGTAACCACAACAGGAAACCAACTTCACCAGATATCCCTGCCACTTCCTGCTTCTGTGATACTATCACTGCTTTAGACACCACACACACACACACACACACATACCTCACAGACTGAAGTCACACTGATTATTACAAATCCGCAATGACAAATATAC
>JAPQLA010000010.1:21793006-21803887 GCA_029822935.1 Naso vlamingii
CACACACACACACACACACACATACCTCACAGACTGAAGTCACACTGATTATTACAAATCCGCAATGACAAATATACATCAATATTCCTATGACATGTGTCTCTATTAGACATTTTTTTTACTGGTTAACTGGGGGAGTAAATGTTTCTGATAAACAACCAGTGAGATCATCTGCTTTCATCATTTGCTTCTTTGCATTTCACACAGTCAGAGATGAGAATCACTTGATGATTTGATGTCCTCATACGCCCACATTCTCTGCTTGGTCTCTTCCCCTGACCACAGAAACCCTGTGTTATCTGTTAGTTTTTACAATAAAAGATGATATCATTCGGGAATGCAGTGTGTTTTACTCCTTATCTTTCTTACAGTAACAGTTCCAGGCAGATTACTAAAGAACAAAGGTTAGATTGAAGATGATGAAAACAAAGAGTTAAAACAAAACCATAACAGCTTCTAGCGCAAGAAAACATTTGATAAAGGGCATCTGAAGAGGCAGCTCAGGACACTCAGGACTGAATCACAAAGACAGCAAACAACATGATTATGAGCCACACGAATGCAACAAAGCAGTTGAAATGAAAAGAGGAAATTGGTGTTATGATATTTTGGTGTGAGTGAAATGTTTCTGGGTAGAAAGTTGTAAAATTTGGCCCTGATATTAATGTTCTCCCTGGGATGAAATGTAATAACTTTAGGGATTTTTAGTTCTTCATTTAGCGACATCACAAAGTCAGTTTTCAATTTTTCCAATACTTTGGTCGGTGACTAAATAACTGCAAAGCTAATGACATTCCCATCAGCCTGAACTTGTCTTGCTGTCTTGTGTGAATTAGCAATGTTAGCATGCTAACACACTGAACTGACATGGGTAACGTGGTAAGCATTACATCTGCTAAACCTCCATGTTTCCGAGCTAACGTTAACCGCTAATGTTAATGTAAGCATATAGAAAGTTAATGTTAGCATCTTGTATAAAGCACCACAGTGACTGAGTACAGCCAAAGACAGTAAGGAACCAAGACAGTGCACTGAACAATCATTTCCTGTATCAGTGTCACATGGGTTTCACCACGGTCCCGCCCCTCCAGTGTCTAGAAGTGGCAGAGACATTTTGGAAGTGGTCTTGAGTCTGTTCATTAGGGAGGATCACTGATTGTGACCAATTTTTTCGGCAGATCATCACCAAAGTATATTTGGGACCCGTTTTTCGCTAGACACGCCCTCCAGACATTCTGACACTAAACTGGCAATTCAGACACGCATATTAGGAGAAAATCCACTTTGTTTGAGACCGGTCTCTGTCTCAGCAATACACTTTCACTTCCAAACAGGCTGCGGGACATCGGATACAGGAAGTATGTATCATTTAAACTTTACTGGCACGGCGGGTAGTGGGATATCTTCTGAGTATCAGAGGAGTATCTTTGGTACGGCCTCACAGAGCCGCTTATTCATTTGTAGACTTTTATTAGCTTAGCATTTGTGTCAAATTCTGATTGTCTGCCGCCTCAGTCTATCAGTTTTGGCACTGAATGATTGTATGAGCCAGCCAAGTACAATGAGCCTTGACCTCTTGACTTTGTACTTTATCATGTGCTCATGATCAGGAGTGCTCAGCCTCAGGCCACTTGGCATAATTTATCATCATCTGTGAGTGTGCATGCAGTGTCGTCTGAAGGGTGTTCAGTTTATTGTTAGCGTTACGGAAAACCTCCTTTTCAATCATCAAATTCATTCTCTGCCGTGGAGAAAGTATTAAAAAATAATGTTTGGGCAAGAGATGGAAATACATACGGAGAGCTAGGAAGAGGAAATGAATAACCATCATCAACAAGAACATATTGGGGGTGAGTTTGAGTAGGTAAATGACAGATAAAGATAAAGTCAAAGCAAAGATATAAAAAGATCATGTAAAGCAAATGAAAAGATAAAAACCTTAGGAAAATAGGAATCAGGCAAAATGTGACCTTATAAGATGTTTTGTTATAACTGAAAGTATTCTTGACCTTTAGTGCGAGGTCGAAACCTGCTCTCTGTCCTGATTCACTGTTAATCTTAAACACCAAAGAACAGATTATTCTCCCAGTTTCAGACTGATATTTCATGTTATCATACTCGTCTAATCTTTATCCCGCTGATTTCTGAAGGAAGTGAGAATATCTTCAAGCAAGGAAGATTTAAGTGTCTTAGAATATCATCAGTAGACGACGCTTCTTAGAAAGATAAGAAGGAAACGTCAAATTTTATGTCATAAGTGCTGTAAAAGTTTCTGCGTGGGCAGAAAGAAAGTTCTAAGTTGGAAGAAAAATCAGCTTTTTCTGTCTAAGACACCTGTGAATTATTAAAATATACACTGGGAATAAATTAAACTGAACTAGGGGCTAATATAGATGGTTGCACAAATACATCAGCCGTGAAAAAAACAATAATTGTGTTCTAAGCATATATTCTCTTAGTTGAGGACATGCAAATAGTTTTGACTTTATTTGTTAAATTTATGTCTGAGATGCAGTATCTCTCTTGGCTCCAATATAACTGAGGTAAAGGGAATTCAAGTTGTTCTTTTCTAAATGTACAAACCTTTAAGTATTCTAATCAGTGTGTTGTTGGGGTAACAGTGTCCTGGTTACTCTGGTCGATCTATGTCCAAAAACTTTCAAAACAACTATTTCCCCCTCCTAAATATCAAGCAGAACCCTTTTTAATCAAAGTGAAATTGTGATATTGTGACATACAAGCGAAAAATACATAAAAGAAAAGTTTGACGTATAGGGAAATGTGCTTTTCTGCCTTTATTCTGAGAACTGGATAATAAAATCAATACCACCTTCACACTTGATAGTAAATTTGAAGCTACAGCTAGCAGCTATTTAACAAAACTTAGCCTAGCTTATCTTAGTAAGACACATGTAAGAGTGGCATCAATAGTTCCAACTAAATCTGGACGAGAGGCCGAATAGCTTTTCTTCCAAAATGTCGAATTTTTTCATGAAATAACAGAGAGACTATAATACTAACAGTTTCTCTCTTATGTAAGGAAATGTGTGTTTTTGAGTGCTGAAGTCTCTCTATATTTGGCATCTTGTTTCTCTTTCCTGAGAAAATTCTCCACTTAAAAGGAAATATGTTTTTGCTTCTTTGGAGTAAACAGAACTGAGTGTTAAAAGCATGAGAAGTGGTAATTACCACAGCAGAACAGACGGAGGAACACACCATAAAGAAAGGCTGCACACGATGATGGCTGAGATGAGAATGTAAAATTTAACTGCTCCTGCGGAGCTTCTGAAAAGCATTTAAGAAATGTTACCACAGAGTAATTTAAAAAAGTGAAGAATTAAAAAAAATGTAGTATGCAAAAAAAATTTAAACTACAACATCAGCACAAGAGTAAGTCAACAAGTTCATTATTGTTTAAACCAACAATACGTACCATTTCCACAATAAAATGTCTAAAAATGAGTCATCTCTGTTTTACATTTTGTTGAGTTTTGTTGTTACGTTTTCTGTGGTTTTTCCCAACAATATTCAAACTCAGAAAATAACTATATAACTTTAAATAACTTTTCTAACTTATGGTTAGAAAAAGAAAGTTAGTAACTTTGAAGGTAACGGTGCGTTTCATTTTGTCTCCTGTCGCTAATTTGCAGAGTTAAACCAGTGAGGAAGTGAGGAAATAAGTTGGCAAATGTGACATACATACAGACAAAATGTAAATCTTAAACTTTGAAGCTATGTAAAGTTTACATAGCTTCGTACATCATCATCCGCAATGGTGGCTGACGAACAATAAAATGAACAAAACCCATGATCCCCTGCTGCGTCATTACGTCATCAGACCACATCCTGTGTTTCTTTTGTTTTGATGGAGAGACCTTTAGTGGCAGAAATGTATTTTATGTGTTTGAGGTGTCATGAAACTTCTCTTGTAAACAGCCTCCCAAATATATCACATTTCAGCACAGTGTCACAGCAGTTTATGAAATAGTCACATTTATTTTATAGGATTCTCGTACATGGACATGAATTTTCAAATTTTTGAATGACACTTTGCATGAGTATTTATCGTGACCGCACATTTGATTCAGTGAATAAAATGATACCCAAAGACAGTGGGCGGGTCCGATGACAGGCAGACAGCGCAGGACTGTTAGGTTGTGACTTTGATTTAAAGCTAATAAAAAAACATTTTGTGAAATAGTTCTGAAGAGTTATCAGGACCTTTGGGGTTCTTGTATCAACCCAAATTTTCTCATCCTGCTGTCTGTTGTAGTTCATGCCCATGTACTCTAACCCTATAAATTTTACTGTTTCATGAAGTGCTGTGATACTGGGTTACACTTTATAGTCTCCACTCTGTGCTTAAGTAACAGAGTCATGTGATCAGACAGGCAGCTAAAAAATGTGCCTTTCTCTCTGCGTGGCAGCATGATTCAGTGTGTTATCTGTCAACACACCTTTCTTTTTTCCTGCTCTGTTCTCACCTTCTGCTGCTCATATTCCAAGAGAAACATGTATTTCTCCCACAGTGCAACAGGAAACATCTGCTGCAGTGTGAAATGTGGCCGTGCAGGATACATGCAGAGGTGGAGGGAGAGTACTGTATGAACTTAAAGGTGTGAACAAATGACTGCAGGCTCTTATAACAGAAATAACACAGTCACTGAGCGTGCAGTGTGTTGAATCCCTCCAATATATCTCTCTCTCCAAGTTTATGCAAACTGCTTGTTTGTATAAGAGGTGATGGCCTCAAAAGTCAGTTTAGCAAAGGCACCGGCGTGATGTTTTATTCATCACATTCATCACTCTGAGGCAAAGTGACCTGCCTCTCTGATAGATGACCTCTTGTATTTCCATGTAGGCTATGTCATCTCAGGGATCAGGCAAAGCTTCCACGACAGCAAGATGCTACAATTCAAAATCTGACTTTACAAACACAAATGACATTAATCACATGTGAGCTACATATAAACCATCAGAAGTTAAACCACAACAAATAAAACCTGTGAAACTCTCAGATTAAGTAAAGCAGGTTCATAGTAAATTTAATGGAAGTTAATGGAAGATACAAGTTCTTGCTTTGTTATGAGGATTTTTTTTAAAGTGCAACATTCATCAAAAGCAGCTGTCAAAAACATTAAAAGTACATTTCATTTACACCCCAACTGAGGAACTTTAATTCTCTGATGATTGTAGCGCCGCGTGTGGACAAAAGTGGTACTGCTTACTGTCGTGAAGATCTTGTCTAACATGAGTATTTGTTTTGGAGGAAAATTAAAGCAACAAGCGAATTATTTGACAATACCAGTTTGGTTACAAACACAATATTAAAATGATCTAAAGAAAAATATCCTCCTGTGGCCAGTCGTAGGTAGTAAAAAAGAGAAAAGCGGATCGATCATACTTGTAAACAACAAATTGTCTCTTCCGGTCTGTGTGCCGTAAAGAGTTTTGTTGTGTTTCCGCTGACTGAGCAGACCGGGCAAAGGCATTGTTAAAGACAGGATCGTAATCTCCAGTTTCCTTGCCGATGGTCTCATTTGCCGTAAGTAAATTTAGACTGCTTCATAACCAGGTGAAAGTTCCTCGTAATGACTTTCATGTATTTGTCACACTGAGTTGGAGAAGAGTTTCTGTTTTATTCACTCACACACTTTTTAAAGATGAGATGAAATGAAAAATGCCTGGATTGGGACAGATGGAAATCAGGCAGAGCATGTTAGGGAAATAAAAGGAACAGTTCCCAAGCGCAGCGCCTTTCATTCTTCCTAAAGAGCAGTTCAGCAGAATCGGCTGCGAATGTCACGTTACCATTCAGGGCGTCTTTAAGAAAGATGGAAACCCCTTCACCCTCTCCTGAAAGATGCTTTCATTTTAAGAACAGATCCTCATTCTGTTCATTTGCAATTATTTTTCTTTAATGGTCACAAAATTTTTGTACAAACACACTCCTGAAGTTGGCCTTTCACCTCTTCAGATGACTTTTAGACTTTATCTCATAGCGAGAAAAGCACACTGAGAACTATCACACCACTTATTTACCTGCAAGCTTCAAGCATAAAAATACCAACGCTTACAAACAATAGTATTTTTTGCAGTGTGCAGGAAATTAAATTAAAAACGAGCAGAAAAAATAAAATCACTGATCTACTGAACAGTGTCTTCATCCGCTTTCTGTTTTTCTTATGACTCAGCATTCCTGGTCGTGCTCCTTCCACATGAAAACAAAAGCATAAATGAACTTCAGTGACATGCAGAAACAACACAAGCATGCAAACATGTAGGCTTGCCTCAGCAACATCACACATGTTTTACAGGCTGAAAAATACATGCACTCCTTAGGTTAAGAGGAAATTGTGATGTTTGCCGAAAACCAGAGGACACAAACATTTACATTCACACGCAAATGCACAGATTGGTGACTGTTTTATTCCCCTGTTGCGTCACATGAAATGAAATGCTTTATGGATCGAATGGCTCGCTGTTAAAAGCCATTTCCTGTTCAGCTCGTGTTACTGCACCATCAAAGTAGCTCAGTGTTATTCTCCTTGAAAACTAGAGCATGACAAGTTCATCTTAATGGATTTTTTCAGGTGAAATTCATCCAGCTACATTTTGAAAATCATGCTCTTTCTTTCTTTTTGTACTAATTTTCTCTTTCTTGCTTCTCACTGAACCAAAGATCCTTACAACACAACACAACACGAGTGTGCGTGCCTGTCTGGAATTGTCCTCATTAGCTGCTTGAATCTCTTCATGGTTTTTTTCTCCATGTGCAGCAGCAGCAGCTTGGTAATGAAGCCCTCTTGAATAACTGAACTCCTCTGAGAAAACATTCACTTTTCTGATTACATTAAAGAGGCAAATGAGCTCAGCTTTTTAAAGGAGACCAAACTTAATGCTTAATATGAATTTTAACCAGGATCCTACAGGCTTTATGTGGAGATCTCGCCTACATACATAGTTGTATACTGTGTATGTTGCAGACCCGTAAGCAGTCTATGTGTGTCGTGCATGGATAGCAGAGCTGTATGTAAATGAGCTGCAGGGCCTTTGCAGCATCTGTTGATCTGTTCTGTTGACTGAGCATCTATTAGTGGAAGTCACTTCACTCACAAGTTGACAAAGCTTTTCCTTCATGTTTTTCTTCACAGTCATAATTTCAGTGATTTTCATGCAGTAAATCCAAAGCCAATTATTACCTGGATCTCTACATTTTTCTCCATTTATATTTTTGACACGTGAAAGTCGCTAGCTTCACCCTTCTAAAGAGAACATCTGCGTTTATTTGGTCAAAAGTTGCTGAGTGAGAGAGAGGGGAGCCGAGAGTCAATGAGACTACATTTATTTTATAAGTGCGGCCTTCCTAACTCAAATATCAGCATGAAGAAGGATTTTGACAAGGACATTCTTTTAACTAACGTCACACATGTTTAGGTACTTTCTATAATGTTTATGGAATATGGACAACATGTAAATAAACACTGGTACCTCAAAGATAAAGCTTATTTTGAAAAAATGTACGAGGTTTATGTAACCTATGTGGCCGATTTTGACAAAGAACAAAGACATGTAGTAACACTAGTAAGTGTATTATTAAGGCAATGGTAATATTTTATTTTTAAATATCACAGTCAGTACCACCCGGAGACGCAGTGTTTAAAATGGATCCATTGACTTCCACAATGTTGAAAAAGCAATCAAACAGCAACGTCTTTGTTTTGTCTCACTGCGCTGACCGTCTGCCATCCACTGAGACTAATTAAGTTTAGGTTGCACTCCCTATTTTGATGCAAAGCAGCACTGCTAGAAACATGCTAGGAACCAGGATTTGGAGTGAAGATAAAAAGAGAGCAGGAAGGGACGGGGGGAAGAGACGAAGTGACAACAAAGAGGGGCTGAGTTTCACAGATGTTTGGGGAGCTCGTGTTGTGCAGACCGACCATTGACAGGCATCTGGAAAAAGCATCAGCGGCTGTGGTGGTGTGGAGTATGGAGAATTCCTTTCTAAACGTGGTTTCTTAAAACAGCTGCAGGGCTTTTTTCGGTCGAAGCATATTAATATTAGAACTGGGTTGGAATAATCTGGTAAGCACAAACTCAGTTTATAAAAAATCATGGTGAAAATAGCAAAATAGCAACTTATAGGCTCTCACATCGTCAGCAGAAACATGGCTCAGATGTCTAACATACACGGGAGAGGAACACACGACAATGGCTTACCTGCTTTTCAGTGTAAAAATTAATTTCTATTTTATATGAATTTAGTAGAAAAATGGGATATGTCAAGATTATACCATGCAACAGCAGCCATGCCCATAATTATACATAACTTTAAGCCTTAATATCATTTAAACAGTAGAGCTGAATAAAAATTCACCTACAGTTGTCATGATCGGAGGATCTGCCTCAAGTGGCCATTTGAGGAACTGCAGTTAGTTAAGACATGAATTATATTTCTTTATTTCTTTTTTGGAGACCTGAAAAGGTGAAATAATCTCCTAATCTAAAACAGCAAAAGATCAGAGGACAAACTGGAAATGTAAACACATTATTGTGTCAGGTTCAAAGTTTATTTCGACTTTGGGATTCCGAGGTCCATTCATAAGCAGTCCTGAGGTTTTTGACCATATCACTCAACTCTAAAGCTTACACAAGCAAGAGATCCTCAGAGAAACAAAATGGATTTTGAAAATGTGATGAGTCTGCTGAGAAGGACAATGTAGTATTTCTGTACAATGTTTTTTCAGATTTTTTCCTGGTAGTTTGTCTGTGACCCCTGAGTTTTATCCTGTGTATCCTTATAAAGGTCCCGACCCCTAGGTTGAAAACTATTGTTCCAAAAGACAAAAACAGGAAATTCTTCTGTAGCGTCTGCAGTGACACTATCTTATTATTTTAAATGTAATACCATAGAAAACTGAATAACTATGGAAAAAAACACATTTATTCACTAGTTTTATTTATTCTCTTAACCTCTCTCCTTTGTATTTTTTAATATTAGTACTTGTGTATGTATTTTTCATCCAGCTGTTAAAGGTTATATTAGTATGTCACATTTTGGTGACGTAACCTGGTTAGCAGGACTCATATAACAAAGGAGGACTTTTTAAAAAGAGGATTATTTTCATACATTAGTCAAAGGTAGATATGCTGATGATGCGACAGTGCCGGACAGCGTCTTTTTATGGCCCTGCGGCAGACAGGTTTACTGGCGTTAAAAGACACCACGGATAACAGATGAACCAAAGGGAAACATTAGCTGATTGAAATCTGCTATTAAGACTTGTGGACAGCATCTAAAACAAACAAACAAAATTTCTATATAAGCTACTACACTGCAAAAAACATACGCATACAGGATAGTTAGCTGAGATAACAAAGACTGATCCTCACACACTCTTAAAACCAGACAACACTTGACAAACACTTGACTCCTTCTGCCAGACAGCTGGACAGACAGCCAGACATCTCAGCTGGCTCTTGTGTTTTTCTCTGGAACAGCACCGAGTCCTTGTTTGAACCGGGTGCAGCCATCATTCAGCAGTACGAGCCAGCAGCAAACTGCGACCACACCTCTGCTCTCTGGCCCTGTGCCTGCATGTTGTGTAGCTGCAGAGACGATGTCCAGCCACACCGAGGTCAAAACTGTGTCTCTCAATTAATCCTGGTGGGGTTCCCCCTCAGCTTGTTGGAAACAGAAAGGCCAGTAAAAAATGTATCTTTATAATATGATTTCTTTCATGACAAACATTTCTCTGTTAAATCAATCAGCGGACCACCCGGATTAAAACTCATTAACATTTTAGGGGGGAACAGAGTTTACACAGATCCCATTACTCAAAGGCCTGGTTGTAAAGGTCATTTTACTGAATGGACCATAGCAACAGTGACAGCAGCAACAGTTCCCACAGTCATTAAAGTGCTGCTACTTCCATTCACGTTCAGGAAACACATCCTGATGCAGATATTTACAAATGTGAGTTGAGCTAAGTGGAATTTGTAATATGTTGAGGTTTTTTTTCATACTTTAATGAATTAAATATGTACATTTAAGTGACTGTGTGCATCAGCTCTACTGTCCACAGTGGAAAAGTAGTTTTTAAAGTCATTTTAGTATCTGAACATTCATATTGTAGATATTTCGAAACATAAGGCTTCACAACATTTTAAAAGTGGGTTTTCCTGCTTAAAGTTATTATTTTACAATTTCTAAGTGATTTGAGTAGCACAAACGAAATTCTAATCACTCAATATTTATGGACAAGTGGCAAAATTTTAAAAAAGATACCTCACTTTAGGCACATAAACCAAAACCACTGTTTCATTTCAACCAAAAATCACAATTTGTGATTTGGGTGAAATGGCCCTTTAAGTATAACAAAAGCAGCAAAGGTAGTTTTGTGATATCAGACAAATGACCTTCACTGTCTTGTAGTAAGATTAAAGGATGATGATCATGCTGCACCAAAGGACATTAATGCAGAGTTTTCAGATTCAGATTTCAAAAACTGATACCCGTTGGCCATGACCAAGTGATTAAAACTCACAAGGTCTGTTTTATAGTTTGAGCTATTGTGTTAAGATAAGATAAGATAAATCTTTATTGTCTCCCTTGGGAGAAATTCATTTCGGACAGACGAGATTTCAATCAAATAACTACAAGCACAGATGTTTATACAGTGGCTCCATGAGTATTACAGAATGTGTGTGTGTGTGTGTGTGTGTGTGTGTGTGTATCAGTCTCTACCACTCAGCACCACTCCATTAGGTCAGCTTTTGTCACGAGCAGACTGTGACAGAGATACAAACACAAAGGACCCTATAGAACCAGTTCTATTAAGCCAATCATAGAGTCCATGCACACAAACACACACACAC
>JAPQLA010000010.1:21827372-21877573 GCA_029822935.1 Naso vlamingii
TGATAATAAAATATTATATATATTTTTATATATATATATATATATATATATATATATATATATATATATATATATATATATATATTTATTTATATTAATTTGTACAAGGGAGAAAGTGGAACCTTGGTCATTTTTTCTCAAATTCTCCAGAGAAAGCATTACCGCCCCCAACACAACACAAAGTGGTGAGTTCATAAGAAGCCTTCTTTTAAAGTCTCTGAACCAAATCCAACGTCAGTCCCAGAACGGCAGCACGTACAAGCACGAGACAACTGATGCTGTGGTAACTTTCACACACAGTAGAGATCCGCCGTGAACACCTGCGTTAGGAATGAGTGGGAGTCTGAAGGACAACGGGTGAGCCTTTGCGGTGCACGCACACCAAACCATTTGGGCCAATGACGGCTCAGAATGCCTTAGAAGAAAAGGACAAAAATAATCTAAACAAATTCTCTTTGCAATAATATATTTTATGCATCAAATCGTTTTCTTTTTGATTTTTGATATAAATTTCCCCAATTACCTTCATCCTGCATTAACCCAGTCTTGCACCAGCACTGGCCCAGTCCTGGTATGAGCGCACCGCCAAATATTCAACAACGGGCAGCACAGAGGCGTGACAAGACAAGCAAAAACAGAGAAGACAAGCAACACAGTTAGTGTGTTGTCATTTTATGTCAGTGCACAATTGTTGCTAGATAGCAGAGGTTAAGTCTCACACAACCCAGACTTTTTGACTTTTGCTAACACAAAGCGAGTGTCCACCTTGGTTTAAGGAAAAACACGTTGAAAGCTGCGGGGGAGGCAACTGCCGAGCGGTGGCTGCTGAGCAAAGTGTCGACGGCTGTGAGCAGGAATGTTCTGAGAGTTTTTGAGCTAGAGGAGGTTCTTTTTTTAATAACAGTACGCCAAGTGTTAGCTGACAGCGCAGAGAGGAGGGGACGTCACCTGAAGAACGTTGGCATAGTATTTATACTGAGGATCGGTCGGTGCGGACAGAGAGACAAAGAGACACACAGAGAGAGATCTACATTACAAAGAAGGTAAGGTGTACAATTTTTAGTCGTCATTTGGATAATGGGTATCCACTACAGTCAAGTTCTTTATACAGAACCTGAGCAATTCAATAATTTCATATTAAACTAATAAGACTAACATTTTCTCGGTACATTCAGGGGACTCTACGTATTCTAGCTCTAAATACTGATTTGATTGAGACTGTTTCTGATGGCCTTTTCACTCCAAGTAAATCTGATATAAAGTGCAAAATTAGATTGTATTTGCAAATTCCTGGAATAATTTGATTAATCTTCTATGTGTGTAAAAAAGTCATTTAAAATACAGTAAACTTTCTTTTTTATAAAGGTGAAAAAAGGTTTTTAAAAAAACCCTGGTTAACAAGGTTATTATTGTTAAACAGCAAAGGAGCAATCTTCACTGCAGAAAATATATACACGAGGCACCTCAAGTTTGGTATAAAGTATTCAGTTAATGGAAAAAAAAGTTTTTTTTTTCTCCCAAGAATGAGTTGAAAAGCTGAGAAAGGTCATCAGATGTCGACTAAATACACTGAGAGGGGTTCGTTCTCCCACTGAAGGGGCGTTTTGTCGTTGGTGTGAAGTCACTTTGACGACCATTAATGGTTTTCGTGTTGCTCCAGTGTTAATTCTACATATCCAAGTCAACGTGAGGAAATGCTTGTTTCAGTAAGGTGCATAGCAATTGGTTGCAAATGTTTTCTTTCTTCCTGTAAACGAGTGATAGCACTTCAGGCACAAAAGACCTCATTGGCGAAAAGTGGAGACATCTCTAAACTGACCGAACTCTGGCGCGGAAACGTCGCCGAGAGGCCACTTCAGAGGACAGATAGTGTCCGGAACATAGCGAGCGAGGAGAAGAGAAACGTGCGAAAAACATCACCGTGTGACGACGA
Source organism: Naso vlamingii (assembly GCA_029822935.1). Taxonomy (NCBI): domain Eukaryota; kingdom Metazoa; phylum Chordata; class Actinopteri; order Acanthuriformes; family Acanthuridae; genus Naso; species Naso vlamingii. The sequence goes on from JAPQLA010000010.1 coordinate 21,829,306, forward strand.
ACGAGAGAACTCCGGATGAACAGAACAGCCGCTACATTATGTCTTGTCCAGTGATGATGAGGTTTGCATATGATATCCATCAAACATCTTGAAGCTTTGGTCATTTACTATTGACAAATGCAAAAAGGCTACATCAGTCAGACAGTTAGAAAATAAAAAAAAGCCCACTAATATACACAACAACCAGGCAATGCTTCTCCATAAAACCAAGGCTCCACTCTCCCAGATCTGCTTAAACTTTTGACAACAGAGAAAATTAAATAATATGGCCTTTTTTTTTAAATTAACCCGTACAAAAAGCCAGTCCACACTGCTTCTCTCTCATTAAAATCACATTCAGCAGTCGCTAAAAACCATTCTCTGGCATAGTTATCTGAAACACCCACAGGTACTGTGCAGGGTCGAAAGAGTAAAAGAAGCAAAGAATCAAACCAGGACATCTTCGACTATTCCATCTTAGAGAACACCAGATATACAGTATTAATCACTTACACACATACATACGCACTCACTGATAGTCATATACATACATACATCATCAGAAAAATAAAAAATAAGTAGAAAATCAAAAAACATAAAATAAAAACATGACGGAGGCGAGTAGTTTTTTACCACAAACTCGGAGCACTACTTTTTTGTTGATTCTGCACAAATACATATTCACATTTCTCTGTTATATACATTATGTTAACAAGTTGAAACCAATGTTACAAAATAACCTAACCTTGTACCTGTTACACTGTAGTGAGGAAGGAGGGACTGTCGTTTTCCACTGAATGGCTGTTGCATTAAAAACAATAATGTTACATATGCATTGGTTGTATTTGGCATGTTGGTTTATTTATCGAAGGAGGAGCGGAGAGTTTCTGCAGTTAACAGGGTTGTAGAGGAAACCATTTCCATAGGAATGCCTATTCCACGCAGAAAAGTGAAAGAGGGGAGGGGGAGGTTCAATACTGTATGTGTGAAATCATCGAAGCAGATAAAGGAGAGGAGGCTGACACCGGCAGAATCCTTCCACAAAAATACATTCTTCCACTTTGTGCAGCTTCTGTCTCTTTGGAGTATTTTTAAATGAAACCAAACAGTGGCACAGGAGTGTCTGACCGGCGTTTTCACACTGAGAAACAGGATGAATTTACAGGATATCTGCAGCAATGTGGACAAAACTGCTGATTAGATTTCTGAGCTTCCTCTTTCTGACTGACAGTCTTTTTCTTGATCAACAGCGCTGACGAATAAGTGCGAAATGGACAAGAATCCAAGTGCTGACAAACTCAAATGAACTTTCTTTCTTTTTTTGGAGGCTGCAAGTATAAAAATTAGTCCGCTATGATACAAGTTAACACCAGGAAATTTAACATCACGATACTTTCCTGCCCAAATATCGTGATAAACTATATTATCGTCAGGGGTCGGGCCATTTTCTCTTAAACCCTAAGTACTGCCAAATTGGCGAGCTGGCATTCTTCTCCGACACTAGAATCAGGCAGATGGCAAGCCGGATGTCATTTCAGTGGATGAGAGCAGGACAGTAAAATTTGATAAGGCCGGCAGAGAAAGCCAGTAACGGTAACAGTAGACGGCCTTGCTGTCGAAAGTTAAAGTATTTTAACTTTGCGCCGTCCTCTGCATCAGAATTTACAACCAGATGTTACGCAACTCCTCGAATGCCTCATTCAAGGAGAAAACATGGCTGATCACGACAACGAGAAGCTGATTATTTTGGTGCAATAATACCTGGAGTTGTATTTACCAGAGCCTGAAAACCTACAGAGACGTCACACATGAGCTGATCACTGAAGTCGTGGAAAGTCTCAGTGTGGAGGTAGAGGGGAAGTTTTCATCTGAGACACCACAACATCTTAAAAAAAACCTTGTGAGTCGAGCTGGAGGTCAAGGGGATGAATCAGAATCAAAAGGAGAGCTGATGAGTTTGATTATCAGTTATTTGTTGAAACCTTTTTTAAGCCAAAATAAAAAAAAAGTTCAACATTTGCTGCTTCTCCACTGTAAAGGATTGTTACTTTTCTCTGATTTCAACCTTCATAAATGGAACATATTTTGGTTTTTAAACAGCTAATTGAAAACAAAGAGAATGAAGACGTCACCATGGGCTCAGGCTCACTGTGAGAACTTTTGACAGGTTTACTGATGATGTGACGTGTTGTTTGCAACCTTAAAGCTCACAAAACCAAACTTTTATAAATGTTAAGTGCTTGGCAGCCAGCAGTGCTGAATCAAACCGACATTACACCGCCAACAGGTAACAGAAAGCAGCTCACGCAGATCACTAGTAGGTTGCAGAAGACCAATCAAACAAGCTGCTCACAGTGTGAAAACGTGGTCAAAGGAAAGATCATCAGACAGAACTCCTGTCTGATAAAACAATGAGGTAATAAAAAGGTGTTCAAAAGCCTACTGATGATTTATGCACAAGCTTTTTCTAATAAATATACACAGAAAAATATATAAAAACATAAAAGCCATCTCAGAGAGTCTTGGTGAATGATTTGTTTGAGTCCAGGATGCAGAGTTTCCTGCTTTCAGGACTTAAATGAATCAGACGGATTAAAGATGGCGACAGTTCCTGCGCCTCTGTTTGGACACGCAGTGCACGGATCTGCACACAAACACACACGCGGAGCATGTCAGCTGAGCACAAAGTGGTTCTCTTCTCACATCATACAACATTGGAGGAGTTGGTGGGTGGAATGTTGACCTTGCATACTATCCCTCTGGATCAGGCTGACGTTGCATACGGTGAAGCGTAGAAGCAGTACACAGGTGAGCCCTATTCCACTGAAGAAGCATCAGACTGGATGTTGTTGACCTAAAGCGAGTCTCGAGTTCGGCAGATGTGAAACTCATTAACAGGGGCGACGAATACTTTCTAATATCTGAATGTGAGGTCTGCACCGGATGCAGGACCCTCCTCAAAGATTCCACTACTGTCTCCAGCACAGAAGGAAGATACGAAAAGAGAAACAGTGAACCCGAGAACACGGATTCACACGGGAAGAGTCCAATCAGGGAACGTCTGACTTTGTGCAGGAAGTCAAATCACTGAGGACCTTGAGGATGCTCTTGAGGTTGTTACAAATTACTGACTGTTCCCTAATAAAATCATTTCTGTGTAAAAAGGGCTGAAGAGACTGACAGGAAACGTCAGTCCGTACAGCATGCTTCACTCGTGTCTTTTTGGTGATCATCAGGGCTGGGTGTCTGATTCACAGGGTCTCAGTACAAAATCCATTCAGTTAAAGATTCTTTACTTACAAAACCAGTTTTACTTTCCTGTAAAAGAGGTTCTGAGAGAACGAATGCTGTAAACCCTACAAGGGACCATCTTTAATTAAAACACTTGGTTTGGAAGATGTAAAATATGCCCAGTTAGAAATATTAAATTGATATTTCTATGATTTCAGCATCTAAATATAAAAAAAAAGCCATAGCAGGTGTAGGTCTGTGTATTTCAACAATAGGGAAATAAGAAATTATTATATTATTATTATTATTTTTGCAAATGGCTATTTTGGTACAAATGTTCACCGGCCTGTGTGGGAGATCGGCCTCCACGATTTACCAGGCAAACAGGAAATTAAGCTGGATTTGGTGCTTGGCAGCTTTAATTTCAGATTGTGTCAGACAGCTGTGTTAAAAGGCATTTATTATGAGATGGAAATCATGACTTTATGCATCGATATATGGATCATTTTAATTGTAAAATGGTTTTTCTAAACCCAGCCCTAGCATTACTGTTTTAACAAATGCTAAACTTCACACGTCTGATCTCTGGATCACACGTTCTTCTTTTCCTGACTTCCCGGTGAGGTGTCAGCTGAAGTAGCACATCTCTTCATCTCTGCGTGATAAAACAAAGAGGTCTGTTATCGCTGAGCGAGACAGTGTCTGACTGAGCAACAGTAGTCAACAGAAAACTGTGTGTGTGTGTGTAGCCAGTGGAGTGAAGTCATCATTGGGGAACCAGAGGAGGAAGAGGAGGGTTGAAAACCCCCCTTAAAAAACTCGGCAGGAGGATAACGTATTTTTTGTGACTCAACCTGTCCTGTTTGGATTCAATTTCATGACAGCTTTCAATTAATTATCGATCACATCTTTGTTAGGAACTATTACTAAAGCCTCTACTTAAATGTCATTATATAGGAACAATATCCGAAAAGCGCCTCATTTGCTGCGACTACAGAGACGAAGCTGATGCGGCTCAGTACCGTTAGCATCATCACAGGTCACGTGATCACAGCAAAGGACGCGGTTTAAGGTATCGTTATGCTTTCTTTATACAATGGTTACAAACACATGTACTGTCTAAAAGGTTTTTTTGAAAGTATTGTACATACACAAGAATAAAAAAACGAGGAGAAAGCAGGAAAAGATGGCTAACTAGCTCCCTGGTTACAGCGAGAGAAAGCGAAGAGATCGAACTCTTTCTTCGTGTGGCCTCTTGTAGCGCTGAATGGGACGCTGAGGGGAGCGAGACAGAGCTGTGTTTTTAAAATTAAATGCTTGAAATTTCTTTTCACATTTCAGAAGATGGAACAACTTCGTCCTCCACTGCAACATGTAGCTGTATGACGATATCATGATGCTAAAATAATCCCAAAAACCATGAGGAAACCAAGATAACACCCCAAATCGAATCACATTATACATAGTTTTGCTTTTCTGAGTCATCAATTAATTACACTTTGTTTTCTTTTAAAGGAAAGCAGTTACAAGAGAAAAGTGAGCTCATCCCCAAGTCTTTGTCCTTCTGTACTGTACAATACTACCCGCCTGCATGGTGCACATGGCAAACAACACTGATAGGCCGAGAGAGATAGCATGAAAGATACACAGAGAGAGAGAGAGAGAGAGAGAGAGAGAGAGAGAGAGAGAGAGAGAGAGAGCCCGACTGGGCTCTGTATTCACAGCTGTTGAGGTGAGGGGTAAAATGTGACGGACAGACAGTTAAATAATCATTAACAGTCTTCTTTTTATACTTTGAAAAGAATAAAAATAAAACCGCCTCCCAGGGGAGAAAGACACGTAAGTTCCAAACTGAGCAGCATCCTGTCTGTCTCCCATCCATCCATCAAAACATCCATCCATCCTGGCTGTTGTCAAAGCTTGTTCTAATGATCATGAAGAAGATGATGATGATGATGATGATGATGATGATGACGGTGAGAGCAGAAGATTTTTTAACAAAACAACTCAACCAAAAAAAACAAACAAACAAAAATTAAACAGAAGACCTTATAGAATAATATGTAGAAGAAGAAGCAGAGCTTGGGAAAAACTCAAACTTCCACCAGGCACTGTAGCTGATAGAGAGAGACAGTCACAGAACCAGCTGATACTGAGCTTCTATCCCACAATGCCACAGAGGTCTGAAACCTTAACATTCCCACATCGCTGAGAGACAGGTAAAAGAAAACAAAAACAAACAAAACTAAAAGCCAGAGGTGCTGCTGTGTGGGATACTGCCACACTCAAAACGCTGAGCTCAGCTGTATGCCGCGACTCACACTCCCAAGATGCACTGCTGCTGTGACGGCCCCGACAGAAACCGTCTGATCAGGAAACAAAAACAAAAGGAGGCCGGCCCTGATTTGACAGTGACGACAACTTGGCAAATCTACAATGATGTCGCAGTTGTTTTCTTGGGTCAGGAAGCAGGAAGTAGGTCACCAAGGAATGAGCAGCAAGACAACACTGCCTTTAATAGGCTGAGGCAGACAGACAGGTTGTCAGACAGATTAGACAGGCAGGTTTAAATACACTGCTGCTCCTTCTGACTTGAGTCTTAAAGTACTGGGCGGTAAAACAACCGGCCCCAAATCCCCCTCCCCCCCCTGCACAGAAGTGGTTCGGCTGTTTAAACTCCACCGGCAGTCAAACCTCGCACGTTGCGGCCGTCCAAACATCCATCCTTCCATCCAAAAAGTGAGACAGAGACAGCAATGGGTCTGGTGCACTGACCTCCCGAGGAGGAGGCGTAGAAGTGAGAAGTAGAAGGAGAAGGAGAGCTGAAGGGGCGGGGTCGTCACTCGGTGAGCAGCTGTTGAAGGAGGCTCTTCTGCTGGGCCTGGTTGTTCTGGGAGCTCTGCGGTCCGGGGCCCTTCTGGGCAGCCGTCGCTCCGATGGAGCCCTGGTTCAGGTAGGAGTCACTGCCAACCAGGTTCACTGTGCACTGGACGTCCGCGAACACCTGAACCTGCTGCACCTGCAACAACACAAGGAACAAAGAGCAGTGAACGATTTACAGCCCTGACTTCATCAGAGCCTGACAGATTCTGGAATTTAAAGGCTAATATTTGTTCCTATGTTTCATATAAGCATATAAACAAACAAACAAACTGTGCTAACAGCTACACTGTTTCTAATTTGCCTAAAACATAATGCATCAGAACATACATATAGCATAGAGTACATATAGTGTAGAGTATAGTGGGGCCCCACAGATATATTATCTGGTGATGCTGGTCTATCACAGGTATGGGTATTGCTTGTATGTTTTGCAATATGTGCTGATATTAAAAACTGTTCTTTTAAGACTGGAAAAATACTTACACTGGTGATTTAAAATGGTGTAATTAAGTAGTTTGTCCAGAAGAGGGCAGTACGTTATGTAATAACTAATAAGTGTTTGCTGTTCAGCGCTCTGATGTTTGGAATAGTTTGTTAAAATGTAAGATATCCTGCCTCCATTACAGATCACTGTCAATAGTATTTGATAACCACAGTCATCGGATATTATATAGGTCTAGATATAATTAACAGCCAATAAATCGGATACTGGAATTTTCTTGCTCCGTAACATCAGTAACGGTCCCCAGCATGCACACAGACACAAACTAATTATTGTTAGAAAAACTCTGATGAGAAAATTAAACATTCAGATCTAGTAAAAATCTGCCTCTCCTGGGTAATCGAGCTGAGACAGGACGATCAGAAAAAAATCTACAATGGCAGAAAGTTTGTACAGAATGTCAAACTCCTGTATTCAAGTCAAAAAAAAAAACAAAACACTGATTCAACACTTGGCCAGTCTAACTGAGCAGAGCACATCACATGTTCTTCTTGCCTCTGATGTCAGACTGAAAACAAACAAGCAACAGAAGCAGCACGATGGTGTGATATTCCTGGTTTAAGTCGGGTGGCAGGAGGATAAGCAGACGAATACAACGACACAACAACCAGCTGAGACAAAAAACCTCTTCAAAGTCACTCACCTGCTGGTCGCTGCACACTGAACCCACGCTGTTGAGGTTACTGTTGCTTATGCCAACCGGCTGCCCCATGGAGGGCAATGAGCCGACACTGCCCGAGCCTCCTGCCATGGAGACGGTGATGCTCATGTTGTTGTAAACCCCCTGCTGGCCAAAGGCCTGCCCTGCACTCTGTCCTGACTGACTGAACAGGCTGCATGGAAACAACCAGATACGACAGCACGTTACACTGCAGGCACGGGAAGGCATGTGTTAACTGTAATTAACTTATGTGGTGAAATAACAATTGTTTTTCACTTTCTAACCTGTTGCTGCTCATGCCTGTCTGTTGCCAGCTCTTCATGTCTGGTGACTGGTAGCCAGGAGGTGGGGCTTGCTGAAGCAGAGGACTCTGGGAGGTTGAGTTTTGAGGTGACAACAACGGGCTGGTCGGGCTCAACTCAGGAGGGAAGGACGGGTCCGACTGAACCAAAGCTTTAAAAGAGGAAAAGGAAAAAAATTTACGTCAGTTATGAGGAAACATGCTTATTTTTTGACAATATTATGATAAACACTTCAATGTAGGACCAAAAAAAAAAAGGTAATTTAGGTTCATCTTTAACATCTTTCTTCTACTTTTTATTTGAAGCAGTTTTTACCTTTCTCTTCCTCTTTTGATCACTGTGGTTTTTCAGTGCAACTTCTCTTGTTAGTTAAACTAATCAAGTCTCTCCCTTTGGGTTTCCTGATAATGGAAGGTTTATGGTGTCCTGGCTCATCTTATACAGTATTTACGGTATTCAATTTATATGGAAAACAAATCAGAATCTAAATCACTGGGCATTTTATTACAACTGTGTCTGTGACGGCTTTAAATAAGTAGCCACTGTGTGAATAAACATGACAATGTTGGACTAATGCTTTTGTGTGAAAAGTAGTGGATTACTTGTGTTAACTGTGTTGGAACTTGTTTCCCTTGAACTCACCAGACCCTCCAAACTGCTGGAACAGGCCCTGCTGCAATGAGGAGTTCACGGTGCTGTTGAACTGGCTCTGCACGCCGCCCATCAGCGTCTGATTATTCAGAGGGACTCTGATGGACAGTTTGCTGTCCAGAGGGCCCCCAGTTATGGGGCTGAAGTGACTTGGTGAGGTAGGGGATTGTCCCGTCATCGGGTTGTACCCTGGTGGGAAATTGAACTGCTGCTGTTGCTGCTGTTGTTGTTGTTGTTGTTGTTGTTGTTGTTGTTGTTGAGGTGTTGTTGGGGGACCTTTTGGGACCCTGGCAGTGCCAATAGACCCCGCGGTGCCAGTCGGAGCGCCCGCCATGTTTTGCCTCATCAGCATGACCTTCTGCTGGAAAAGCTGGCGCTGGCGGTGTTGAATGCTGTAGAGTTCCCTCTGACGCTGGGCCAGCATCTGGGCGTTCAGCGGAGGCTGCTGAGAGATGCAAATCAAAAAAAGTTGTTACAGAAAACTGGAACCTTGTTATTCATCCCCGCCTTCGGATGCAAATGAGTGCGGTGGGTAAAAAATCAAAGTTGCTGCAAAACCAAAAAGAGGCTGAAATACTTAGATTAGCTGAAAGATGCTGAGAGGAGAGAGCTGAAACTTATCTCAGAGTTTTTGCTAAAAGCTGAAAATTTTGATTACAGCAGCTTTGAGTGTGTATTTCAGACAAAGCAGTTGAATCTGTGTAAACAAATTATTTTTGTAATCTCTCCAGTGGCGCAGCAAATCAGGAGTGGATGGTCAGGGTGTGCCCAGAATCATTTGCTGTCACTGTGACTCACCTGTGAGGGCATCTGAGGTTGTTGGACCCCCTGGCGGATCCCAATGTTCACATGCTGGGCTCCTCCTGGAAACGGGTTCATGCCCGACATCCTGTTCTGAAGCTGAGAGAGAAAAAAAAGGAAACAAGCAGAGTTCAGGCAGGTGCAGAAGGATGAGAGGATGACAACAGAGTCAAAGGAAGGTATACAAAGAGTGACAGTGAGGGGGAGGATGAAAGGGGAGAGGGAAATTAGTTCTTTTAAGTGCATTTCAATCAATATTTTCAACAAATCAAAAGATTCATTCAGATATCCTCGGACTGAAGCAGAGAGCTACGAGGCAATACTTTGCACTCTTCATCACACCTCTCAGCATTTCACAGGAGCAATGACTAAAGAGTGTATAGTAGGTAAAGGCACTGGGAGCAGACAGTGTGAAATCAACTCAAATGTGTTTCTTACTTTCCTTGTTAATGTGTTTTTCTGTTGTATAAGCAGCCTTTAGATGGTGTGAATAAATTACATTTAATAAGGTCTCTGAACATATTTTTCATTGCTCAGCTGTGACTTCAAATGAACACAATTTAGCTGCAGCAGAAATCTCAAAAGCATGTTGTTTAAGCAATATCGCATGAGAGGGAGTGCTGCTGAGTGCTGTTGCGCTGAATATCGTCACTTGTGTGACGATATTCAGCACGAGGCCGCAGACCGCATCACAGCAGTGATGGTATTCAGTATAACAGCCCGACCTCGAGTGTGATTTTGTTTTCATACAACAGTTATACAAACTCCATTTGACCGACACTAATGAGCAAAAACAGATAATGATTTGTTAGTTAAATTAATCATTTATTTGGCTCCGTCAACACAAATAGTTCTGCAGCCTGACTGCTACAGGACTGTTGCTAAGCAGAAAAAACAATTGGCATGTTCCTGCACGTTAGCTTACTTTAAAAGTTACAAAAGGGCCCACTACATTACTTTCTTGCTGGTCCCTTTTGTTCTTGTCATCATTCTCTGGAGACAATCTAGAAAAATGTCTTCTGTATCTTTTCGGTGCAGTTTGGTGCCACCGACAGCTGGTGAATAGCTGTTAGGCGGAGTGATACATAAAGTTAAAAGTCCCAGTGCTGTTGTGCTCTATTTCAGCAATCATGGAATGCCTCTTGTCCAATCAGATTGCCTGGTAGAAACTCACTGTTGTATAACAAAGCATATTGAGTAGCAACATCTTCCGTCCAAACAGAACAGAACCTGAGGACATGAAATTCAACATAAAGACAAACCAGCTGCTCTGTGTCCTCACCTGCTGCGGTCCCTGCAGCCTCTGCTGCAGCTGCAGGCGCAGCTGGTTGGGTGGCAGTCTGAGCTGAGTGTTCATCCCTTGCGGTCGCGTCATGCCCGGCCTCAGCCCCATGCTGGTTGTCCCACCAGGGAAAGCCGCTCGGGGAGCGCCAAACCCCAGACCCTGCTGCCCCACCGTGGCCAGCTCTGGGGGAAACTGAGCTTGTGAAGCTGGTGTAAATTGGGAATTGTAGGTGGGGAGTTTAGGGTCCATGGAAACTGGACTGCCAGTGGGTTGCTGGGTTGGGAAGTTTTGGGGCAAAGGGTCAAAACAGCCACCCTGGAAAGAGCAGGACAAAAATAAGACAAAAAAGATAATGATGTGACTTTATCACAAATTAATTTCTGTTTGAGTTTTTTAATTTTGTTGCTATTTTTAAAAACGAGTTGGCCCAAGTCACATAGATTTAGCATCACCCCATTTATTACACTGGAAAAAATTAAGCATAAGAGCCAGTGAAAGCCTGTGAATGATTGTAAATGTGCGGTTAGAACGGTACAACTGGAGTAAAGTTGGGGATTAATTGCAAAATAAAAACAGCAGCAGTTTGAGCAGCTTTGCTGTCAAATCCAGCTTGGTGGCACAAAAACATTTCAACTTAGAAGCTGCTCGGTCTGTTAGAACTAATGACATGAACACACTGTTCTTGAAAGTGAATATGTAAAGCCATTTGTAACTGCACTCTTCATATATTTGTGCACATCCAGCTCTCTGAAGCATTAACACTCACCTGGACCAGTTTGTCGATACCCAGGGCTTTATCCAGCTCAGCCAGCTCACTCTCATCTGTGCCACTGAGGAAAGTGACGAGCTGCTCTAACAGAGCTTTCTCGTCGTTTCGGCCTTCAGGTGTGGTGGGAGGACCCAGCACTTCGTCCAGCGTGCAGGGAACACACTGCCTGCTCACACAGGGAAACACAGCCTCAGTGATGTGACTTGCTGTGCCAAAGCTTCGAAGCGTGTGATGAGAACTGAATATGCTTCAGCAAATATTTAGATTGAGCTCATTAATTCTACTGGGTCAATTTCAAGATTTAGTTACTGGTCTTGACTGTAACTGTCATTGCCTCTGATTTTTAGCTATAGTAGTTATTGCTGTTTGTTTTATTTTGTGTTGTTGTATTATTGTGTTGTTTTATTGTGTGTATCTCAGCACCGCTGAAAAGGAGGGTTCTCCCTCAACTGCGTTTCCTGAGGTCTTGAATAAAATAAAAGTAAAGAGTAATCCAGGAGGTATTTTGCGAAGCAGGAACTGCAGCTTGTATCGATTACGTATGTGTGGCGTCCGAAGCCTCACCGGCCGCTCGTACCACATGACTGGTTCAGGAAGTGGTTTGCAATTAGACACAGGATTTGAGATATATGGGGCAGCAAAATGTAACGGCGGTCTCTCTTGTGGTTTCTGATCATTGATTGCGACTGTGGTTTGTGCTCTGAGCATCATATCGTTAGTTTGAGATGAAGCCGGCGAGAAAGAGAAGGAATTTGCCTGTTTGGGAATATTTTGATCTCAGTTCTCCCAATAAGGTATGTACATAGTAATAACGGCAAGTTACGTTAGATGCATTTTCCACAAATAAAGGTGACAATGCAGGACAATTTATCTTCTTTTCTCATTTCTTTTATTCTCTGTTCTTTTCTTTGCTAGGTTAAGTGTCGGTTGTGTTTCAAAGAACTTGGATACAACAACAACACCTCATCTATGCTGAGGCATTGTTGTTTGTGAACAAAAACAAATTAAAGTGTTTCCTCAAGTAACACGAGCACCTTCACTGCCCTCACCCCAGTTTAATTATTTCTGCTTTCACTTATGACCGCTGTCATTTCTTAAAGTTAAGGCTTACTGCTCAGAAACATAAACACTATATTAATGTAAGTGCCTCACATGTTCACTGACATCACAGACAGCAGTTTTATTCAATATGATTCAAAAAGTCTACACCTCAAACCGATGATGTCACTGTAGTAGTTCTGCCTGTTTTATACTTTTTGTCCAGTAGATGGCTCAGTGGAGCAAATGAAGCCTAGATGCTTTGCCTTTGGGTGAACCAGTTTGATGGAGAGCCTCAGTGCTTCATGAAGCTTCATCTCACCATGACTACACAGCAGCTTTAGGCACAGGCACATATTATTATATTAGTGTCAGTGGGTCAAATCTACTTGTTCTTAAGCATTTCTCCTGCAACCTTAGAAAAAAACTTTAGTTAAATTAGAATTAGAGTTAAATTACAATAGATTATGCTTTGATTAGGGCCTGACAAATGTAACGGTGTGCGGATGTTATTGGTCGATATCAGCCTGTTGCAGATGTATGATACCAGCGTGTATGTTCTCCAATATACCTAAATGTTAAGGCTGGATAAAATGCTTGGACTCGTTTAAAATGGTGTAATTATGTTTGTCCAGCAGAGGGTGGCCCGTTATTTAATGACTAATAAGTGAAATGTTTACTGTCCAGTGCACTGATGTTTGAAAGAAAGTTTAAGATTTAAGATATCTTTCCTACGTTACATATCTTTGTCACAAGTATTCAGCCAGGAATAGCATATATATACATGTATATATATATATATATATAATATTGGCCGATATTTCGGATATCAAAATCGTTTGCTTCCTTTTATATCACCAGCCCCCAAAATGCCAGATCCATCGGGCCCTAGTATTGAGATTACAGGAGCTCTTACTCTTGTGGTGATGCCAGAGGAGCTTGCAAAGGCGTTCCGAGACCATCGAAGGACAAGGTGTCAGACAGCGCCAGAGGCTGGAACTGAGAGTCTCCCACATCCATCTTGGTTAGGCCTGAAACACAGTTTAAGACAGTTTTACAGGAAGAAAAAACACACTTAACATCCTATAAAATCTTTAACAGTGGAGTTGGGCATTCAACAATTAGGTTTAAATTCTGTAAAATCCATGTACAGTGCGTATCACTTTGAATTATTTAATCAGCTTGACTTTAGTTTAAAATCCTGTTTGTGATGCCAGACGTTCACCTTGCCTCAGTCACGCAGCATTGTGCTGCTTTCCTCTGCAGTAAAGTGTAAATCTACATTACTTTTTGAGGTCATATGTGTAACAGAATCCAGTGTGAACACACCCAATGGCAATGCTGCGTATGGTTAATTATGGAGGGGAGTACTGACATTTTCAGCCAATAGAGGTCAGCTCAACAATGCTTTGCTGCCACTAAAGATTCAGTGTCAGGTTACAAACACGCAGGGTTCCCACAGTTGCTATGAGATCATTTTCCCAGACATTTCTAGAGTATTTTCTGTGAGTGACTGTGACACCTTGACTGCGTTGTGTTGTCTTGCTCACCAGTGCTCGAACTGAACGGGTTGATAACTTCTGCCTCTGGAAAGGGGCTGCTGTCTTTGGAGGTCTGAAAGAGGTCTCCCTGTCCCTGGGCTTGTGTCTGGCTGGGAGTGGGAGGGCTGCAGAAATCAAACGATGACTGACTCTGCAGGCTGCAGCCAGAGGCCAGACCGCCATCACTGAGCCCTGGGAAACAAACGCAAGCACACAGAAAAAGAGGGAAAAACAAATAAAACTGGTTCACAAAGTGCAGTTTATAAAACTGATACACAGACTCACATCATGAGAGTTTTATAGACTTCTGACATTGAACATGCTCGGTTCTGCAGTGTGTCAGAAAAGTAAACTATCAGGGCTCCATGTGTGATCTGCTGACACTGCAATGCTCCTTCACGGCCACAAGGTGGCATACGGACAAATAATATGCAGGGAAATTAATGAATTAAAAAAGAAGCCTGTCTCCATCATACTACTGCCGCTACCACTAGTAATACAATACTACTACTACAAAATTACTACTATTACTCTTCTTTACAACCACCACTATTGCTACTATACAACAATTACTCATACTACTGCTACAACTACTACTAATATTACCACTGGAGCTACTACTACTTCCACTACTACCATACTTATACTACTACTACTATCACTGCTACAACCACTACTACTACTAGTGCTGCTACTTATTCTTCTACTACCATACTTATACTACTACTACTACTTTACTACCATTACTACTTCTATTACTACTACTGCTTCAACTACAACTACCATTTCTACTAGTGCTAATACTACTTCCACGACTGCCATACTACCACTACTAGTACAACTATACTACTATTACAACAACTACTACTACCTTCACTACTACTACTCCTACCACTTTTACTATACTACAACTGTTAAAACTACTACTTCCACAACTACCATACTAGCACTACTACTATACAACCATTAACAACTACTACTATCACTATTACTATGACTACCGCCAATACTACTACTACTACTGCCCTACTACTATTACTACAACAACAACAACAACTACTACTACTATTACTGCTTTCACTACTGCTACTTCTATGATTCCACTACAAGCAGTGTAACTTTAAATACTGCTACTGTACTGCGGAGCCTCAGAGTTCACAGACAGCATGTCGTGCTTCATCCTTCCCTCCTCTGTCAGACGCCTCCTGCCTGCTCAGCTGGAAGTGTACCTCTGTTAGGAGTGCCTGGAGGCTCTCTCTTCACATTCACGTTGCGGGGAGTGCTGGCTTCGCCGGGCTGGAGCTGAGTGGGTGACTGCAGTTTGAGCTGGGGGGAGGGGGAGTGGAGCTGGGGTGACGGTGACTGCAACTGGGGAAGGGACTGGGGTTGGGACAGAGGTGACTGGAGCTGAGGGATGGGGGACTGAAGTTGTCCTTGGGGCTGGGGGGCTGGGGACTGGAGTTGGGGGCCCCCTCCAGAGGTTGTTGAGTCCTCACTGCCTTGTTTGGCCCCACTCGGGCCTCTTAGGCCAGGCAGCAGCTGGGTGAGAGGGTCCATGTCAACAGGGCCACCAGACATCTGAGGGCGGGAAACGAAGAGTAAAGCAGAAATAAATCAAGGGGGATAGTGATGAGGAAGTTTGGAGGGGGGGGGGCAGGATGGAAGAATGAACAGTGCAATGGCGTGAAAGAGTAAAGAATTAAAGAATAATGGGTGGCAGAACAGGGGGGCAGAGGATCAGTGACAGAGAGATTGGGAGAGACAAAAGGTCAAAGGCCAGTGAGCTTCAAAGGCTGCAGCTGGTAGCTGAGCCTACAGTGGAGACAAAGTCCAAGAAAATAAACATTCAACATGATTTACAACGGCTGTCAGGCAACTGCCAATGCACAGGCAAAGCTCAATGGAGGAAAATTCCAATGCTTAATTGTGAAGTAATTTTTCTTACAGAGCGTAAATTTGAAAGCAACAGTGGCGTTACATGCATGAGTGCCACCCCTGAAGGAGGATGTACATTTCAATTATTGCGTCACTACAGTTATGATTTGGGTGTTTTGACTGTCTAACTCGATCAAGTTTGAAGTATGAACCAGTTGCGGGCTGCAGGCTACAAGCTGCACGACAGGTCTGCTGAATACACGTTCATCGTGGTTTGATTCATGTCACGCCACAGGTTAACTGTCTGTCATGTTGGTCTGAATAAGGTATACTGGCCACGAGTCCTTCTGCTCTACGAGGCTGGTCCTGCTGCTTTGAGAGCAGGCTTCTGCTCACTCAGTTAATCCACTTGAGGTCCTCGTGGACCGGCGTTCTGACTCCTGAATCCGACATCTTTATCGTATATACAGGACATGCAGGCAGGACAAAATGTTGGGAGGAATTTGTTTTGAATTTTGAATTTTGAATTTGATGAAAAGTGGGATTCTCCCAAACAATGAGTGATATGGAGTTAGCCGCTCATGCTAGCCTTCTTTCTATCAAGGAGGACCACCGGCCTCCTTCATTATACCTGTCCCCAGAGCAGGAACAGCAGGAGGGAGCAGAGGACGACGAGGGAGAAAACGAGGCCCTTGGAGTAAGGCTGAACATTTTCTCCAGGTGAAAAATTGTAGAAACTTACGGCCATTTTATAAAGTTATTGACGATCATTGTTACTTACGATGTCGTAATGAAACAAAAGCAAATGAATTATTCCTGATGTTTAGACGTTTCACTACTGTACGTGTATGAAAAGTATCTGCGACAAATAAATCCTCTTAAAACCTCTTCAAGTTGTCATATTGACTTTTAAGGTGGCATGATTAACTCATGGCGTAACTTGTGCATTGAACAACATGTAAAAAAATATTCCACCTTAAAAGATGCATCTGAGTGGCTCAGTAAATGAAGTTATCTGTTTTCCCACCAGTAACATTAAACTTATGACAAAGAAAAGACGTGAAAAGGCAGCAAAGCATCCTTTGGTTTTTGTTTCATGTTTTAAAATGCCATGGAAACATCACAGCCTGTTTAGTCTCTGCACAGATCATCAGATCATCGGTTCGTCAGTTAATTTTCTCCCTGGAGTAAAAGTTTGCTGCTGCAGTGAGCAGACCGGCAGGTCTCACTGTGAGCTGCAGCTCCTCGCAAGTCCAAAAAATTCCTGACAGATATACAAAAGTGTTATTTGGATAAACTGACTACATATTTTAAATCTTCATGGTAACATTCTCGCCTAAAAAACATATAAAACTTAACTTAAGCAATATACTAACAGTTCTACAACAACACTTAAAACAGCTTTTTGCCTGCTTGCACTCAACGGACTGCAGTGTGTGTAGCTCCGCCCTCTTGGGACCCTTTGGGGCTGCTAAGTGCCCCAACGAAAGGGTGACCAAAATAGATACGGCATGTTACGGTTATTTGGTACCCTTTTGACAGTGGAAATGCAAAAAAAGTGTTCCGCACCAAACCAAACCGAACCATATCACCCCATGGAAACAGGGTATTTGGCCGCCTTCGGCCCCCCTGGGCAAGATGACAAAAGTCACGCGACAGGAAGAAATGCGATTGCGGCTTCATATAAAATTTGAAAGAAACCGATTTTTTGTTTAAAAAAACAACAACAACAAAAAACAAATAAAATAAACAAAAATAAAAATATAAATTTTAAAAAGGCTAATAATAGGGAACAATATGACCAGAGATGTGATCTAAAAAGATTAAAAAGACATTTTTCACGTCATGTGGACTTTAGATATTAAGAGATTTAGCTTCTGATAATACATTTTTAAGAAATCCAACGAGGATGAGGATGGATACAGATCCCTTATTACACTAACAGGAGAGTCCAGGTGATGTCAAATTAAACAGTCTGTTCACAATATGTTTTAGCATACCAAGGGGTCAAATCTTTGGACTAGCTTGTGTTATCATATCACCGAAACAGTGACGACATCTGTACCGTGGAGTCCCGGCTGTCCCGGCGGCTGTCTCTGCGGCTCTCTCCGACAGGGCTTGATTTGGGACTGATGCAGGCGGAGCTGCTGGAGACTCCTGCAGGTTTGGATGCACCTCCTGCTGCGGCAGCAGACCCAGTGCAGGCCACTCCGTCCACACTGGCTCTCTTCTCCACTTTCACTCTAACCGTCTGCAGGCTGAGAGCAGATGGAGGTGGCAGGTCCCCCAAATCCTGCAGAGACAAATTAGGTTTCAGTTGGTTTTGTTCATGTCTCAAGATGACACATAATGTAGATTTTTGCGAGACTACATACAACCTTATGAATATTAAAGGGGCACATTTAATGGTCACCTTTTCGTCCGTATCCAGGAGGAAACGGAGCAGCTGGTGGTCCTGTGGCTCTCTGGAGCTGGACTTAGAAGCTGCTGTGGTCAGTGCCGGACTGGAAGGCGGCTCCTTCTTAATCTCAACTTGGTGTTTGTTTATTCCTTCCTCGACGGAGGTAGAGGTATCGTTGGGACTGCTGTCTTGGAGCAGCCGGTGCAGAATCTTGTGTCGTTCTGTCAGAGTACTGTGTGAGGCAGGGCACTGAGGGGCAGGGGGAGGGTTTGGAGGATGAGGTGATGAGGTGCGGTGGATGCTGCTGTTAGATTCAACTCCTGGTCCATTGCTATCCAGGAGCTGATTGGTTCTGGCGTTACCCAGCTGTGAGGCAGAAGGAGGAGGGGCTTTAACAGAGTCCTCTCCTCCTCCTTCTCCTCCCTCTGGGGGTTTCGCTGATGGGGGCCGAGTAGAGGAGCCGGTGGGTGTACTGGCTTGTCTCTGAGGGACAGGAGAGGACAGGGAGAAGGACCCCGTTGACCCACCGCTGGCGCCACTACTTCCATCACCGCCAGACTGCTGCCTGTTGAGGCTGCCTCCACTACTTAGTGCCCCAACTGGGGAATGGAGGCCTGGTGTGGAAGGAGAGAAGGGGTTCCCCGGTACCCGAGGGCTTCCCCCTAACCCAGGACTGGCCCGTGGCATCCTGGGTGACATAAAAGAGGTAGGGGTGGCTGTGAGTGGGCTGCTCAAAGGAGAGGGGCTGTTGACCTGCTGGGGACAGGTCCGATTGGGCGTCAGGTAGCCTGTGGGTGTGGCTGGGTTATGTCCATGGGAAGAGGCGTTGCTGTTGTTGGGCTGAGGGCCCGAGCTGGCGAGGCCTGAGCCTTGGGTCCAGTTGCTGCTGAGAGGAAGGGAAGGGGAGCGGGAAGGAGTCTGGGCAAGGCTGCCATGGTTGGGTGGAAGGCTGGGGTTAGTGTTTTCCTGAGAGCTAGCAGTGTTGTGTTCCCTGAGAGAAAGGAGGGAAATCAAAGATTACTGTAACCTGAGACCATTTGGCAGAGCAAAAAACACACAGTCCAGTTTAATGGGTGTATAAGTCATGCTGTGTGTGTTAACACACGCATTAGTGTCCCGGTTTTGAATCTTACTCTGATTTGAAATAAAATATAGAGAAATCTGGTCATGTGACCCCTCAATAAGAATCTAATTATCCAGATTTCAGATCATCTACATCAACTCAGAGTCTTTGACACTTGCAGCAATATGTCAATCAATTCTGTACTAAGTTTCCTTGACAGCTGAGATTGATTTTTCGTTGCCTGGCCTGTGCTGTATTTACCACTCTTTAACTTCTCCCTCTGATCAATAGAAGAAAGCAAAAGTTACATTTATTCTTTGCATTACTCATTTCAGAATTAAAACCAAGACAAAATCACATGAATCCTTCCTCTTGTTTAACTTAAATTTAGAAATTGACTGTTTAGCACCTTGAGCCACATCGCATTGATTTGTGTTTCTACTGGCTGTTTAAACACGACAAGTTGTGCTGCATTATTATGTATGCTGTGCTAAAAAACATCTGTTTGGAATTAGCTCCAACACCAGTTTGATGTATCATTGGAAGGCACGGCAATCTGTGCATCAGTGTGTGTACCTGTCAATAGTGTGAATGCCCATAATGAAGGGCTGTACGTCAGGGTTGGGGGGGCAGCAGAACTTGCAACGAGTCTGAGCGCTGAGCGGGGTGCCATCACTTAATGTGAAATGGTACAGTGGGCTGATAGCGTTGCCGTGGGTCATCACTGTGGGGAAAACCAAAATACAGACGCGCGCACACACACACACACACACACACACACACACACACACACACACACACACACACACACACGGCAAGAGAGAGACATTAACAGGGTTTAGCCTTTAGCTCTAACAGTTTGTTTGTTTTCCGTCGTTTTCCTTTCCCAGATGTATTCAGGCTTAAAAAGTTCCACAAAAGTGATTTCAGTGTTGGAATTTTTCTGTCTTCCTTTAATAGTGGAACTTGCATTATTCTATTTTATAATTAAGGATGAAATTAGGTTTGCACTTGAAATAGCTGACCTTGTTTTGGGAAAGAATACAGCCTTCGCTGCCTCACAGAGGTTACAACAAAGTGATTTTTGGGATCCATACCTGACCTGATATCAACATGTGAGAAAATTTCATGTTTTCATCACATCGGACCAACCAAGTCCAGGATTTGAACATCAACAGGGTGTCCAACACTGCAGGTCAGCTGCAGGTTTTTAGACTGTAAGGGGGCGCGAGTTGTGTTAACAGTTTAAGTTTGCCAGGTTTTAGAAGTTGGAATATGACAGTTTCATTTTACTGTTGCTTGCTGGACTGAAGCAGAATCAACTCATCAATCTCCAAAAAGTTAATGAGCGACAACTTAGACTGGTCTTGAGCTAAATGCTTTTGTCCTTTCTCATGTGAAAATCCATGACGTACATCTCAGTGTTTTGGTACGTTGGTTATGCCAAAGTAAAATAATTTGAAAAGTTCATCTTGGGCACTAAAATATTGAGGCTGACATTTCCACTACGCTCTGAAATGTTCCTGACCAAACAATCAATCCTCTGATGAATTAATAGTTACAGTCTCAAGATGTTTTTACACAGATGCTCCACCTCAGCGCCGCACTGAAGGCTCGCCAATAATCCACCTTCTGTCAATTAAAGGTTATCTGTACAGAGTCAAGCGGCGCGTCTTTAGGCCTCTTCTCTCTGTCATTTTACACAGCAAGCCGGGTCGCCGATTCAAAGGAGACCTCACCCCTGTGAAGTTTAACAGCATCAGCATCAGCATCAGCTTCCTCTGTTACTGAAAATGTGCGACATGAGAACCAAACAGACCACACCGTTAAAGAAGTGATTAACCAAAACGGTTGGAAAATGCTGACATTAATAACATAACAGTCATTAAATCCATCTAGGACAGGGCTTCTGTTGATTTCCTTCAAGCTCAAAAATCGTGGACGTGCACCACGATCCTGTGTTATGTGTACAAAAATTTCTAGCTTATGTGTTTACTGTGGGCAATTTTCCTCATGTACATTTGTACGTTTTATGATTTCCTTGGAGTGTACCTCTCCTAAGATAAACACCTGCCCTGACCCACCGTACCGGCTCTATCATTTACACAAGCGTCGCTCGAGCCCGGCTCCACTTCTGACTCGGCTCTGATGCTACCTCTGAAGGTGGGTTGTTGGCGGTGCAACTTGGACCCCACACCCTGTGTCCATGCTGTTTCTGCAGACTAGTAAGGTGCATTAAAGGCGCATTCCTCCACACTGAACAGACTGTGGAAAAGGGGCTTTAGACAAAAGCTCTGTATGATCTGACCTAATCTCTCACTTACAATCTTTCATATTCTTTCTCCTCGATAAATCCGCATATACAGAGGACAGAAACTCTGGATGTGTTGAAGATTTGTAACAAATCACGAAATCATGAAAACTTGCACCCAAATTTAGTATTCAAGCCTTTTCATTGTAATGGTATTGAATCAGTGCTGAAACTCTGGTTACCATGACAAAGCTGGCACAAAATGTGTCAATGATTTCTGGAGGGAAGCTGAACAATCGATCGCGGTTACTCACCCTCATGCAGCAGCTTCTTGGCGTGGGAGGGCTCTTTGCCCTGTGGCTGAAAGAAAGCGTAGATGCACTTCCTGACCAGGTCCTCCCAGCCAGGCCGGCCCGTTGCTCGCAAAGCACTCGTTTCTATGGAGATGATCTTCCCTGGAGTAGAACAGCAAATACACACACACGCAGATCAGTCTACACAGATTTCAGCATCTGTAGAAACCTCCACACATACAGTGGTCACATTGTGACCCCCCCCCCCAAAAAAATGTCTTTGGAGTTGAAACATTTCCTAAAATTCTGCTTAATCCTGCGTTTTTTGCTCTGAAGTTTTGAAGGATTTTCATAAATGAATCATATTAACATGACATGCATGATTCAAACGTGTGCATGCTGACCACATTTCTACAGTAAAACTGAACAGTAAGTCTGTTAACTGTATTACATGGATTACAACTCAGAAAACTGTAGCATTCAAGCAGTTTAACAACTTTTGGTAATCGTGACCAGGATTTTATACCTGTGTGTGTGTGTGTGTGTTTGTGTGTGTTACCTGTGGGATCCTGCTTTGTGATGAAAGACTCAGTACTGAAAGGCTGGGTACGAGGTATCCGACAGGCAATACAGATCAGGCAGCTTTGCAGGTCTGAAGAAAGAAGGGACACAATTGGTAAGGTGTGTGTGTGTGTGTGTGTGTGTGTGTGTGTGTGTGTGTGTGTGAGTGAAATATGACGGAAGAATAAAATGTAAGTTAATATTATACCACTTGATCAAGATTTTAAGTTCACTTTACTCAAAATTCTAGAGTTATATTTTTCTAATATCTCTCAAATACAAACAGACAAAGCTAAAAAAATCTGATCATCATTGTGATTTCTCTGTATGAATATCAAAGTTGTAGCAGCCAAATTAAAGCTTGGAAATCTACAAAGCCACAAGGGCCAGTTTTTAATCGAAATGAGTAAAAATAGACAGAGCTCAGCAGCACAGACAAAGCAGCCAGAAAAGCCCACTGCAACAGTGATTACAGAAAATCCTGGAAGAAACCGATCAGAACCTTGTTTAAATACTATTAAACTTGAAAACTATTTCACGTTCATTTGTGAATGAGAAAGGAAAACGGTAAGGACACAAAAACCTGCAGGACAAGTGTGTAGGTATTAAAACCTCCTTTTTTTAGGTGCCAGATCAAATATTTTTTAAACTGGATTTATTTTAGCCTGGGCCCAGACAAGAGACTCCACCCACTCCACTAAGCAGACTTGCTTCTCTTGGTCTGGCATTACCTCCACTTTGAGTGATTTCCAAGAGGGAGGGGATTAGTTTTTTCCCTAATCTTTCCTCATTGGTCGTGGCCGCGGTCATTATGTTGCCAGGGGGCGTGTCGCCTACTGTTGATGTGTGTGGAAAGAAGTCTCGCTAAGCGAGACAACTGAAATCCAAAAATTCTTCACAAGCTGCTCAGTAATCACACAGGTGTCGTTATATTGTGTTGTGATTGAGATTCTGACCCACAATTCATCTTGGAAAGAGACAAATAAATGTTTTTTCGATTTCAATCACCATGAGTAGACAGAGAGACCTACAGCAGTACTTCCTGCCTTTTTACTTTTTTAAAGTCAAAGACACACATACAACCACATTACAGTTTCTGGTCCTGTAATGTGGCTTTGTCAGTTGAAATATCTGATGTTTCTTGACAGACAGCTGCGTTAGTCTCGCCTGTGGCTCCCCACCCCGGCGCTTATTGGATAATCGCCTTTTCAACCAAAGAAATCACAGTTTCAAAGCACACTGCCAGACCAAGAAAATCAAGTCCACTTAGTAGAGTGGGTGGAGTCTCCGGTCCGGGCCAAGGGTAGATTTAAACTTGACATGAAGTACCGCAAACAGGCAAAATCAAAAGACATTATCAACTGGATTATCTAAAAAAATGTTTTCCTCATCTTATAATGGAGAGGCTGCTCATGGATGTTCTATAAAATGTTGTAGAATAAAATTAAAGTAAATTGATAAAACACCTTCCATAATAAAACATTTCTTTCACTCAGCATGGCAGAGGGAACCACTGTGAGGCCGTTATAATGTAAAAAAAATTATGAGTGTAACATTTTGAATGATTGAGTTTCAATAACCCCAAATTCCAATTTTCCACTTGAACAGAAATGTAATCACCTTTTTAAACTGTGATTCACCAGCATTTATTGGATCCACCTCAGCTGTTTAACCACTCAGTCAGCTCCATTTATAGTGAGAGGTGGTTAAAGCAGCTATGAGCATGATTTCAGCATTTTTATGGCAGATACAGTGGTTTCACTTCCTGGTTTTCAGTCACTTTTTGCTACTGCAGGATTATTTAAAAAAACAAACAAACAAAAAAACCCCTTAGACCTCACAACATGAGAATTGTGTCAGGGATCAAGACTTTTGTGACTCTTTTGAAAACACACTGCTGGTAAAATAATAATTATAATAAGAAAGAAAGAAAGAAAGAAAATGCTAAATTTCACATGACAATAAAAGACACAAGACTTCCAAAGGAAACACCTACACCTGTTACGTAAACAAGCAACAAAATACATTTTATAGAACACTTCCCCTCGAATCGTATTATAAAGTCCTTGATTAAGTCCTACTGAACTGATAGTAGCTTCAACTGTGCAATCTAGGCAATCTGTTGACTGAGTGCACGAGCCGCCTGCAGACTGTGTGCACCTTGTGTGTGCGTGTGTATTTGTGTTTGCATGTACCATCTCCCTCCTCCTGCATGGTCCGTGGTTGGGACACAGTGAAACACTGCATGATCTCATATTGCTGCCGAGCCTCCGGATTTTCTGAATCCACTTCGTCCGGTGGCCTCTTCAGCATACGACAGTTAAAGGTGTGGCTGTTTCTTCGGCCAGTTTCCTGTGGCCACGGCACACCGTTTACTGCACAAAGACAACGATAAACATCGACAATGCTAATGATAAGTGAAAATACAATTAACAAGAAGGAAAACATACATAAGAAAACATACTTAAGTGGCAAAAATGTCAAAGATATCCTGTAGAGTTAAATTTTTATGAGTAGGTAACCATACTGTGCATTCTTCTGCGTGTACACAAGCACACTGTGATGCAGTATAAATTTGTGCCAGTGATTTCACATTATTCCAATGACTAGGCATTGCTAATTCTTGTAAATATATGTTTATTCTGAATTTGATGCCAGCATTACTTTTCAAACAAGTACAAACAGAAGTTGTCTTGCATTGCCAGTCCTTTCTCCACAGCTCTGTGTCAGCACTGGAGAAAGGTCTGGCTGCACCAATTATCATTCTGCTTTGGGGAGACGACGCTCTGATTTGTTTGTATCTTCTTAAATCAATCACAACTCTCTTGGGTTCCATCCCAAGACAGTTAACACCCAAGCAGCTGCCCAGTGGCAGGCTTATACCCACAGCCTTCGTCTGGTGACTCAGACCAGGACAGGAGCAACGAATGACTGGGTGGGTAAGTTGTGTTTTTGTTCTGTTTAGAACATTCAACAGGTAAACAGATTCATTTGTAACAGGTGATGGTATCATGATCGGGTATGAGGGGGAAATCCTCAAAAGGACTCAGACATTCACAACCAAGGACGAGGTGAGTTTGACGCAAACATGCATACACACAAATACATAAATAAACTTTTTTTTTTTTATACCAACTTCTTTAGTAATTTAAGTTGCAAAAGATACCAATCTTGTTGATGGTTAATTTAAATCTGGGGTAGGCAATGTCTGGAAATCAAGATAGCCGTTGTGTGAGACTCCTGAGGAAACAACTCTGCCGCCCTCTTTAAAGGCCAGTTTACACCAAAGATTGACGACAAGACGAAACTAGGGCTGACCCAAATGCTTCAAAGCTTCAATCGTTGCCTTGGCAATCAACAGCAAAATTAATATTCCATTGAATGTTCTTTCCTTCTCAGTTAATTAAGATACGTGGCGTCTAACTTAGACCACAAGGTGGCGGTAAGACAAAGTCCAGAGTTATAGCCAATAAATCGTGAGTTGTAAATGGCAGAAGAAGGAAAAAGTTTCCAGTGAAAGAGGAGAGGTAAACATCACAACATCATGTGTTTGTTTATGCAGCTGTTCAGTAAACAGTTGAGTAAAGAAACGTTTGGCTCCAGATATTTTTTGTATAAGTTACCGTGCTCACATTTTCTGGAGCTAGTTTACCAGTGAACGAAATAACGTTAACGTTACCCGGACACTGGATAAAATGACAGAATGTTTACAAAGACTGAAGCAAAGCCGTGACATTAGAGTTATGTGAGTGTCACGCAAAGTTGCTGAGGGCTGAAGAGGAACTATGTACGGACATCGTGCGATGTGAGCGCCGAACAGAGCTGCTGTCCATGTTAGCAGCTAAGGAAGAAAATCTCCTGAAGTTAATATAACTAAAGGAAACTGAAGACGAGATACTGATGGACAAGCTGAAAGCAGACTTTGTTAAAACGGTGGATTATCCTGACGTTATTTCATCTCTGGAAAGCCCGTGCAACGAGGACGAATGACAGAGAGAAAGCAACAGTGAATCAGCTTAGTCAAGCAGACTCACGTTAAGGTTAACAGACCTGATGAGCCTCGCTCCTCACCTGCAACGAATATTCGATTCTGATCCTTCCATTGTCATAGAGGCTTCGAGGCACAAAAAAACCTTTTCAGGACAGCCCTAGACAAAACTGTTGCAGGAAAAGTTGCAGCGGTGTAATCTGGTTCATCTCAGCTCGACTCGAACCAGCTGACGGTGTCGCCTGCAACTTGGCTTGTCAACGCTCCAGAGGCCAGTTTTAAAACGCAAGGCACGTCACTTGTTTCAACAGCCAATAAGCTCTTAGTGACGACACCAGGCAGAGTGTAGAGTGTAGAGCAGTCAATAGGACAGCTGCTCTCTGAAATGACCAATGACACGGTCTGAATACAGAACCACGGAGAGGTGCAGAAGTCTAGTGGTCTTTCAGACCACCTGAATTACAATATGCTCAAAGGTTGTTTTTGAATTTTCGTCTAATGACACCAGAAGTAAACAACCTACCCCAGCTTTATAGTAATGACTCCTGGCTCAAACTACTGAAGCCGATGGCACACACAATTTTACCTCTACTGTCATATGCACAACAACTACACTGATGTTGGTGTTTTTGTGAATGAAATTCTTAGATCTCAGTTTTGTTTTCTCCTTATTTTGCCTATGAACAACAGTTTATAGAAGAAAGGCCCCTGAAGACACACACACAAAAGAAACTCGCTCCTTAAAAAAATAAAGTGTTTCAATTAGATGTGTTTTTAGTTCTGTAGGAGGTTTTAGGGATCTGTTTTCAAGGAGAAAGGAGAGCAGTAGTGACTGGTATGAAATTAAACTGCACTCTGTTATCTTTTGTCCTCACACGACCCCCTCAGGCCTCCTCTGTTTCCATTATAATCTCTTCTCAAGGTTGTGGCTGAAAATTACAATAACATTAGAGCAAAAAGTTACTGTTTCAATCCTTCACGCACACCCTCTACTGTTTGTTTCTGATTTCACATTCTGAAGCTTTGCGCGGAGCATTGTGCTTATCTAAAACTTGTATCGTTCGCCATTTTAACTTTCTACAGGGCTCTTCCAATGTGCGTTTAATCAATAAACCAAGATAATTATCTGCATTAAAGGAGAAGTTTGGTTTTTTTGCACATTACGCCCTATCATAGGGTTCATCGTGATCATATACAACGGTAAATAGCGATATTATGACAAACAGTGCGGTCCTGAGAACTGAAGGCCGTGGCTGACGTCACCGTTACCTGAAAACATCAGAGGGAAAGGGGTACCCACTGAATCCGTCAATAAACGCATTAAATGCTTGTGTTTAAGGACAATATACTCACTGAATGGTCAGTCATGTCCCACCCATGTTCCGAAACGATAACATGAACATAAACAGCAGCATTTTCTCTGGAAACAGCTGTTTGTTTGTTTCCTGAAGCAGTTGAAAGAGCCATTTCCGTGTTATATGCCGTTGTTTACATTGGTGTCAACAGTGTCAGAACAAGAGAGGAGACCACTAAACATGTGGTGAGTTTCTTGTCTTTTAAACATGTATTGTGTTTTTGAGGGATTAGGTGTGTGCCCCTTTCCCATCGTTTTCAGCTAGTGGTGACGTCAGCAATGAGCTCCAAATCACAGGACTGTGCGGTTAGTCATGATTTCGCTATTTGCCATTGCACATGATCGCACTGAACCCTGTGACGGCTTAATGTGGGAAAAAGAACGATGAACTTCTCCTTTAAGAACTGACTCTTGAGACAAAAACCATCTCCCCATTTTACTGCCTGTCTATCTGCTTTACTGGCATGTAAAACTTTCAGATTTGATGATATTGAAATGTAATGACTAAATATCTTTAAAAAACATAATAACCAATGGCATCTTCAACTTGGAACATAAAGTTTCAGAAGAGGACTTGCATGTACAGTTTAATAGTCCCAGATCACTCACCCAGGCTTTTGGGCAGCAGATTGCGAACAAATTCATTGTGGTCTCCTACATGGAGGATGCTGTATACACTTGAGGTCATCAGCTCCTCCTGAGGGTATCCAAGGTAACTCGTCACGTTCTCAGAAACAAAGACTATGCGGCCCTCCCGGTTGACAACGAAGAAAAACCCATCAAGGGCCTAAAAGAGCAGGAGAACAAGAAAATCAGTTTGTGTGTACTGAGCTGGAGTAAAAATCCCAGCACTGATGGTGGGGAGGAAATGAAATGTGTGTGTGTGTGTGTGTGTGTGTGTGTGTGTGTGTGTGTGTGTGTGTGTGTGTGTTGTTTACCTCTAGCAGCATTGGACCCAGGGCCTCTTTCTCCACCAGCCCCTGGCTACTGGAGGAGATGTCGCTCTTCTGCACCTCATCATCTGGAGACAGAAGAGCTGCTTTCTCTGTCAGGAGGAGACAAACACTGATCACAAATCAGAATCCACTGAGACAGAAGTGTCCTGGAAAAAACACACGCTTTATTTCCAGCAAAAAAAGGCATTTATAACATGTAAAAACATGCGTTCTATACATGATCTGACACTTTTAAGAACTTTGGGATTTCACTTAAAAAACAATCAATACAGCTGTGTTTTCACCACGCAGCCAAGTTCAGTGAAGTTACAAATTAATTTGGTTATTTTAAAGTTTACACTGTTAAAAGTTGTGGTTGGGAGCAATGTACAAGTGAAAGTGAGACTAAGGGGGAATGCGAGCAGAGGGGAAGGTTGGCAATAAGTTGTCATTTAAGCAGTAAATGTACAGTATAGGTTACAGTGCAGCAGCTGATAAATGCTGCAGCCTCTTCAGACCAAGATAAGACTCGTCTGTTGTTTCCCCCGCTGCTGTAAAAGTGAAGGGGTCAAAGATTCAATAACAACCCCGCCTACATTTAATAGTACCATCTGTGATGGAAACACAGCTTGAGTGAAAGTCACATTCCACACAAAACTTGTGTTTACTGAACTTTGATCTGTTATAAAACAATAAAATCCACTGAGAATCAGCTGAGACCTGTTATACGCTTTTGTTTGCTAAGATTCTAACACATTTTTCCTGTGTCTGATGAGATGAGAAAAATTTTAGTTTAAGTGGAATATTGCAGACAAATTTTTTTCAACAAGTAAAAAATGTATTTGTAGCAAAACATCATGTTCAAAAACTTAAAGCAGTTGGTAATTTCTGCTAACAAGCTACCGTTAGCTGTAGCATGAGGCTTGTTGGGAAGCAACTCGGCTGCAGCGGTTCGCTCCGGCTTGTGTTTTAATTTGTTCAGGGCTGCAGTAATCAAGTATTTTAGTTATCAATATTCTATCGATTATTCTGGTGATTAATCAAGTAATCTGATGAGAAATATTGTCCGTGCAGCATTACGTTACTTTTGCTCTTTTTTTAAGCCCGACAGTAATATACATAAGAGCACGAAAGACTTCTCTGTTAAATGAACAGAGAGTTTCCTTTGAAAAATATAACATCAATTACAATTTCTTTCTGTGCTGAAGCTGTCTGTAGTAAGACTGTAATTAACAGAAAGAGAGTATCATATTAATTGTTACTTATATTTATCACTAAGCCAATATAAATATCATACTTTTAGTCAATGAGACTTTTATTTTCTATATTGAAGTGATGACCGGCACCTCCTGACCCTCCTCACTGCAATTAAAAAAAATGACCTGTTGTATTGGATTGGAGTGTTTTATTTTCAGGCTTGAACAAACTGAATGCCAGATTTGTTTCCATGAGTTTTTATTTTAGAAGCAAACAGTAACTAAGATAACTTGGACAACTAGTCAGGTAGCCACTAACCCTAACCCACATTGATTTATGTTTTTAACCAGTTATTTTAACCAGTTATTTCACCATTTAGCCATAACTAACATGCATTCTTGACCTTAACATCACGAGCAGTCATATTGATTTAAGCTGTTGCTTACGTTAACAGGACACTGACGTGTCGGTCCACTCTGTGGACGGGATGTTTTCAGTTGAGGTGCTGCAGCTCTACGAAAGTGCTGTCATAACATTAAGCTACTGTTAATTCTGTTTTTTACAGAAGCTGCACTGTGCTGTTTTTCTTTCCACTTAACTTGTAGTTATCCTTCACTTTGAGCCTATTGGTTTTTCTCTGGGCTGTTTCTGCTTTTTGCCTCCCTTTCACTACCTTCCTCTCTGGCTTCCTCTATTTTGCAACTTGCACCTGATCTCACATTCACGTTACAGCGGATCAACAGTGAAAGTGGAGTGTGTGACAGAGACAATCATCTGCGTTAGACACTGAGTGCCCAGCTGTTTGGTTTAGCTGAGCGCAATGTAGTGCTATACCGCAACTCAACAGTGCTGTGCAGGACAACTCAACCGTGCGCTGTGCAGCGCCGTTTATGGCCTTGGATTAAATAAAGCTTCCACGAAGATTACAAAAATGCCTCAAGGCAAATTAATTGCCTCGAGTCATTTTTGTAATCTAGTTAAATTACAGCGGAGTAAACTTGTCCATCTCAACTCAGGTTTTAGCCGACTGATGGTGTCGCTTTGAGACACTCGAAGGCACGAACAGCTTATCAGCTCGTAGCAGCGTCATCTGTCGCTAAGAAGCGCAGCATAGAACGGCCAATCTGGATTGATTGGGCAAATAGAATGGGAGCAATTTTTACCGATCCTGAACACAGAGGCACGGGCAATCACAGAGACCTCATGATACTCTCAGATAGGGTGGCCAGAAGAGAATGGGTGAAATTCGGGACAGGGGAGTTGGTGTTGGGTGTGGTCACGTGGCCACATTGGCAATGAACAGTTAAATACACGACAGTCCGAACTCAACACTATAATTATTTTTATTCAGAAATGCTACATGTCGTAGATGTTTAATTTTTCTTGGTAATTTTTAAAAAAAGTAAACAATTTCCTAAGTCGTCCTCGCGGTAGGAGTTTTTGCGGCACTACTGCGCAGCTGAAAAACAACCAACAGCCACAGTTCAAGTTAGAAACAAACCAGCAGCAGCCAATGCAGAGCCAGCTGCAGGGTGACACCGAAAAGTGATTCACAACAATCGGTTTGTAATGTTTTATTAGGCTATAATTAATCAAAACCATAATTTAGTCTGATTCTTGGGACAATTAGGGCAGGACTGAGGATTCGAGACGGCTGCCTGTAATTTGGGACTGTCTTGAATTTTTCAGGACATCTGGTCACCCTTTTCTCAGACCACATCACTTACCAGCAACAGCTGTCTATGGGTGTCATGACATTTCTTCCAAGTAGACCACAAAAAAGTTACTGATGTTTACCCCAACTGCAGCTTTAAAAAGGCAAATGTACTTTAGGTATTAACAAATCAGGGCGTATGTGTGCGTCCCCTCACCTTGCTCACGCCGTTTCATCTGCTGGATTTGGTCCACGGTGCTCTTGAGGATGTGGCACTTGTCGGGCTTGACACTGAGACTGGCAATGTCGCCCATGTTGGATGACAGAAGCTCGGCCAGCTCCTCGATATAGCGGCACTCCAGCTCCCGTCTCCGCTTCTCCAGACTGCAAGAAAAAGACAAACATTTGTCTTAAGTTTAAAACATGAATAAAAAGGACACAAAGTGAGTTGTGATTAAAAATGTTCCAGTATCGATTGATTTCTTGTTTGAAGAGAAGAAAGAAGAATTCTTGATTGTCACATAAAATCATACTAATACAGTGCATCCCTGAGGAGCAGTGGGCAGCTACTTTGCAGCTTTACACTGTAGGAAATGTTTTTAAATGACCTGTATGGGAATAAACCATCAGTGGAAACTGAATTTGCCCTTGAAGGCAATGTATATTGTTGATACCTACAAATGTCAAACTGTTGTGCTGCTGTGAGTGACGTGGAACAGTGAGGAAGTAATAAGACAAGTATAGGAAGCTGGTCAGAGAGCAGAGGATGTGCTAAGACAAGAAGAACCGTAACAATTGTTGTTATACAGGAGATCCTGCTGAGAGACAAGACGGCACGGGGGGAATTTCCCAAGAGGAAGTCGGAAGGATGGAAGAAGATGGAGGGAAAGATAAGGGAGCGTGGAGCTAATTTCAAGCAGCTTATTGTTTTACCCGCCAACAGGAAGACAAACAGAAGAATATCTCTTTAATAAAGATGAAACGATTAGTAATTAATCAATTCAGTTGATCAACAGTCACAAAAAATAAGTAACTATAATATTATCTGATCCTTTTTAACTAAAAATGCTATATATTCACCTTATACAGCTCTTAAATGTAAATAATTGTCTGCTTTTTAGTCTGTACATCATGTTCTTTATTGACTGATGCTGGATTTTTGAAGATCATAACAATAATTAAAGCTGGGGTTGGCAACATCTGGAAATTAAGCTAGCTGTAGAATGAGACTCCTAAGGAAGCAACTCTGCTGCTCTCTCCGCTCTCCATTTTTGCTCCGGCTCTCATTTTTGTTTGTTTGTTGTCGCTCTCTCTTTTAAGGCCAGTTTACACCAAAGACTCTCGACAAGATGAAACGGTTGCAGGGAAAGTTGCAGCGGAGTAAACTAGTCCGTTTCAGCTGGAACCAAGCCAGATGACGGGTATCGCCTGAACCTCAGCTTGTCAAGCTGCAAGAGGCCAGTTTTAATTAGACAATTGTTTCTTCAGCCAATCAGCTTTCTAAAAGGTTATTGAGGATTTTTTACCTGACGACACCAAAAACAAACTGCCTATCCCAACTTTAATAGTAAAAAATCCAACAGCTTTATCACTCAAGTTCTTGACGGTTATACATTTAGTGAGTGTGATTGGTGCTATCTGTAACATGTCAGTACCAAACATATAAAACTGTCATGACTTTGTGTGAGTGTGGCTAAAAAAAAATGTGTTCAAATCTGCTTTGAATCATTTGACCCAATCTTAATTGATGGGTCACATATAAAGTACAGTGCTTCTACTGTACATGTCCTATATGTTCTAGTGGTTAGAATTCCTGGTTTTCACCCAGGCAGCCAGAGTTCAACTCCCGGTAAGAAAAGAGTTTCATGTCTTTCAGTCATCATTCATTTAGCTGTCATGTATTTTGTACTTTCATAGCACAACCTGAATTCGACACCAGGTAGACCTCTATATAGGAACTGCACTGTAGTTGGTGCAAAAATGTGACATATAGCAGCTTTAATCAGTTAATCAATAAAGCTGTCAATGAATCGATAAATCATTTAAAGGCCTGTGTAAGTCCTAATCCTTTCATCTTTTGATTGAATGTAGTTCACTGAAAAATTTAAACCTCGTACAAGTAAAGAACTGACACTTGGTTCTTTATCCAAACCAAAACCAAAAAGAAAAAAGCAACAAAAAACAGACAAGTGGTTTAAATTACCAGAGTCTCGGTTGAGACATGTACAAGTAACATCACAATATGCTGTATCAGGTCAGTGGTTTCCTTCCCAGCCGCCTGTAATTTGTTTCTGTCTTATGTAAACATGAAGGTTGCCGTGTATTAGCAAGTTAAACATTGACACAAAATATTAAAAAAGCAACATATATCTGCCTTTAACTCTTGTCAATTCAGCCTCTACATTCAGCCTTTAGCTTGACTTTATTCTCCAGTTTCAATAGCACACTTCCAGGTATGTGGCAAACATGAGAAGAGGAATGTGTGTATATGCGAGTATGTGTGTGAGACGACAACAGCAAAAGTAGGTCAGTGCATTGGACAGCCAGAACACACAGGCGTGGTGACCGAGGTAGGGAGGGGTGAGGAGGGGGAGGACGCTGTTGTGTGAATGCGCAGGTCAGTGGCTACGTGTAGTTGCTGTAGAAATGCTAGCAGCACTCTTACATCAGCTTACATCAGCTACTGGGCCTTATAGACACACACACACACACAAACACAGGACACTGTGATCATTCATTCCTTAACCACTACGTGACCAACCTTAAACCTAAAGATGCATCTAACCCTAACCCTGAGTCGGGGTCCAAACTGTGATTGGATTTTCTCTCTTTTCTTCTCCTTCTGTCACTTAACAGATATGTAAGATTTCCCAGCATTGAAAAAGACCTCTCAGTCTCCACTCTGCTCAAAGTACAAGTGAGTGATATGCTTTCATCAGCCAAAGGTTCCCTCGCTATACATCTTCCTAGTGTCAACACTCATCAAACAACTTGCCCTCTGCTCTGTAGTGAGAATAAGAGACTGTTTATGAGGGCAAATTACTGTGAGAAGCAACAGAGGTGAAGAGAGATGCGACAAATATAAGTTTAGATCCACAGAAATACCCTGACTGCTAGGAGTGATGAGCCTTCAGCAATAGTAAACTGCTTACATAGTGGATCAAGGTTTTAACTCAATAATCTGCCATTCTTCATAACTTAGGGGCACCACGTCACTCAACTATTTTTTGGTTTCTATGCTCTTTCACATGCACAGGTTACTCAGTTTATTAAGATTCCTTTTCATTGTTAATTCATGTAATTTAATCATTTTCCTTCTCAAATGTAGGGCTTGACTGTTTCATCAGTTTTCCGAAAATACTGGCTGACATCAGCATATCACAGATATATTGGCATCAGCGTGTAAGTTCTTCCCTATGTGCTGATATATCAGCGATAGGCCCATAAAAAGTGTTTGGACTAGTGATTTAAAAATGTGTAATTTCATAGTTTGTCCAGCAGAGGTGAAGTGAAGTCTTTACTGTTCAGTGCACTGATGTTTGGAATACAGTTTGTTAAAACGTAAGACATTCTGCCTCTGGACATATCGTCGTCACAAGTATGAGATACTAGGCTTGGGAAGGTTTCAGGTTTTACCGGTTCGGTCTGGTGTACGGGCTTAAACCAGGTTTGTGTTATGCAAATAAGCAATACCGGCGTTTATCAGTAAGCCAGATCCTGGCATACATCAGTAGCAACATGTTCCGACACCCAGCAGCCCGACAAGCGCAGACATGGCCATCAAAACTGACTTCCACAAGAGATCCAGAGCAGAAATGATGATTATGCTGCTGTAGTTTATGACAAGAAACGGCAAGCCCCGCCTCCTCCTGACGCTAGCATTACTAGCTAACGCTAACGTCTCAACTGTGGCTGTTTGTAACTTCACAGAGCAGCGGATGATTTTATTAACCTGGACACGATGTCGTTAAGTTTTCCAGCCTGTCTCGGACCTCCACAACTGATATAGTGCAGCAAAAATGTTAATGCTGACCGTAGTTAGTGACAGAAAATGTTGAATGTCCCTTCTCAAATGAGCTAACGTTAAGTTAACATAAGCAGACTGAACTCTGACTCGTTCATGATGCTTTCGTTTTGTTTTACAGGACTGCCTTGTGAAAGAGGAGGGAAAAAGACGCCACATGTCAGCTGTGTTCAGTTTATGGGCGTGTATGTATGGGAGGCATGCGACTGAACGGAGTAGCGTAGCAAACAGTTTGATTCGGTTGAGAGGAAAATGCGTTGTGTGTCTGAGTGCAGAGCTGCAGCAGACAGAATGTACACTGACGGACGATGTCACATGTTTGTTTGCTGTGAGAAAATAAAAACATTTCGTGTCACTCAATTCAGTTGTTCCTCTCTTGTGCCGCTCTATAACGTGTCACGCGTTGCAGATTCGAGGGCTAGCTCCAGTCAGGAGCAATAATGGGGAGTGCTGTTAAATGAGTGGCATGCGACTCCTAGTGGTGAAAGCCAGTATTACTGGTTAGATCCGGTATTAGCTTAATGTAAAAATGTTAAGAAATTTTTACACCGGCCCAAGCCTATAAAATACCCACAATCAGTCGATATTCTATTCATGCAATACTGATATATAAGAAATTGGAATTTTCTTGCTCCCTGGTATCAGTATCAACATCAGTCGGCCCTACTAAAATATAAATACAAGTGAAAGAGTTCTGTCTGACCATTGAACAGATCAAACAGAGGAATGTTTGGCATTTTTGCTTGAGAATAATTATTCAGTTATCAAAACAGCTAATAATTAGAATGTCTTAAAGAGTACGAGCTAAATTACAACACTCAGATAAACATGTTGACACCATGGACTGCGCAAATACTTGCTTCTGATTGGCTTCAGGGTTGCCTTTACTTCCTGATTGAGGACACTTACAAAGTAGTTACAGTGAAACCGTCTGTTCACTGTTCTGAATTAATGTGCCAGCTATATTATCAGCCTGTATCCAAAATGAGTAACCATGACAACAGGGAGGCAGGCAGAGCCTCCACTTACAATTTATTGCAACACATTAACAAGCTGACTTCCAATTACAACCAAAAGTGACTTTAACCAAACTGAAGAATATGACAGCTTTGGCTGGAATGCAGAAAGATAAAGTGAAAAGAAAAATAAAGGGAGAAACAGCACGAGGTTAACAAAGCTAACAAAAGCTGTGGACACCTTGACATTTGAAGTCAAGTACATGGAAAACATCTTTCAGCATCTTCACTGCTTCATTCGCCGAACACGACAGGATGGAAACTGTAACTCACAAACTGCAACAAGCGCACTGCTCCTACGAACTTACTGACATCTTGTGTCACATATTGGTCATGTCACACCCCTTTTGTTACTTTAGGTGGCGGCCAACACAACGCGTGGCCTGTTATTCATCTGTAAAAGTTTTGACATCAATTCAGGAACGATGGCGTGGCCGGATAGTTAGCTAGTCTTGTTTTTAAATTACATCTACTGTTTTCTCTACCACAGACCAAGTTATTGGCCTTGAATCTTGTTAGCATTAGCTTGCGTTAGCTTTCTGTCTCATATCTGAGCCAAACCAACTTCCCGGTACTAAGTTGTGTCTAAGGTTTGTCCTGTTTACTGGAGTACTGAACAATGTTTTCATTCACTATGTTTACATGCACAGTTAAGTCGAGCTAAGGTTACAGCTCGACTGGGCCATTTAACTGGACTACTGTCGTCGTCTCAGTATATATGCGCCAAGAGAGAATTGATTTATAGTCGGATTTCACTAAGGTAGGTGGCGATATGCCTTGTTCAGCTGGTTGCTCAACCGGTTAGCCAAGCAAGCTACAAGCAAGCAAGCTACAAACAAGTTAGCAAGCGGCTAGCAAAATTCATGTCTAACGGTTAAAACATGGACCACTTTGCAGCTCTGCACACTTCATATTTACACTTTACTTCTGGCACAAATTCAATGCATGCTTTCCCCTCATGCATACGGGATTTTTGTTTTTGTTCTGGCTTTCTTCTACAAATTTATGCTGTCTGAGTTCCGCGTCGAAGACGCGACAGGGACGATCGACCAGGCGCAGACTGCTCAGGCCAGTCTGGGTCGGGTTGAGGCATAAACACACAGGAGTAATTCAGCTTCCAATTGCTTTATCCGGGAGTGGTAGCTCGACTTTGAGAAATTCTATTTAGTGCGATTTCAGTCAGACTAACAAGATTACATGCATTTTAAAAAGGCGGTTTTTGCTGGACTGACACAACGATCGATTTTCTCTAACGTCATGTAAATGCACTGATTGCAAAACAACCTTATTGGATGGTGATGATTCAAATATTTTTCAAACCCTCCCGTGTTACAGGGCAAACTGAGTTATGGCTCATGAAAAAAGTTCAGATTTTGATTGCAAATCTATATTTGAATCTTCACATTAACGGTCTAAACTTTGGAGAGTGACTATGGTATACCTGTGATAACACCCTGCGAGGTGTCCACAATCAGGAATTAACGGACTCTGCTGCACATCGGATGGTTCTGGCCTCCCTGTCTTTCATCAAATCATGATAGTGGACATCCTATCGGGCATTATCCCTTACTTACCTGACAACTGCTATTTCATGATTATTTCCTTATTTGGTTGACAGTTACATATTTTATTTTATTAATGTGTACTTAACCAAATTAATTTTTAATCTTTTTTCTTTACATTGAAAAGGGTTAATACAAAACATCTGGTTGTTAGGCCCTGTCGTACAGAATGACATTCAATCAAAGCAAAGACAAGAATCAACCATCGATCAACTGTTCAGGAGTCAGAAAATCCTCAGTGATACTGCCAAAGCCATTTGGTATTTTCCCTCAATTTCAACTGTCCCTTAAAATTTACATGTCAAATTTTATTTCTATACCTTCTTTTGGCATGGTATTATAATGTTGTTATGTCACAAAAAATACCTGGCTGTTCTTTTTACCTTTGCCCTGATGTGTCGCATAGCGAGCCCTTCCTCTTGCGTGACTCTGGCGCTGCAGGGTCCAGGGGGTTTTCCCCTACTGCACTCATTTTCAGCTTGAACTGACCTGAGGAGGAGAAACACAAGGTAACAAAAAGAAAAGTCACTAAGACAATTTGTGCAAAAAATAAATCCCACAGCTCAAACATTCAGTCTGATTTTTTTCCCTCATTTTAACAGAATGGATGACACTGCCGTCTGTCCGAAAAACACGGTCAATAAAAAATTCAAGTGATACTCAGCAACAATAATTCTTTGGATACCAATCAGAGGCACAATCATCACTTGTGTGACATTTGGGTTTTGTCTGACAGCATTTAGTCCCTATAATTTCATTTTATTATACGGCATAACTTAACTAAAAAAAGCACAAACCCTCAATATAAAGCTGTTAAAAGAATTAAACCTTATCATTAACTTGTATTTTTACATTCTTACATTCCATATATTAACTATAACTTACTTAAGCAAAAGACCTTAAAGTTAAAAGTGAGTTAAAACCGGGGACACAATGCGAAACAAATAAGACAGTAAACACACATTGTACACACATAACAAACTTTTAAGGAATCTTGATTGTTTATCTAAAAGAATTTCTGACACTTGAGGTCACGCGTGTTTCTTGCATCCCTCATCAGTCTCCCAGGATGGACCTGTGCCTGCACTTTATTTGCAAAGTCGACATTCTACATCTCTGTCCCTGCAATCAGCAGAGTAACCATGGCAACAGGAAACGCTGCAACACATTTGATAAAGCACACAGTGTAGAGTGGATAGTTAATGTGGTTCCTGCACGATCCATTAAGCCAGTGGTCCTCAGACTTATTCTGTCATGCACGCCTTCAGATGCCAAAGAAGTTCAGGCCCCCTAACCCAAAACTTTTCAATCAAACAATCAAACTGTGAAGGAATTAACAAAAACGCTTAATTTAGAAAGAAAATGAAATGGCAGCAAGATTGTAACAGCAAACTCTTGTTTATTTTCCTTTAATAAATCATATTTATTAAGCTTAGTTTTTACTTATCTTCCATCTGGGCAGCCAGTTTCACCTGCAGTAGATTTATGCCCCACAGTCTGAAACCACTGTATTTAGCCAAATA
Source organism: Naso vlamingii (assembly GCA_029822935.1). Taxonomy (NCBI): domain Eukaryota; kingdom Metazoa; phylum Chordata; class Actinopteri; order Acanthuriformes; family Acanthuridae; genus Naso; species Naso vlamingii. The sequence goes on from JAPQLA010000010.1 coordinate 21,868,646, forward strand.
TTAAAGTTAAACCCTTTCAATAGTGTCAGAAATTGAGACTAATCTTAATAATTACCAATTTATTAATCAAAATCCACATAGAAACTTCTTTTGTCTGTAGACCAAACCCACGTTTGAAAAAGAATTTCAGAAATTAGTAACACGTTATGACAAGCAAGTCTCCTAATCTAAACAGAACTCTCAAAATTGCACATACACACAAACTACAGACAAACACAAGAACGTATTAAATCCATGGGCAGCCTGAAAAAAAGGAAAGAAAAATAGCTGCCATTGTCCAAGTGTTTGGTGCCGCTGCAGGGCCACGCCGCTCAGAGGACGCTAATCCTTCCTGACTAGCCTCGTTTACATTTCACCTCAGATCACCCCTCTCCTCCCCGGCCCTCCTTGTGTTGCAGCACTTAAAAAAGATCCATCCGCCACAGAGCGAAACGAGAGCACTGCTGCACGTTCGCACTCAAAGAAAATACAAATTAGCCCAGTTTCAGAGGGGCTGAGTTCACTATGAGCTTAAATAACACCTGAAACGGTAAGTATGATTGAGCTTTGCAGCAAACATGCATTCCAAAGAGAGGACCTGGGTTTCCTCTGTGCACGTGTATGTGTGTGTGCAGCCTGGGCTTGTGTAGAGTCTGGAAATAAGGTGATATTCAGCAACATTGCCATTAAACTAATGTTTCTTTTGCATGCGAAGAGCACAACAGCTCATCAGTGTAGCTGTACTTCAGTCAAACCTTGAACAGGGCTTTCTGTTGTTTCAGTATTAATACTACAACAGTGTTTCTTTTGGTGCATTAGTTTATAAGTATTCACACATTTATGCAGAGAGGTTTTATCTGATGTATATTTTTGTTACCTAGATAGATTATTAGGTGATCATGATTTGATTATTTTTGTTTAACCAATCAATCACTTGATCCAAAAAATTTTAGAGAACAGTTAAAAAAAAAAAAAAAAAAAAGTGAATTGCAGCTTTCCAAAGCTCCAGCTGACGCACTCAAAGGTCTTGTGTGTCAGACCAACTATATACTGGTCTGAAAACAAACAGAGCTGTCATCATTTCACTTGATGAAAATGACTTCAAAGAACAATAAAGAATAAAGAATAATGATCTGTTGGTTGATCAACATTTTCAGCTCTGATGTGAAATGACAGCAGTTGTAAACAAAAGGAGAGGCTCCATGTTTCCACAGTGACCTTGCCATCACAATGCTGTTCATTCAGGATGTTGACAGGTATAAGTTGTTATTATTCTGATAGCTACTCCAAAGTTCAACAGCTTTAACTAGTGGTACAAACTACAGTCATGTGACTACTGTTGACCTGCGGTGAAAAAGTCAGTTCCATGATAGGACATTATGTTCAAACTATCCACTTTCTCTTTTCATTCTACACAGATACAAAAAACTAGGAGCATTCTAGGGCAAGATTCGCATAATTAACAGACCCTAACCCCACGCTAAACAAAGCACAGCTAAAAGCATTCATCTATGCATGCAGTCCATTAAGTGTGCCTCAAACAATAAAGCTTAATAATAAACAATCTCTGCTGCTAAACTGATGCCCTTACGTGATCCCTGTGAATGGACCTTCAAAAGGCAGGTGCATAATCCACGGCAGCATTGAAGACACATGACAGCTTTTGCAGCATGCACTCAGAACGTCAGCTCTGCGCTACATGTGACTGAAAAAATCCTAATTAGAACAGTTACAGCTGCAGTGCGAGCACAGCCTCAGCCACACTTTCACACATACCCGAAACACACTAACGCGAAAAAAGGAGGAGAAGGGAAAAAAAAAAAAAAAGACTGAGTCTGTTCCACACACCTGTAGACCAGGTCAGCCTCCTGCACCTTCTGACCTCACTCCCACTCTTATGTGACGGATGGTGGAGCCTTCAGTTGCCAAAGAGGAAGAAGCAAAAGCAGCGGCGGCAGCAGCAGCGGCAGCGCAGCAGAGTCAGACCGCTGAGAAATAAAGCCCATGCCTCCACATGCTCTCCATTACAGCCGCCTGCCGTCTCAGTATCTTTAGGTTTGTCTCTTTTCCCTCAAAGCTGCCTCCTCCTTCGGTTTCTCATTCCACAAGCTTTATTGATCACTTCACAAACACACACACACACACACTAAAGCTACACACGTACATACACACATGCTCAACAGTGGCAATGTATGGCTCGCAGGGGGGCAGTGAGGAAGAGACCACCAGGTAGAGAGTGGGGAGTAAAGGATGTGGATTACCCGGAGAGAGGCACAGGGAGGAAAGAGTAAACGAGGGACTGGCAAAAACACACATTCATAATCCTAATTAGTCTCCCGAATGTACATACTGAGGCATCTTTGAGGAACCAGATCATTTTGGACATCCTGCTATGAATATGAAGCAGAGAGGATAAAAAGGAGCAATAGGTTTGCTGAACGATAATCAGAGCTACACTCCTCAGAGTAAACCAAAACCGTACAAACTGTTTTGTAAAATGTACAAAACTTTTTATGTCCCAAGAGATTTGATCAATTTTCATCAACTTCTCAGTCTTCAATATGACAATAAAAATCTCAAATTATTACAGGTTTGTCATGAATAAAATAAAACCTGTGTGTGTGTGTGTGTGTGTGTGTGTGTGTGTGTGTGTGTGTGTGTGTGTGTGTGTGTGTGTGTGTGCTGCCAAGTGCTTGCTCATGTGGGAATTACTTTCAATTTTAGGTTCTAATAAGTTTAATTAGAGAGTTGTCTGGTCTATATGTAAAGACAACTTTGATGTGATTTTGCGCTATATAATTCAAACTGACTTGACTTGGAGTAGTCAATGTTTATATAAAGATTACAGGGAAGGCTTAGGCTCTATGCTATATAAGGGATTTTAAATTGATATTTATGCTGTATTTGCTAATATAATGAGAGTGGCTTCTGCACTGAACTGAAATAAAACAACTATTATTTTCTCACTACACTGCTCATACACCGAGGTTTTTGTGGTTACTTAAACTAATCTAAAACTAAAACTAGGTGTTTGAAACATCACAGTCAACTGAAAAAGCAAACGAAAATACAATGAACACATGCAGGAAATGTCTTTAGCTTTAGTCTTTGTCAACCTGGATACATCTGTCATCACAGCAAGCATGAGGAGGCACTGGTGCAGATGTTTTCTGAGGCTGGGACAGCTGCATTAACTTGATTAAACTGTCTTCACAAGGTCTTGTGTTTATATTGCAATATCTGTTCTGAACTTCCTAAATGTTGCCCTTGACAAAATTCCCACATTATAGCCAAAAACTGTAAATTAATGATTGTAATTTTAAAAAGTTAATTTATTATATTACTATATATATATATATATATATATATATATATATATATATATACACACAATTAACTATTAACTAAAAAACAAAAATAAAATGGATAAAATCACTCTGAAAACAAATGGAATTAAAAACAACTATTAAAAAACAAAGTAAAGACCAAAACAAATGAAAGATACAAAACTATAACACACAGCGTGACCACCCCTCTATGCTGCACTGACTTGGTACGGCCCATGAAAAGCTGCTCAGTCACTGTTGCTAAGGCCCACCCTCCTGAATATAGGACATGACCAGAGAATGTATACACAGCCCCGCTCGATCTGAGCCACGGTGCACCCCCTGACTCCCGGACTGTATTTTTCACGGGTTGACCTGTGGACAGGTGGAATTTTGTTTGCCATCCTCACTGTTTGTGTGCAGCTTCACTACAGACAGAGAACAGGTTTAATTGATCAGCATTTCTTTGGTTGTGGGAATCTTTCTGCATGTGGCCTGCACATGCCGTCAGGTCGAGGGTCCGTTCACTCATAACTCAATGAACAAAGTGATTCTGCCATTTCTCTGCTATAGACGAACTTTCAGTCAGGCATCACTGACGTCTCCACAAAAATTTAAAGTCAGTAAACAGCAAACTTGATGATCATATCAAAATATTGTCTGACATTAATTACATGCAATGTTACTTCCACATTCATATCAAGACGTTTGCAAATATGCATCAATCTGGCATTTCATGACCTTCAGTTTTACAGTGATTTAATTCACTTAATTTTAGAGACTGCTGCAGTGTCACTTTTCCAGAGACAGTATTAGCCCGTCTGCTTGCATAATTTACCTTATCCAAAATAATCAAATTACATTTAAGAAGGGCTTTCTCAGAGACATAAGGGGGTTTTGGCTAGTGTTTCGTAGTGAGGAGGGTTTACAAGGTAAAACTAAGTCTCAGTTATAAATTATTTCACTGCTTTAACATTGTTTCTTGGTGAAATCAGGACAGCACAGATGGGATGTACCATCTTGCCAGAGAAAATATAAAACCTCCACGCTACTACAACATGCAGATGCAGCCATGTGCTTACAGTGTGTTTGAGGCAAATAACAAATTTCCCTTACGTTTTTTTTTTTTCAATCTGACTCAGAATGTTTGGAGTTTTACTGCTGGGAGAAAAAGATCCCCAGCTGCTTCATGCAGATTTATGCAGAAAGGTGCTCCAAAATTCTGACCCGGTCAGCTCCAAAAACCACATTAGTGGCTCTTTTCCATTTAGAGCAAAACACGGCAATTATTCAACAATTGGAGCAAATTCAATAACCACAGCAGTGTTTCAAACTGCTGCCGATCACTTCATTGTTCTACATCTGCCTCACCTCGACATATCAATGTTACTGTTGCGTGTGTCAGAGCAATCTGAACAGAAAGTCTGCACACAATTACACTGACGTGTTGACAAAGATAAAAGCAAACGTGACTCAGGCTGCAACCAACACTTTCATTATCAATCAATCTGCCAGTTGTTTTGGATCAATCCATTAGTGTTATAGGTCATATAATAACAGGAAATAGTAAAAATCCCTTTCAAAATTGAAAACAACTAATGATTACCTTAATTATCCATAATTCTGCTAATTATCCTTTTGATTATTTGTTGGAAAATAATGAACAAATCCCCTAAAGAAATTCCCCTACAAATTCCCTAAAGCCTGAGCTGACATCTACAAATTGCTTTTGTAGTCAAACCAACAATCTAAAATCCCAAGGTATTAAAATCTCTTTAATGTTAAACAATGAGAGGCGACAAGTTCTCACATGTAAGAGGCTGCAAAATGCAAATAATAATTGGGATTTTTGCTAGAAAAACAACTCTAAAGACAAAGCAATTATAGTGATAGCTGCTAATAAATCAACTTATTGGCATATTAGTTTAATTTCAAGTAATTATAACAGCAACAAGTAATTAAAACAAGTAATTATACTCAATAAAAAAATGCTGGAACCCATTATTGGCATGCATTTTTACTTGAATGAATGACAAATGGATTATTATGAGTAAGATTTGGGATGCACGATAATTATCAGCCCCACATTGAAAAATAAGACGTCATTTTTATTAGGGAGGCACTGAACTCCATCTACTGTAGCTTATTCTTTCAGTGACGACACAATATGTATCTTAAAACCAGATGTCACTGTAGTGAGTGAAAACGGTGATATACAGTACATGACGTTAGCTCGTGACTGCAAAGTACAACTTGGCTGTTTACAGCGGCGAGGCAACCAGTCAGAGCCCGAAGTAAACAGGAAACACCGAGACCGACCAGTTAAATCAGCGCAGCTAACCTCTAAATCAGGGTTATTCAACTAGATTAGGCAGGGGGCCACAATTATAAAATTACTTGAAGCTGGGGGCCACATGATGGTGACAACAAAAATGAACAAATATGCCATGTTTTTTTTTAGGCTAAGGTTATCTATAAGGCCAAACCTCATCAGAAAAAAGACTGAGAGCATATGAGTCATTTGAAAAGCTAAATGTAATATTCAGTTTAAGAAATATTATTTTAAATGCACTGTAGAAAGGTCATTTTGTGACCATACATTATACAAGCATAACAGAGTTGATGTTGACCTACTTTAATATAACACACCACAATAAAAATGCACCACATTCAAAATAAGATTTTGTTATTTGCATATTCTAGTAAGCACTGAGTATAAACATTTTCGAGCCAAAGCCAGTTTGTTGTTGTAAAATAGGCAACCAAAATATTAACCACTGGCTTCTTATTTATAGCAAATCTAGATTTGTGCATTATAACATCAAAATGCTGAGTAGAAAACCAGAAAATAATGCCAGGCCTGTAGCAAAGGAGCTCAAAAGAAGGCCTACAAGTCCTTCTGAAATGCAAAGTCCTCTGTAACAGAGATTGACAAATATACAGAACAAACGCTGGGTAGGAGAACAGAATAACGCCAGGCCTAGACTGATATATAAAGCCATATATTGGAATACTCAGCATCGTTTACCCAAATTTCAAAAGTAGTGCTGAAAACACAACTTTCTGTGTACCAATCAGGTAATCTAATAATAGGCAGGCACATCTCATTATATTTTGCTATTTTGATTAATTTTAATGTTCCAATTTATTGAAGATTAAGTGCATAATTCTCATACGACCGACCTCGACCGACGCCGAGAAGACCAACGTTCTGGAAAGATCTGGAAAATCCTTATGAAATACACATTTTCCTTAAATACAGTTACAACATCATCCATGGCTGACGTCATTGAAAAAGCAAAAAAGTTTGCCAGTGACAGTGCCAAAGCAAAAGGTAAATGAAATTTTGTAAAAGATTTTTTCTTTAGAAAACATGACTAAAGCACATTTATTTAATTTATGTATTGGTGAAAAAATTGGAAAAATAAATGGAGAACTGTGAAAAACGCCATTCAGTTTCAGTATTCGGCCAAGTGCTTTGTGAATTTCAGTTTGGGCCACAAATTTTCATTTTGGTGCATCACTAATTTATATCGTACAGATAATGAAACATAGGTAATAACAAGGTTATGATAATACAAAGCCTAAATTGCTTTCATTGACAGCTCAGGAGCTATTGTCGCACTCGTGACACAGAACTGCCTCGCCTGCAGAGCCACGCAGTCGCAGTGGACAAAAACAGAGTTCTTTGTTGTTCAGTAAACAGTATCCTTAAAATTTCATACCCTCAGGTGTGCATACATACTAGTTAACTTCTTTTTAAAATAAAAAAATGTGATATTACCGGTTATCGATATCGGCAACGAGAAGCATAACTGATTATTGGTATTGGCTGAAAAAATCACTAATTACATCATGACTATTTGTTGTAAATGCATTCGAACATGCAAAAACACTGTCGTGGTCTTTCAAGAGTTCTCGCTTCACAACTAAAACCCTGTTGAGTTCCAGTCCATTGTTTCCCACCATCGGCGTGCACCAAGATCCAGGATGTTTACCAAGAGTAAGAAATAACCTGGAACTGCACACATCTCCACACACTCTGCTAGAGTTAGCCAGACTCCTCAGTGTATAGAATACTTCAGAGTCCAGCAGTGCGTAGTGTTGAGTTTAGCTTGTGGACTCCTGCCAGAGTCACTTTGTCCATCTGTGTAGTAGTGGGAGCAGAAAAGAGAGATCTAGTTTGAGATACATAAGGAACATGTTACTTATAAATCAAGCAGTAAATCAGATAAATGCGTTTTGATCCATGGAAGGAGAACTGTTTCCTGTCTCCACACGGGATACATACAAACTTTCCTTCTAAGCCCTTAAAATAATGACATAATGCCGTATCCAATATGTCAGTAAGAAATAAAAAAATATCATGAGTGGATGACATCATCTTTCTGGACAGGCAGATCTGCATATCTGCCTTCCTCAGTGCCCACATGTGTCAGTGCTCACCTCATTTTTCACAAAGCATTTTCAATCTCAAACACGTTCACTGCCAGACTGATAATTCCACATGAATATTCATCGCTTATTGAACTCCACTGGTCTCTGTGTAATTTGGAGAGTGTGAGAGTGGGTGTGTGTGTGTCCTCGTTTCACCTTCTGAAATGCTGAGGGAGGCCTCATCAGACATGCTGGGATGTTCAGAGCCATGCAGCCGGTTTGGGGCCACAAATCTCAGAGAACACAGCTCAGGGGAATGATGCAGAAGGCCAGTGAGAGAAAGAGAGGTGGTCCTGTTATCTTTCTGCTTTGTCTCATGACTATTGATTTAGCCTGAGCTAACCTGTCCTCTTCAACATTAATTTGCCTACCGAGACAGTGAAGAAGTCAGAAATCAGATTTAGTCAGTTATTCGTCTTTTGTGCATCTTCATCGTGATACTTTTATGCATGAAGAGGTTTGATACTTTAACTGTATACAGGGTTGATTTTAGGAATGGAACGGTTCATTAAAAAAATCTGTCCCGTTCAGTTGACTTGTCACCATCCGGGGCATGTGCGTATCGTTAGGTTCACGACATGTGCAATGTAAGACTTGCGCCAGTAATCCAGGGAACTTTTTTTTCATTTGGCACGGAGGCGAAGGGATGGAGTGTCCACTGCAAATGTAACGTTATATCTCGAGTGGAATTACGTCATTTAAATCAAATCCCCGGCGCACAAACAAAGCCTACATCGATTGTCTAATAAAGCCGCAGAGTAGCTGAAAGCACAAAGTGATTCAAAGATGAGAAGGAAAGACAGTTCACACTGCAAGTTAAGGGGGAACACAACCTCCATTCTCAACATTGTGCATCAACTTAAGTCAAAACGCAGTACGTGACTTTCAAACATCTTCAACTTATAAATTGAAAAATTAAAAAATGCTATAGTCCGTCTCCTGCTGCTTCTGCACGACACTTATCCTCCTCCCTCACTCAAAGGAGCCGTTGTAAGAGCACCCAAACTTTGCAGCATGCCCGTCAGTTAAAAAGAGTAGTCCAGAGTTGGAACTCGTGTTGAAATCAGCAGGATCAGAGCTAGTTAGCAAACCAAATGAGTAGGGGTGCAACGGATCAAAAAACTCACGGTTCGGATCGTATCACGGTTTTGAGTCACGGATCGGATCATTTTTCGGATCAGCCAAA
>JAPQLA010000010.1:21993345-22006273 GCA_029822935.1 Naso vlamingii
ATCACTTGAGCATCACTTAAAGCTGCAGCTTAAGTTTTTTTAAAGTTTTTTAATTTGGGGTAAATAATTTATTTGGCTATTGGATGTCATTAACAATAATATATTGAAGGGTGCCTTAAAAAAGACATGTGTCTTTGAGCACCATCCATGTAGATTTAAGATTTTTTTAAAAACAGGTTTGATCTGAATCAAAAAGCCGTTCAGGCTTAGTGAACACAATGAGCAAAACACAGCAGTTCTGTACAAACAAAGGTCATCGGGGTTCTGTGTGTCTTAGCTCAGCCGCACGAGCAAAGAGATTCGACAGCTTGCTTCATCACATGTCCGATACCTCGTCTGCCTTCAACAGCTTAAAGACCCATGAGTTACTTTTACCTCTAGGTCCCACAAAACCAGCTGAGGAGAACAAAAGTCAGCTGTCAGTTAAAACAGCTGACAACCTCGACATCAAGGCAAAATGTAGTGCATTTTTGGTGCATCATTCAGTGGGAGGGGCTTCAAAGAGCCAGAGGAGGCAGAATAAAACGCACTGGAATGTTCATGTTGCTTACTACAATTTTAATTGGAGCAGAAGAAACATAAAGAAAAAGCCCACAGCATGGACTGCACTTCACTGTGCTTCTTTGCTCATTCTTCTTGAAACTTTGGGATTACAGCTGGAAAACATTTAGTCAGATGGTTTGACGGGTTTCTCATCAAAATGTGATTTCATGCTAAAATAATCGATGCAAGTCAAAGCTGAAGCCAAACTGATTTGGCTGGGATGATTTTTACTGAAATGAATGGTTTCTAAATGCAGCACTCACACTGTGCCATTCTGACAACCTACAGATCTCAACCCTCACATCAACAAGGTCAACAAACTTACACCAAAAAACTCATTTTTTCATTCTTTTTAAACCGTAACTTACTCAAGAACATGCATCTGAGATGTTTCGTAAGTCCATTTAAGAAGTACCTTCTGCATTTTTTGAGCTACTAAAATACAGTGAAAGGAATGTTTTAAACATAGATTACTATTTAAATGATATTACCAGTTTTAAAGCTCCGTTTGTCATTTAACAAGAACTGACAACAAAGCTCAGAAAACTTTTACTGAAGCTATGGTTCAGGATGGATTCAGAGAACAGGAACATGATGTGAGGCTTGAGGTTTGTGACTCAGGTTTTAAAGAAGAAATAAAGAAAATACACTCTCCCTCAATATTATGTTATGTCAGTTTAATTTATAAAGTGCCAAATCACAACAGAAGTTGTCTCATGACACTTCACATATAGAGTGGGTTGAGATCACACTCTACAATTAAATTAGGTTGAGCAATTAAAAGAAATTCCCACGTGTGCAAGCTGTTGGCGCCACTGGCGAGGAAAATACATTCATATGAACATGAACATTTGCTTCATATTTTTAATCTAAAACTGAGCAAAAAGACACGACCACCATCACACTGTTGAATTTCTACGCGTTTTTACTTGACTGATGTTATTACAGCCTGACATCCATCATTTTTCATGTTCCAATTAACATATTTTGATTTTGAAATATTGCATTAGAAACGGTAAATGGAAACAGCAAAATTCTAACGGCAACAATTTGGCAAAGGTTTTACATTCACTTGAGGTGGTTTTCAACAGTTGCATGGGAAAAGCTGTGTTGAATAAACTCTGATGTAGCGAATATTTCTCTGCTGGTTCCGCTCTCCAAAAGAAGAACTTGTGGAAGAAGCTGTTTCTGTCGTCTTCCCGGATATTCCCCCAACGAGCCAAAACATGGTCAGTAGTAGCTGATATAAAAGACCAATTACAACTTGCCCAACTGAGACAAAATCCTAAAACCCTCTCTCCATTTTTGTCTTGTAGACGACCAAGGCGACTTGTTTTGTTTCGGGTCCGTAACCTCTACTTCCACTCTGTTTATCACAGCCATGCGTCAGCGTTGCCTTTACCTTCTGAACAAACGAAGCTCTGCAGTCCAGTTCATTCACTCCAAACACGTCGATGGAAACGCTCCTGACTCACATTTTTTAGAAGATTTTAGAAGTTCTCTTTAAATTTGCTACACAATAATGGAAACATGGCTAGTGTGGCTACAGAACTGTACCTTGCTGAGTTTGGCCTCGTACTCCTCCACCAGTCTCTTCTTGTCCTGTTTGAGCTCCTCCACCCGCTCTGTTAAAGAATCCACCTGTAACACATCAACACGGTGAGAGGAGACAGAAGGCAAACGGGAGAGATGAAACTTCTTTAAAATGTGTTTAGAGTTTCCCTGCACTGCTTCGGTTTAATGGCACAAATGTTATATATATAAAAGCTTAAGCTGCTGTGCTTTTAGAGCTGATATAGGAGGTTCATTCACTGGCTCGCACATAAACAGTTAATCCCGTAATAATCAGTGCTGTCCCACTTTCTCCCTGCAGTGATTTAGTTTGTTGCTTTGGCTTTCAGGGGCTGCTCCACTTCTGCAGTAGTTAGTGTGTTACCTCGGCTTTATGAAGCTGTCCCAGTTTCTCCTGGTCTTTGCTGTAGTTTGCGTTCTGACTCTGGTGGCTGCGGAGAAGCTCCTGGATCTCCTGTCTGTGCTGCGCCTTCAGCTCCTCCAGCGCCGCCTTCTTCTCCTGCTCAAACTGGTTCTGGGCCTGGCTGAACGTACGCAGCTTGTCCTCAAAGGACCGTCGCATCTCCTCCACCTCTCTTGACATGGACACCACCCGCTGCGTGTGCTGCCAAGGGACACAAGAATGAAAGAGTGAGATATCAGGAGGATTGATTTTTGGGTTTGTAGGCTTCTCTCCTCATGGGGAAACTTTTTAAAAAGCCCTACACCAGCTGGTGATGTGCCGGCTCAGGGGATTTTGTCTGGCTACCGACTTGCCTGCTCCAAATTAGCACTAAAAACCAGCAAAACAAACAGAAACCCACCAACTGAAAAGGAGCACTCTTTAAGTCAGTGCCCAAGTATACAAGAAACACATCACTGGGGCGCTCGGTGGTTCGGTCGGTAAAGCAGGCGCCCCATATGCAGAGGCTGTGTCCTCGCCACAGCGGACCTGTTAGTACTGAGTCTGATAATCAATGCAAATGACTTAAAGTGTGTTTTTTTTAATTCCCTCATCGAGTTGGTAAAGCAAATGATAAACATCTCTCAGGGGCAGATTTACAGGTACAGCTTCACGCCTTTCATTTAATTTGGCTGCACAGTCTGAAATTAGCATTTCATTTACGAAGGCAGCAGATAATTTCACAATTAGCAACTCGAGATAACTAATAGGTGCAATTTGTACGTGAACACAAGCATGAAAGCTTCACTCGAGTTGTGATTTTTGTGCAGTGCGGAGCTCTGAGGCAGCTCTGGAATGAAGAAACAGGAGAATTTTCTGATAATAGAACTGAATGAAGATAAAGACGTAAAGCTCAAGTCAGAGGGAGCCGAGAGTGATTGACAGCTGCTGTTTTTTTTTTTTTCTTACATCAAGGTCTGTGACACTCAGCAGTAACATCCATCTTGGTACTAAAGTCTTATGACAGCTCTAGTACAAAAACACCCATGCATGACGCTTCATGTGGTTGCCTGTCATTTCTTTGAGTGTGACTCTAAATCATCCATGTGGTTGTTTTAACTGCTTTCCTCAGTATCTCCACACAGAGCTGCACATCCTCTATCCTCTAAATATAAATCTATATAATAATGACATCCATCTGTCTTATCATTCACTAGTTATCAGTCAAAACTGACACTGCTCACTTTCCTCCATTACACACACAGAAAATTGGTTATGTTCACCTGCTCGTTTATATACTATAGAAGCCAACAGCAGCTCATTTATTTGACTGAATGAAAATGAAAGTTGGTTAAATCTCACCTGGATTTTATCTGGATACTTGATATGAGAAATATCGGCCCTGATGTTACAACCACTACAACACAACAAGTCAAAGGTCTGTACAAACACACAGCGGTGATGCTGACGGACAAGAGAGACTCTCCAGCCTCACAGCAGGACACAGAAACAAACATTAGTGCTGATTACCTGCAGCTGTGACTGCAGCATCATGCTGGGCACAGCTGACACACACACACACACACACATCATCCCTTAGTCTACCTGCGCCTCGGTGCAGAGCTGCATGTCCTCCACCCTCTGACGGTAGCTCTCGAACTCGGCCAGCGCCTGCCTCTTCATCCTCTCGTGGAGCTCCATGGACTCCTCCAGAGACTGGATCCGCCTCTTCAGGTCCAGCTCATCGCTGATCTTACTTTTGTACTGGAGCGAACATGAAGAGTCAGTTAGTCATATCAGCCAAATTGCCTCGATAATTTTTAATCTATTTGTCAAAATGATGAAGGATGCACGACAGTTATTGGCCAAATATCGCAAAATATGACGTCATTTTTCTTGTACAGATAATAAAGTTTTAACTAATAAACAGAGCTGATGATACGAAGCCAGAATTGCTTTCACTGACTTCAGTTTTCATGTGCCTTCACTGACAGCTCAGCATGCTGTTGCACTCGCGATGCAAAACTACTGCGCCTGCAGGGCCACGCAGGTGCAGTGAAGAAAAACAACATGTCGCATGTGTGGACATTTTTGACAATTTCAAATGTGTTGTTTGTTGTTGTGTAAACGGTTGTGATGTCAGACAGATTAGGTCAGAGCATCCTTGGCATTTAATACCCTCAGGCGTGCATAAATACAAGTTATCATCTTCAAAATACAAAAATGAGAAATTAATTATCGGTTATCGGTATCGGCTGAAAAACATTATCCTGCACCCCTTAAAATGATTGATATGCATCTCGAGATGAACCAAAAGCACACATACAATCATGGGATGAATGTGCTCGACTGAGGCTGAAAAAAGTAAGAAAAAAGCAAAAAATGTTCAAGGATGCAATCGTTAAAAATTCCACCAAACCACTGAAATCTGCAAACATTTTCTGTTTGTTCTGCCAACAAATAAACTACAGTGACAAACGAGACAGAAAATACTGTCCAGTATAAATATTGCGATAGTGTACTGAAAAGTCTACTTACATAAAGGTCTTACAATTAATGACAGTAAAAAAACAGCAGGGATTTTAGCTTACACTGAAACTGCATTTTAAAGAAGACTGTCATGCACTGACTTTGAACATGGCCTTGTTTCAGCTCATTATGACACTTTAATGAAGCTGAAAATTTAAAGATTCCATAGGTTCATTCAGTTCAGTTTAATACATTATGTTTCATATAAGGCACCACAGTAACGCTTCCCTCCGGGCAGCCTTATGGAGACGTGTAGCATGTACATGTCTGTACACACTGTATATACATGCTAAGCTGTTAGAGGCTCGTGACATTTCTGTCATGAAAGCAAGTAACTCTTCTAAGGACTGATGACATATAAACCTGAAATATTCATGTTCGGCTGGTTAAATATTAATGTGTTCGTTTCGAGTGTGATCCCGGCTCTCTGGCTCTCCAGTGGATCAGCTGCCATGTGATAGTGGAGTAGTTTAGTGTGCTGCGGCTGTATGAGACTGTAAGATACACAGTGACGCTGCCTCATCTTGATGGACTGACCCGAATGTGACTGACTGCAGCGAGTCTATTCCTGAGAAGTCCCTTCGACTCTTTAAATCCTGTCTTAAATTAACAGTCAAAAACTAATCAAAGCCCACTGGTACCCATGCAGTACAAAGCTTCACTCCACTATTCATCTCTTTAATCAGAATAGGCTATTTATAACTAATGAGTTGTCAGTCATTCCAAAAGCAGAATATAATATTCATTATTTCTTCAAGGAAGCAGCTATTGATTACATTACTTATTTAAATTAATGTGCATTTAGAGCCACAGAACTGCTTCCTCTCTTCACTTTAATTGACGCCCAACTGATACAGGATTTGTTGGAGGGATGCTGATACCAATATTAGGGAGCAAAAAATACCAGTATCAGACATTTTGGGCAATAATAAAAATATAAAATATTGGTTGAATGTGATTATCAAATACTTATGACAAAGATACGTAATGGAGGCAGGATATCTTACATTTTAACAAACTTTATTCCAAACATCAGTGCGCTGAACAGTAAACACTTCACTTATTAGCTATTAAGGGCCGCCCTCTGCTGGACAAAACACAGAATCACCATTTTAAATCACTAGTCCAAGTATTTTTCTGGCGTTAAGAAACAGTCACTGCACATCAGAGAACATCTCCTGCGATACAGATATATGCGATAAGCCGATATTGGCCCAGAATTTATCTGCAAAACAATATATCAGTCGGGCCCTTTTTAAAATATCTGCAAGTCAGCTCCTTCCCTTCTAAATGTTCAGGGCTACAAACATTGATAATATCCTGAACTAAAAGGAGAAAGTAAACATTTCTGACATTGACGATATAACTCAGAGAGCATCGACTTCCTTTAAAAGCAAGACGTCACTGTCTTACTAACAAAAAGCAGAGAGTAGAGGGTATCCACCTGTAGTATCTTTTCTCGGGTCTCAGAGAGAATCTGCTGCACCTCCTCTTCATGGGCCTCCTTCAGAGTGGCGATGGCGGCCTCGTGTTCGTCGTTTTTTGTGTTCAGTGCATAGATAACCTGCAGCAGAGGGGGAGAAAGAAACCCATTAGCTGTTAGACATGTTCATAATCAGGAGTTATTACACCATTAAAGCTGGTGGGAGACCAGCTGCACCTCTCATAGCTCAGGCTCAGGCAACACGGACCACATTAGAGCCGCTGTGTTCCTACATTTTGTTCAAACACTAAAGCGGACACTCAAAATGATGCAGCAGAACATCGCAGTGCGAGGGTAAACTAAGGAAACATGAAGATGACAGGGAGGCTGATATCGATGCTGCTTTAGAAAAAGGCTGACAAAGCTCGCTATGTTTAAATTTTTTTGGAGGAGAGAAAAACGTCTCATTCAGCTTTTATGCTATCAAGTTTTTCACTGAAACTCATCGGAGCAAATTTCTTTAATGGACAATAGTTGCTATTGTACTTGAAGTACAGTTACTATTTAAAATGTTTAATATCATACACTAAAAATATATGTACACTATTTCATAAATAAACACATTACTTAAAAGATGTATAAAATTTCTGTGTTGCTGCTAGTGGAAGTCTTTTAACCATAAACCAGCATTTCACCAACATTAAGACAAACCGTAAAAACCCTTGGAACACTTCATATAAATGATTCTTTGCATATTTTTCTCCAAATCAGCTTGCAGATCAAATGCAATGGAGATATGAAGCAGGCAGACAAATGCAAATTACTGGCCTGTTGTAATTCGATTGCATTGCAAATGAGCAAAGATGACAAGTAAATGAGTGGTGGTGTAAGGCTGATGTAAAGATGCACACAGAGTACGCAGTGCATGTTTTTGCATTAGCTCAGAGGCATCAGCGGCGCCCCAGAGTTGTAATTTAGAAATCGGTTGATGTCTTGTATTTCTATAAATATAACACAAGCAAACTCTTGTGCATAGGATTGACCTTTAAATCCGTCCCAAAAATACATGCAGCCATCCAGAGAGCCATAATCTGACAGCACAGTGATCCTCTGCTCACAGGCAGCACAGAGAGCCAGAGAGGACAGAAATGGATTTTGCATTTCCACATGAAAAACCATGAGACTCTCCTCCCTGTGCCTCTGTGCCTGCCGTGAGAAACAAAGCTATGTGTCAGCTCTTTGAAAAAGCCAGTCAATAATTCAGCACACTGAACACTGTGATGGCGCTAAAGAGTCTTTGTTTACTTTGGACCAAAGTCCGTCAACAGAATTAGAAAAGGGAGAGCGGGGAAAGATGGAGGGCGAAAAAGCTTCCTTTGAATCAATGACATTCAGTTTTTATGCCTCGCCACGCCTCACCGAGAGATAGAGGGATTTAGTTTGACAAGTGGTTGTGTTTTCAAATTTCTATTGTTTGTTCCCAACAAACCCCTTCCCCATCTACACACACACACACACACACACACACATTTACTAGGATAATAAGAAAAACTAACACACTTCACAATCAAGAGGTACTCAGCCATAGAAGGTATTTTCTAGGTTGTTATTATTGACCTCCTGATGTAAATCTGCCAAATGTTTCTTTGCCTGTATACTGCAAATGAAGTATATCCTGCTATTTACTGTATATTGTTTTACATTATTATCGGTCTTTTTATTCAAGCCTAATATGTTACGCATCATATTTTCACTTTTTTATATTTTCCCTCAAATGCATTTTGGCATCAGTTCAATACTGCAACTTTCGTCTAATCCAAATTATTTTGAAACGAGACTTAGCTGTTAGCAGTTGTCTGTTAGCTTAAATATTTGTTTAACATTTAAAAATTCTAACAACAAGAGTGCACAGCCATGCTAGCAGCTCTGTGGGTCCATACTTTGGCCCAGTGGTGCTTTGAGCTATGCTAACATCATTATGCTAACATTCTCCCAATGCTAATGCTAAAATACTGATGTTTAGCTAGTATAATCTTTCTAATGTTCCAATGTCAGCATGCTAACATGCTAAATCATTATAATTAACATGTTTGGTTACTGATTACCCACAATACAACTAAACTAAACAAACCTTTTTCACTAAATAACAACAGATGAGGCTAACCGACCTGTAATTAGTTTTTCAGTTAGTTTTTCTAAACCACAGTAAGCTACTGGACAAACAAAATTTTGACATGATGATTGCACTAATGATTGTAAATGTTAAGGAATTAGTTCATTAGGAATTATAAATGGGGGCATGCATGTATCAAGAGGAAAAGCTAAGACATTTCTTTTAAAATCACAAACAAGCTCATTGTGGAGCTGGAGGAAAAGTATTTGTGATTCATCCTCTGGGGAACATGAATGTTTGTACAAAATGTGAAGAAAATCAAACAAATAGTTGTTGAAATATTTCTGTCAGGATCAGAGTGGTCAACCATCATTTTCATCACGAATAGCTTAATTTATATTGAGACATGCTGAGGTTAAGTAAAGTCAACATGGGCTCAATTCACAAGTTTATTTTACAGAGTTTTAAATCGTGAATTTTCATTTGGATTTTTCATGTCAAATTTCTTTTCCTACTTTTTCATGTTCGCAAATAAGGAATGAAACATCTGAGATCAGAGACAAACTGCAAGGAGCAAAATAAAGCTGAAAAAATTCAGTTTGCTCCAAAATAAAACATCTTCTCCTTCACACACGTCTGAATTATTCAGTCAGCTCAGACTCTCTCCAGCTTAGGAGGTGAATGGAGCAGACATAACAGTTAGATGAGCTCAAATCTCCATCACAACCCGAGAGTCACCAGCACACTTCTGAGCACTAATCATAATGCTGTGGGGTTTGCTGACACACACACACACACACACACACACACACACATTCACACACAGCATAATAACAAACACACACATGCACAAAAAAACATATCGAAGTAAACACACACACGAGCAGACTGTCAAGATGCTCATGAACCGATGCACCCGCGTCCAAACTCATCAGAGTAATTTGCCTGACAAATGGTGTGTGTGCGTGTGTGTGTTCATGTGTGTGTATGTGGGAATCAAACACCAGAAAAAGACAAGTGCTGCCCGAGAGATGAAGGCTGCCAATACTTTCATCATTGTCATCATCATGATGGATCAACAATGTGCCAGAAATATTATTCCACACAGGATTGCAGAAGATGTCAGCCAATATTTTGGGTGAGTATTTACAAATTCTGATCAAAGAATTGTAGGAAAAATAAACTGCCGGTTTTAAGGCTAAATACAAGATGTTGAAAGAACTTCCAGACTTTTAGATATTATACATTATACAGCACAGCGCCCGGCCGATATATCAGGCAGCTGAAATTATTCAGCTGTTGTGGACGTATCAAACATACAGCACATCTGTATGTTTAAACAAATTTTAAAAACGATTTTGAACAAATATCTAATTGCAGTTATTTGGACTGATTTTCAATATTAGAGGGAATAAGAGTTTTTCCATTATTATTCTCATTTTCATTGACAAACACATTAAACATGTTATGTTGTGATTTTTGCAGGGTTCTGTACCCAACAAAGATGTTTTTCTAAGTCTGGAGTTAACAATGTGTCGGCCCAAACAACTCTGCAGCTCCTCAACATTGGAAATCAATGTTATATTCACACACACATTTCTCCTTTAATCACTATTGCTCCCCCTGCAACATATTGCGATTCCGTTAATAGTGAAGCCCTTGGTGAGTGTATTTTCTGACATGAAAACAATTAATTTATTATTATCTTTTTTAACAGTCAGAAGCTGACTGATGCTAAACATTACTTATGCTTTTGACAGCAGCAATTGACTTCTACTTTGTTTTATTTTTATCTATTCTTTATTTTCTGTTCATTTCTAGAATTTGTTGTATGAATATAATGTACAATCATTATAAATATTCTTAAATAAAGTAATTTGTTTGAGAAAACAGCCTTCTGAGTACCTTTGCATGGTCTTATCGGTGGAAAATCGGTCAACAATCCACACAGAAAAGGTCTATTTTCATTCCAGCTCAAAAGCCACCATGTCCATAATCAGTGATTTTTCCCCACTCTCTCTATTATGGTTTGTATAATATTTGTCACTGGCATTTGGAGCTTTGTGGTTCCTACAATACGCACAGTGTTTCCTCCCAAAATCATTTTAGCTCGATTTTGTTTTGTCTCAACTTGGACTTTAAGGAAAAACATTGATTTTCTGTTTTATTAAAACATCATTGTTTCATTAATTCACTGCAAGTTTTGTAGAGTCGGAGACATTTTAGTGTCAGTCGAAAACATCATCTCCTCTTATTGAACACTGCAGTGGTTTGCTGATCTGAGGTGTAAGAAAAACACACAGAAAGTTTGAGCGAGTGAGTCTGGTGGCAGCGATCCTTCCTCATCTCTTCGGGTCGATCAGTTCATGTCCTTGGAGGAGTTTGCATAAATGACAGCGATACCAGGCAGATCGATAATGAGACAGTGAAATGCCACAAATTTTATCTGTCAGCTGGAGGAAAGTCACAGCTGAGAAACTCAGTGAGACTTTCACCAGGCGAGCTGCAGCCGAGTCCCTGCTGCTGCTCGATGAAATATGACTCTGCTGTCAAACACTGTAAAAGCTGGAAAAATACGACTGTTTTGTTCTTCTGCTCAATGGTACTAAAACTTTTTTAACCTTTATTGTACTTTCTCAGCTTCATGTTCCTCTCTCTATGCAAAGCATCTATACAACCCTGTAGTGCGTGTGAAGGTGAGATGTGAACTCTCCTCATGTGCTTCTCTTTGACCCGTTTCCACCTTTCCTGCTCGGGTAAAGTTCTTGTTATTAACGTAGTGGTTGTGAATTTTCTGCACTGCTTTCTTGACATTTTCTTGCCAAACAAACTTCAGAAATCAGGTTCAATAAACAAACTACAACTGATGTCAAAGTGCAACAAGGAAATGTAAATGTCAGCGAATTTATTAACCAACACAAACAGCAACATTATTTACATAGAAACAGAAGTTAAGGAGGAGGACTGAACTGAATCAGCCTGATATTCATTATTTCATATTTCATTTTGAAAAACTGATAATGCTGAATTTATAATTCATACATAATGTCTAGATACAAGTGTTTGTATCTTGAAGTAAAGAAGATTAAGGCCTGTTGCTGTACTAGAGAAGCATTACATGTTATGTTGATTTGATTCTGTTAAAGATGAAGTGCGGCACAGTGACGTGCATGCAGCAGGTGCAAACAATAACTTTCATGATTAAGTGTTACAAGTTTTATTGCTTGATCATCATCAGCACTTGACCTGCATATGGTTTTTTGACCACTAGTATCTGTGCATCTGCGGTTTTACCACAGATCTAAACTTTCTACTTCTGTTGATCGCAAAAATGCATGTAACTCTGGTGATGATGATGATGATGATGATCAAAGGATGAAACCTGGAGCACTTACTCATTTAAGTTGTTGCTTGCACTGGTTACATGCACATTACTGTGCAGTGCTCAGTTTGTGTGCGACAGGAAAAGTCTCACAAGTTAATTTTAATCCCACTTGGAAATGACCAAAATCTCTCCACACCTTTTCAACAACAGCAGCGTGAGGCAGTCTGATGGGAGGGAGGTCATCACTTCTAAATAGGTAATAAATGACAACGTTCTGTTTTAATAAAAAAACAAAACATGCTACAGGTTTATTATCTCAAATTTTGCCACTCTAAATTGCTCAAGAGTGCTATTTTTAGTTATTTTATCTTTTTTGTCCACTTCTAGTATTACCTAGTGCATGGGGGTAAGGATACGTTTTGATGTTTTCTGCTGATTTACTAAAAATTTAGACTACTTGATCTTTTTGTTGAACCACAAATGCAAGCCTTATTTTCTCCTCAGTGTTTGTTATTTGTAGTTTGTTATGAAATTATTATTGACTTCTGATATCCAGCAATGCCTCCTGCATGGAAAACTGTGAAAGCAGTCAGAAATAAAAGCAAACTAAAGTGCTATAAACACTTCCAGAGAAATAAAAGCTCCATTAATCTTTGCTGAAACTTACACTATATGAAAACAGGTTCGTTCAGACTCCAGTGTGAAGCCAGACTCTCTGAACTGGCAAGATTAAAGCTACCAAAATGAAGTCCATCAACAAAACTAATTGCTAGCTGTTGCAAGGAGGAGATCACAAAAGTATCTGAATTAACCAACAGACTGAGACCAAAACTTTAGGACGGCCTCTTTCAAGGCTGAATGGAAAAAAACGAGCGCAGGTACCAGTTTGTGCCCATTAGATAAAAACATAGAAGCCAAAAAGATGCTGGATCAAATTCAGACAATCTACTGACTCCTAATGAGATTTGATTGTATTATTCTTCTGTTGCACCCTAAAAGATCCGCACACACACACACACAAACACACACACACACACACAC
>JAPQLA010000010.1:22027624-22038480 GCA_029822935.1 Naso vlamingii
ACACACACACACACACACACACACAGAAGTCTGGTTTTTGCTCTTTACTCATGCCTCGATGTGTCTTGTCTGTATCCTGTCTTAATCTTTCTCTCCGCGTTCCTCTCGATGTCGCTAACGTCTCCCTCTTGTCTTATAAGTTGTCAGTTGTGTCTGCAGGGTTTGAACTTTTAACACCACAAGTCTGTTCCTCACACACACAGCAACTCCTTGCATGGTTAGACTCAGATACTACAGACTCTATGTGGGTCCAATACTGGTCTTTTACTACAAGTCAGATTTGAATTTCCACATACTAACTAAACTGCCAATTAACTGCAGTCAAAATGACCTATAAATACACAATTTTATGGGTCTCATAACATTTAAGTGTCCCATGAATTGGGAGGAAATTATGCAGGCCGGCACCATATATTTGGGATTCTATCTGCCACAGAAAATGCTCTAAAATGAATAAAACATTGAATATGGTGGCTTCATTACAGAGGCAAAAACATGTATTGGTAAAATCCTTTTCTGAAATACTAATTTGGAGTTTTGGAGATGCTTGAATGTTAACAATATTATGGTGTTCATGTACTCCAATATGCTCCGATATTAAAACTGTTTTTAGGATCAGAAAAAATGCTTGGACCAGTGATTTAAAATGGTGTAGTTATCTAGTTTGTCCAGCAGATGGCAGTCTCTTATTTAATAACAAATAACGTTAAAAGTTTCCTGTCCTTACTGGATGCGCTTGTGTCCAGATGTGATGATAAACATTTGTTAACTGCTTTCACAGCGCAGTAGCTATCCCTTTAAAATCTCTGAATGTATTGGACCATTTTGGGCAATGCTGTAATTGATTACTGCATTAATGTAATAAAGTTTATCTAAGAATCAGAGATTAATCTACAATAGAGATACAATTCCAGTATTCCTGTCTGTTTATTTATCCACTCACTACTTGTCAACTGATTCTCAAAAAATTTAGGATACAAAATGACAAACATTATAAGAGAGAATTTTTTTCATATTTTCCGCCCCACGGCTTGAAAAAGCACAAAATCCATCAAACATTGTGAAAGATGACACTGTCAAGCAAATTTTAATTTGTCTTTAAAAAACACATATTTCTTTAAACTGTATGATATAATATTAATAACATAACAGTGCAGAGTTCATCACTAGCGGCATAGCCCATAGAGGGAACTGGCTCGGTAGTTGATCCCTCTCATACTGTGTTTGCTGATTTATAACCTTTTGCTTGTCCTTTGCCAGCACCAGGTGAGGCCATGGAGCGTGAAAATCATTAAAGGTATGATCACTTTCTGTTGAGTCATGCTGTAGATCACAGCCGCAGGCTTAGAGGTCATTCTCTGTATCACTACAGTCTTAAATGGCTTCATTTCAAGTATGACTCTGGATGTAGTTTATTGGCAATGTTGGTTTCCAGCGATCATCGCAGAACAGACTGTTACAAGTCTGCAAAGCACAAGATGTGATGTATGAAGGGGACAGTCATTATGGAGAAGTGTTAAGAATAGCTCAGCACAGGGTCCCTCTGGTAAAAAAAGCATAGATTGTTCTCTCTTTCCCTCTCTGTTTTGCTCACACTCACAGTCGAGGCGCACTGAATTCCATTAGCAGTGGCATCAGTGTCTGTAGCACTCGTAGCCTGCAGCCTCTCTGTTTCACGTGCGTGGGCGTGCGTCCGTGTGATCTCATCATTTGTTGTGTTTTAGACGCAAAGAGAACGAGTGAACCCTATTTAAACAGCGCATGAAGGCGTCAAGAATGAGAGAAAACTGTCCACTTTGAACATGTGTGCTCATGAGCCCTTCATCAAGGCAAAGAAACACATGAAAAAACGTATCATTTGGTGGCAGAATTAAGGCTGAAATGCTGTGCACGTGTGTGTGTGTGTGTGTGTGTGTGTGCGCGAGCACTGTTAAATAGGGTGATAAAAGAGACAAGGGCAGAGTGTCACCTGCAGAGCTGTCATACAAACAAGTACACAGATAAAAAAGCAACGCGAGCCGGAGGAAAGCTGAGCTGCGCTGTTAACACGAACCGCTCGAACATTCTGCTGAAGTGGTAATAAGCTGTGAATCTGTAGCTGACTGTCCACATATTATGTTGACTGAAAACTAGCAGTAGACTATTAACACCAAGAGGGCTCAGACAGACTGACTGAGCTCCGACTGGCAGCTCATGTTGGATCCAGACTGCTTTATCGAGTCTGGATAGAGAATAGCCCCTAAATTTCAGGTTGTCAGAGGGCTTACTGACCATTACTCTACAACCACGTGTCTCAGGGGGTTCAAGATTTAGATAAATTAGAGTTACAACTAAATGTATTTTCACAGTCAATTATTTTCTCAATGCATTAACTGTATTGCAGAGGTGGCAAAAAGTACACACATTCTTTATTTAAGTAGAAGTACAGATACTTGTGAAATAAAATATGGTAAAAGTATCAGTACTGACTCAATTTCTTTATTCAAGTAAAAGTAACAAGGTACAGGTCCTGAAATGTACTTACAGTATAAAAATAAAAAGTATCCCCAAGCAGAGCTGCAACAATAATGGACAGAAAATTAATCGCCAACTATTCTGATGATTGATTAATAGTTCCAGTAAAAAGAATTGCTGGTTTTGCCTCTTGAATGTGAGGCTTTGCTGCTTTTTGTGTCATTTATGATAATAAATGAAGAGTGTTGTGTTCTGGGCTGTTGTTTGGACAAAAGAAAGAACCTGAACGTCTCACTGAGCTCTGGGAAACTGAGATAGGCATTTTAACACACGATTAATTGTGAACATAATCTGCAGATTAATTAATAATGAAAATAATCAACCAATTAATCAATAATGAAAGTAACTGTTAGCTGCAGCCCAACCCTGAACAACATTACCAGCTATTTCTGTGCAAAGCTAACTGAACCTCTCGTTATATTAAAGTGACTATGAGGAACTTTTAAGTATTTCTGAAACAGTCTCATGATTCCTCTGATGATTATAAATTTCCTGCAACAGCAAACGGACTCTCAGCGAAAAGATTATATTTTTACGTCGTTACTATAAATGCTCGTGATCGGGTCCGAAACCCTGTGAACTCTGATGAAACTTTTTTTTTTAAATTTCATTGTTCTGTGCAATGACAATAACATAATTCTATTCTCTGCCTACAGCTGATCGTTTTTACCTCAGTAAAATGTAACATTAATGTAAATGGCTGCGTAACGTCAGCCTACAGAAAATAGAGGTAATAGGTCTCGGGGGACATTATTGCCATACAACTGGCTTACAACTTATTTCTCAGTCACTTATAAATACATGACCTCATCACCATCCATCCTGCCGTCTCTCTTTCACTCACTTCCAAAACAAATGCACATGTTGCCGGTGTTATGCTGAGTTCTGCCTGCCTGGCACGCGCTAGCAAAGATCTTTACCACAGTAGACATTTGTGTCACTACTGCTTTTGTCCAAAGGGAACGCTAGAATAAACAAAAATTGAAAGTTACCTATAGTCACTTTAATATAATGCAAAGACTATTAAACTTAAAAGAAGAATCAGTAAGATTTGTCCGAGCTGTTCCTAAATGCACCAGAAAATTGGTTGATTGTTGAGTCTCACTCCCAAAATGTCAAATAGCGACATTTTGGGTTGTTAAAGCGTCTTGAGCTCAGCCAAAAAGACAAAAGCATTCAAGCTAAAGTAACGAGCCTGTTTTGAAAATGTAAAGTGTACAAACTACAGATATTTGTGTTCAAATGTAGGGAGTAAAAAGTTGTCAGATAAATAAACACTCACGAAAAGTACAGATTTCTGAAAAAGCTACTACTAAAAGTACAGTAACAAAGTATTTGCACTTTGTTACTTCCCATCTCCGCTGTATTGTCAGATGAAGCAAAATGCCATTCAGGATTTCAGAAATCTCAAAAGTCAATCAACAGGTCAAAAGTCCAAATATTTTCCCCTTTTTTTAATGACATGAGACAAAGAAAAGCAGAAAATCCTCACTGGAGAGGCTGGAACTTTTGGCAAATGGTTGATTAATTCTCTGTAGTTCACTCAATTGGACTTGGAGCTACAAAGGAGATGCAATAAATGCAAAACACTCTGGGGTATTCATTTCATACTTGTCTGGACAACGTGATGACAGACCACACTCCTCTCAGTTTATTTTCTATATTAGATGGTAAAAGTACCATATTCTATAGTGTTTCCCCTTGTGTCCTTTGCCTCTGTGTAATGATCCATCCTCTAGCAGGAGAATTAACAGAAAAATAGCTGAAACTGTATCAGATACGTTTGCTGGCATCCTGCTGACATCCTATAGACCCCCCTCAGCTTTCAGTATTTTCTTCAACTTTCTCCTCTGCATTCTGACACCACTGACACCAAGATGTGTGTAAAACTTGTGTGTTACTGCTAAGAGTCCAGCCATGTTCTGACTGAGTGACTTTTGCAAAGAACAAAAGTCATTCCGCTGTGATGCCTGCCTGCAATTAAATTAAATTTTCAGTTTGAAGCTGCCATGAGCGTTTTGTGTAATAACCACCACCAGCCCTGCTTTCAGCTTAGAGAGAAGAAATTAAAAGTTATACTCGGCTACAGCTGTGGGAAGCAGATAGTTTGCTTTTGGATTTAACTTTATTGAACATTCATCGCTGTCGAATCTGAGAGCTGTGTGAAGGTATTTATCTTTCATTTCCCAGGATCAGTTTCTGGTGATCAGCAGAAGGCTTCTGACCTTTCACTGCTGAAATACAAACTTTGTAAGTTATTCTGCAAAATGAGCATAATTTAAGAAAGTACTGGCTGCCCCATGAACACTATTAAAGCTGAGGTAGGCAGTTTATTCAGGTGGTTCGAAAGAATATTAGCCTTCTTCACCACTCCTTGGCTCTGTATTCAGACTTTAGAAGATGAAGACCGCAACAGACACTTTTCAACCACCCCGGGTCATTTCAGACAGCGCATGTTCCTGTTGGACGCTCTCACGTCCCCTAAGCTAGTGAAAGCCTGATACAATGGCAGACAGTTGCTCTTCCAGCTTTAGCAACAACTGCAAACACGGCGAAGCAACCCAAAAAAATGGAAGAGCGACATATGATCATGATCATCAGATGATCATGAAGATCATCTGAAAGAGAGAGCGACAACTAATGAAATAAAACACAAGCCAGGTGAAGGGCAGAGCTTAGGAGCAAAAACAGGGAAGGGAGGGGACAGTAGAGTTGATTCCCTAGGAGTCTCATGCTACAGCTAGCTTGATTTCTTAGCATTGCTACCCCAGCTTTAGTCTCTATTAATAGAAATGAGAAAGATGAAAAGTACACGAAAGAAAATATTTCAACAAAAAGCTGCAAAAGTTCTATAATATCCTAATTTTAAAACTTAATTTTTCCTTGATTTTAGAATTTATTAATCTAAAAAACAGCATTTGTTACACCTTAATTTGTGAACATGAGGAAGCAGCAACAGAATCAGGCATTTATAAAACTCAGTCATCTAGTGACTGGTCAAAATTTTTTATTTCCTTTATCATCCCAGCATGCAGTTCAGCAGTCTGTTCCGCCTGCGCCTTTGCATCTTTGGTAATGATTCCTCAGCGTGTCAGGACATTTTCAATAATCCTCCCTCTGCAGAAATGGAATTAGGGGATGTTTCCTAAGTCTGAAATTCAGGGGTGAAGAGAAACAAAAAACAAAACAAAAATCCCCCCAAAACTTAGCTGTAGTTCCTCAGACATCGACTGACACCACAATAATCAGCGGATGGCACAGCTGGCTGCAGCTGCACAGCTGACTGTAGGCAGCAGTGTATCCAATTTAAGTGTTTTGAAAACACAGGGTGCAGTGAGGCAGCACAATTTTTCTACCCTGTGTGATTCTGGTTTTGGTTTGTCAGCTCCTCTGAGCAGCGAGGTGCCCGTATCAACAACAGAATTTAATTTGGACAAATAGGGTGAATCTACAGCTCCCTGCTTCCTTTTGTTGCAGCCCTACTTTTTGATTAGGCTGATTAAACAGGTGGATTTTAACATGGAGTTCTTGCCTGGAGCTGCTCAATTATAGATAAATGGGCTAAAACCTCAATGTTGGAGGCACGGTTGTTAAAAGACTAATTTCTGGGCCAGAATAATCTTTTTGTGAGCCATTACGTCAGCTCTGTTGGCTTTACAGCTATTTAAATTACAACTAACATTTAAGTTTAATGCTTTACTCTACACTTGCCAAACTGGACTGCCCTAATGCCGAAACATGCATCATAAAAAAGAAAAAATGAAGGGACAAGGACCACAAATGAATTAAAGGCACATCTGCCTTACTCAGAGAAGAGAAGCAAGGCAGGCATTTGCGGAGAATGTGCCTTATTGATTTGACATAAACCACCACTCAAGAGAATTGATGGGCTTAAAAGAAGGAATGCTGAGTCATGAGGTTGTCAACCAAGCAGCTACTGAGGGTAAAGACAGGTCAGAGGACTCAGGGTGTAAATATTATTATTTTCCATAGATTAGAGTTCCTATTAGTGTTTCCTCGCCTTCCGCTATCATCCCTGTGACAGAGTCAGTTCAGGGTCAAGGATTTCTCGTCATACTTTGTGATTTCAAACAGCCTGAAACGTTTGTCTTGTTTAATTAATTTGGATGGTTGAAATTGTTTTTTTATCTGTAGCACATAGCTTGACTGATGAACTGCAAAAACTATTGTGTCTCCATGGCAACAGTAGATCAAGTTCTTCTATTCCTGTTTTCCACAAGTCGCTTCCAAAATACACGTTTTCCAAATTTCACAGCCATTGAATATTTTCCATTACACATATTCCATTTATACTAAATGCCCTTTATAAAAATTTCCAGTGTCCAGTTATTATCCCAACACAAGTACTGGTATTCTTCTTGTTTGTCCTGTGTCTGGTCACTTTTTGTTGCTATAATGGCCCAAAATATCTCCTCAGAGATTAGTTCTATCTTATCTTAATGGGAAGACAGACTTAGGGCTGGCTGAAGCCACAGTAAGCCCCGCTGTTGTTTGGATGTCCTTTAGCTGGAGGGAAGGACGGACAGATAAAAGAGACATGGAGAGAGGACGTGAGGGAGCAAGGAGTAAACAGGCCTGCCAATTCTGGAAGGAGCCAAAATGGCCAAAAGCCTCAGTAACATGAAAGCAAAGACAATGATAAGGCAAGTAAAACCTTGACGGACAGAAAGAAAGGCAATATAGTCATCATCAACTCATGTGGTTAATATACAAGATTTATTTTGAATTAATTCGGGCATCATTATTTGGGCTTCATAAATCAGTGCCATTTAGCACCAACATATGCAGACGATTCCTTTCTCTACATGTCTCATCAAACTTTCTTACTGCTCAGTGTTCAGCGATGATGACATTACACTCCTGTCCCCTTGGGGCTGGTTATAATGTGAGGCTTTTTAAGATTAAGATGAAGCTTTACTTGTCCCTGGTGATTATTCGTCACCTGTAGAAATATCTGATAATACACACTAAAGACATAAAGTGTGCAGTGCATGGTTGAGGCTTTAAACTGGTCCTAATTTGATTCAGTCCAATTGTGTAGATGCTTATTACACTGCTGCCACACTCTGGATTATGTGTCGATATGTCTTACGCCCAAGACAATCAAAAGGTTTCCCAAAATCATTGCAAGAAAAACTTTGCACTTCTCTTGCACTGAATCATGCTGCTGCCAGGATTGCAACTAAACAAAATATTGAGTGCGTTAGCGTAATAAAAAGAACGAAAAATACCTTTGTTTTTTTTAAACCTAAATAATTACATAGACAATGAAATTTTGTAATTTTGAAATGTGGAAGCTGCTTCCTGTAGCTAAAGCTGTTCCTCCGAGTCTTAATAACACATCTGAATGAGTCTTGATAGTGGTGCATAGGAGGTTAACTGCTCGCGCTAGGTGCTCTTCATCTGTCTTCCCCATTAGGAAGATACTGAACCCAGTGAGTAAAGACGGGTCCCTGGTGACCATATAAACTCACACAGCTGCCAAGAGAGGGAGAAAAAGTCGAAGCAGACTTTAGCCTCTAAAATCCTAATGCTTACTCGCTGCTGACAAGGTCTGCCAAAAAGCTCCCTTTCCTTGTTAAATGTGTGGACTGGTGTCAGCTTGTGAGGTCTAGACTTTGCAGTGGCTTTCAGACAAAACACAATTTTAAAGACAGATTCAGATAATTACTCACCTCTCATATGATGTATTGATAATTAATAGCTCCAGTATTTCTAAATCAATATCGGATGTGTGTACAAAGTCAAACATGACAAGAGTCAGCTCACAGTTCAGGCCTTGGTCACACACAGTAACTCTCATTCAGTTCATCATTCACCAAAAACATGTTTGATGAACACACTCTCTTCAGTGCTTTAATGCACACAACTGTGGCACCACTTTTTGCAAAGCTCATATGCATTAAGACTGCACTTTTTGATATTTATTTATTATGTAGTTATTTGTCAACCCAGACAGTGTCCTTGGATGACGTAAACACAGTTTGGAAGGTAAAAGAGATTACTTTGAAATAAATTAAATGGGCAAGGAGAGGAGAAAATTGGTCCACGGCTGTCATAAATAATGAATCGTTTTTAGATTGTGCACCCACAAGCAAATTAATGCATTAGCTTTTTCACATTAAGGCTGTTCTGTATATACATCTAATTTCTTTTGCTATCCTGTTTTTATTCTTTTTAGAAAGCAGAGGTTTAAGCCAGGACACTATTACTTTGCATGTTGTGTGACAATGAGTGAATCCAATGAGAATGAGTTGTCACAGTAAGTCACAGTTCGGTCCATCCAGCCACATGTAAACTTCACAGTATGTAGAACAATTTGCATTTTGTGGAACCAAAGGTGTCACAGCGTTGTCTTGATTGGCTGTCCTGTATGGCTGTCAGGCTAGGAGGTGGGCTTACCTTGTCAACGCCAGTTTGAATTTGATAAGGACGGGCCAAGTTGATGAATGAGAAAGAGACTCAGCTGAGAGTGTGTGATGAGTTTGCCATCTTGAGTTTCCTCGAGAGAAAGACTGTTCGAGAAAACCCCTTTCGTCGCTGAGTTAAGTTTTGAGTTTTACTTGTTAATGCAAGTAAAATGAACTGACAATGGAGTCCAGACGATAAAGGGACATCACCAGACCACAGACAGAGCTCACCAAAGCACAACATTCCCAGGTCAACCAGCGGAGCGTTTAGAAGGCAGGCTGTCTCTAATTGTTCCTTAGCCTGCAGCCAAGCTTTACTAAATATATGCACAGGCGTTCAAGCCTCAGAAGTCCAAGACACTAAAGCCAAGTCCTGGGGTTGTGATGCCATGACAAAGGTCACTAGCTTAAGTTCCACCCGACACTTTTGGCCATACATCATTATTTACATGTGCTGTTTGGACAACAAGCTGATTGGCTCATCAGTTAGTCACACAACAGCAAGCGCAACTTTAACATCAGAGCTGGAAGACCTGCCAGCTTCCTCTAAATGGGTTGTTTTGGAACTTTTGTGGTTCCCAATCAGTTACAACAGCAAAAAGGGAGAGCGGTGGATGATGTGAAGGCAGTGATGCAGCACTATAGGTGATGAGAATGGAAACACATCAAACATGCTAACACATATTTAACAGCATCACCCAGATGAAAAGAAACACATCCCTATGCACTCATAATTTTTCCCACTGTACCAAATCCCATCCGATACCAACATTATTTTTGCTCCAAATTCATTGCGGAGACAGATGAAGAAATTGCATTTTTGAACAAACAAAATGCAGAAATGGTCCAACACACTCTGTTCCTGTTTTCACACTAATAACATGGATATGTTGTACATCTACAAACAAAACTCTGCACAGCTGCTGTTGCCCACAAGCTGCTGCCTTTCAATATGGCCACCAGAAGGACTGTTACATCACCTGAAAGCCTTCACAGTTAAACAATCCTGTGCAGAGCGAGGCTTGTTGCAAGCCTTTTGCGGCAAAGCAAGGCATGTGTTACATACTGCTGGTGCGTTAGAGGTGAAAGCAATATCCTGTTCTCAGTGCTCATCATGTTTTGCTTCTTGACAAATTTTTGTATTCACTTTGAACAAGCCAAAAGCTCACGGATTCCAACTTTTCTGTCATACAGCCATTAGCACAGAGAGCGAGGATATTACAAAGGAAAAGGAGACAGAGGAGAGAGGAGCAGGCAGGTTTATTTTAGAGGAAAAAATGATTATAGGATCAGCTTCTTCCCTCTTTCTATGTATCTCATCCACTATAAGCCTTCTCTGTCACTTTGGATTTCAACTGTGATGTGCTCTCAGATATCAGCACTCATATATTTGATAAAAGGTAGTTAGTAAAATAAGTTTTTTAAAAAAGTATTAAAATAGACATATAAGACAATTCAAGATGAAGTTAAATGTTGAGTCACAATCAGCAGTAACATCTGAATGGTTTTGATGAAAGTGACTAAAAGTCTTTATTAAAAACAAAATTGCAATACGACGTATTGCAATACTTTCATTTAGGGCAATATTCGTTGAGGCAGAGCGCATCTGAACTGCAGATACTGTCCTGCTGCAGGGTTGTCCTGACCTACACGTCAGTTCATACAGACTACAGACACTACAGACAACATAATCATTTTAAGACCTTTTTTAATGAAATTGAGAATGATGATTTAAAACCTATCATTCTCACTAATATCACAAATCATACTGTAATTGTAATATCGGTCCAAATAATCTCAATTAGGTATTTTTTAGGGGTTTCAAAATAGTGCAGTTCCCAGTGCATGTTGGACTCCGGCAGGGCTGCCCTTTGTCACCGGTTCTGTTCATTATTTTTATGGACAGAATTT
>JAPQLA010000010.1:22038580-22050478 GCA_029822935.1 Naso vlamingii
CACACACACACACACACACACACACACCCTCTCCATCTATCCCCTGTCTCTCTGTATGTGTGTTTCAGTGTGTGTGTGTGTGTGTGGGCGTATCTTAATGAAATCTGACAGAGAATTGTGACAATCAGTGAAGGAGCATCCCGCAGAGGTTAATACGCTGTACTCCTCACAGCAGCAGCAGCGTGCCACACACACACACACCAATCTCCCTTGTGTTTTCATTCCCCTAAAATTATATTTAGCGATCACAAAGTTGAAAATTGTGGCCGGTACTCTCAGCGGCTGTAAAGGGGAATCGTTCCAGTCTGTCACCTCCAAAAACGACTCAGGACCAAAGCAGTGGCACCACTCCTGTCGAACTTCCTGTGTTCTGTGATAACTAACAGCTTATACTGAGATGTCACTTCTCTATGAAATATGTGAAGGTGCATTTAATGCTAAATTTAAAAAACAAACAAGCAACTAAAATTCTCCGTAGGAAACCAAATCAGTCATTTTCATTACACGAGGGACAACATCTAAACAGCTAATTCACAGTAGCTGCTTCTAATTTGTGTCTTGGGAGGATCCTTAAAATTTCCATTCAATTAGGAGGAAATTATCAAGGCTTTAATAACAAAGGATCCCCATTTGTTGCCCAAATTTAGACTCATATTATAAAAGCAGCAGCAGATGGAGAGCTAATAGTAGCAGTATAATATTAGAAACATCAATAAGTTTATAGCTAGTGAAAAAAAAAGTTATAATAGAACAGCGGCAGGAAAATACACATTTTAACATTTAATATTCTAAAATTTAAATAATTTTGTCTGGAAAGTTATTTAAGTTTGAAAATCTACACGTCGTGGTGACATTTTTAAAGTAAAAATGTATAATATTGGCCCAAAATCTGCAACACAAACTGCAGGTCTGGTTTTGAATGAGCAGCATCGGACTTTAAAATCCCCACTGGATCAGCTCGACTTTACTCCCCAGTCTGGAGTCATGTTGCTCTGACCATCTGCTCTCCAGCCCTGCCCAGGCAACACACATTATTGGACTATCACCCCTGGATTATGGCATCAACACACACACACTCTCACACACACTTAGGCTTTTATGGTGCTGCCAAATGATGATGGCATATTTTATGTGTGTTTTCGGCACTATTTCCAGCAAGTTCAATCACTACAGACGTACACACTTTTCTGGTAATAGAAATCTGCATTTTTAGCGTTATGTTTTTATATAACGCAAACTGGATCAATGGTGATCGGTCGTTTACTTTCCCGTTGTTATCCACTAGAATCATTTCTTTCCTGCATGTGTTTGTCCGTCTGGTAAGAAGCACAAGCAGAGCAGAGCAGCGCTTGACAATTTTGAGATGATGAATGCATGAAGGAAAAACATCAATAACTAATAAGTCTGCTTAAAAGGACCAACGGAGATGGAAAACTATTAAGCTACAATATTACTTTAACCAGTACGTAAGGATAACAGTCAGTCCTCTCATTATCACAGTTCAATGAGTCTGCACGGAAATGCAGAATATGTAGCAGAGTTTACACACTCATGTATACTTGAGTGAAACCATCACAAATGGGTTGTAACGATGTGCTTTAACAACAATATGATGCTTATTACGATACATGGTCGGCAATACGATACAAGATCGATATGGGCTCATTTAGAGCGGTATGACATGATTCAATGACTAGAAACTGCTATAGTAATAAAAAGGAAATGCCTGTTTCTATGCAATGGTAGAGGAGGTAAAACACTGGAAAAGCCTGATACACTGAACTACACAAACACTCAGACTGAAAATCTCCCATCCTCTGTTCTCCTGGTGCTTCTGCCATGATCCGCCATTATCTGAGGCGATGCTGCTGAGGCAACACACACGCCCAGAACATCAGAGGATGAACTGGAGAAAGGTTTGCAACTATTTACCATTTTAAGTGTGAAAAATACATCCAGATAACAACGTTTGACATGATTCTTAGTATCAATATATAATCCATATAATCGATTTTTGCTTTAAAAATGATTTTTGACTCAAAATCCCACACTGGTCAGGCCCTAGCTTCAGACCCTATTCCTTTTAAAATATTACATCTGCATTTTTCAACAAAAAAGAAAGATCTGAATGGTGAACTGTGTTCGTTAAAGCTGATTCTGCAGTGTGTCTGCGGCATGATTTCATAAAGAATTGACGAATATTTCACAAATCCTAAGAAAAGTTGCAGAGCAGGCAGAAGGATATCAACAAAGGTTCGTGGTGAAAAAGAAGTTTTTGAACAAATTTCAGATAAAATGTTCGTGTGCAAGATGAACCTGTGGTCCTGCATGGAACATGACTTCCAAACACGGTGCACACACACACACACACACACACACACACACACACACCAGCATTTCACTAACTCTGTCTCTTTCAATCGCTTCATTCAGAAATACTTGGAGAGCTCAGAGGTCAAATTCTGATTCACTCTGACAGTAAAAACAGTCATGCACTGCTGACACATGAACACACACACACACACACACACACACACACACACTAGGCTGGTTAATACATCTGATTTAAGGGATTTTCCTGAACATGCAGCATGATGTGCCTTCTCTGTTACCCGCTGCTCTGACAACATCCAGAACCTTCAGTACTGACTCAGGCTGCAGAATCAGACTTATTCCTTCAAAAATCAATGGCCCACTTCTAACACGCCACTGCCCTGAATTATAATTTATACCAAACTTGTTGCCATAGCAGCAAAAAAAAAACCTACATTGCCTTCTTTTTGACAGAGGTGCTGGAATAGAGACAAAACC
The DNA here is from genome assembly GCA_029822935.1 of Naso vlamingii. Lineage (NCBI taxonomy): Eukaryota > Metazoa > Chordata > Actinopteri > Acanthuriformes > Acanthuridae > Naso > Naso vlamingii. Next base: position 22,041,392 of record JAPQLA010000010.1, read on the forward strand.
ATCAGAGAGAATAACTTATGAAATGCGACTTTTCAAACAAAAAATAAGGTAAATTTTAAAAAAAATTGACAGCAAAATCTTTGCAGAGGCTGAACGACACAAAAGGGCCGAAAGCAGCTTTGTGGGATTAAAAATTACTGCAAGGAAACAGTAGTGGCAAACTAGTCTTGCATCACAAATCATGAAATTCAACACCACAGGAGAATAGCAATCAATGAGTGATTCAGTGACTGTGCATAAAGTCTGGGTAAGGCGCGCAGAGCTAATGTTCGCATCACAGCTAGGCAATAAGTGCACTGAACTGAACTGACACTGCAGCACACTGAACTCTTCTCTATTGTCAGTCCCTTGGCTGGATCCAGGCTCATTTTCCCTTGGTCATATACTTCTGTATTTGTGCATTATCGAAGAGCAGATAATCATCAAAAGTACGGGGATTCAAAGAGGAATAGGCTGCGTCAAAATGCCCCTAAATATATCAAAGTAAGGAACAAGAATTCATGATAGAGAGTGTCGAAAAGGGAACTGATTTGCATCCATCTCAATATGCAAACAGGCTTGTAAGAACACCTTTAAAGTAGGTCAGTGAAAATAAGAGATAAAAAATTCAGATGCCTCAATCACTCTCGTCGTCCTCAGACACGGCGAAGCCAGAGGAAGCCGGAAATCGTTTGGTCTGCAATGTGTAAGAAAGCTGCTCCGAGAGGTTTCAGGGTTGCTATTTATTCCTGAACACAGCTCTGACTCCACGGAGATCAGCGGTCAGTGCGAGCAGATGGCCTGCATACTATTGGCCTATTCCCTCGCTTTGTTGAGGCTTAATACAACGAGGCAACGGGAGATGCGAGGCTCAGATGTGCTGCCTGTGGGGATGAATCCCAGTCATGTGACCTGACATATGAAAATACCATCCACTATTGTTTTAGCTGGGGACTACTAGTTGGAAATACTGCTAATATTAGCTTTTAACTGGTAATATTCTGATGTAAAATATTGAATTTAACTATTCTAGGTTAAATACTATCTTCTTATTTCAAATAACTAGTCCTGCATCACAAATCATGAAATTCAGCACCACAGGAGAACAGCAATCAGTGAGTGATCTACTGGTTGTGTTTCATTTGATGTAAACATGCATCACATACTGAGCAGGGTCGCACCGATATGGGATTTTTTGGGGCCGATGCCAACACTGATACAAGGAGGCAAGAAAATTCCCATATCTGCTGTATCAGCCGATAATATCAGCTGAAGGTTGTTATCAGATACTGTAACAAATACATGTAATGGAGGCAGAATATCTTACATTTTAACAACTCCAAACGTCAATGTGCTAACAGTAAATTCTTCACTTATTAGTTACCAATAACAGACTACCCTCTGCTGGACAAACTACAGAATTACACCATCTTAAATCTCTAGTACAAGCATTTTTCTGGCCTTTAAAAACAGTTGAATTATTGGCCAGTATCAGAGAACAAATACTCTGATACCGATATATCTGTGACAAGCAAATATCAGCCAATGATAAAGGCAAACAGATACATCAGTCAGGCCCTAACACTATGTTCATAAAGGCCCGTGGAGTCTTGTGGTGCAATGCAATAAAGGAAGCAAGAATTGTGAGAAATTTCATGTCAGTAATCTGTATGACTGAACTAGTTTGAAGCTTCTAGATTTTGTTCATAACTGTGACATTTGAGTAATACATTAACATTCAAATGCTGAGGCTTATACATAGTGCTTTTATTTTTGTGTGGGTTGGACAGGCAAAGCGAACAGCTTCTGATGATGATCGCACCTGTGAGAGAGTCGTGTGCAGACTGAATTTTTTGGAGAGTCAAACACTTGAAGTGCGACTGTATTCTGCTCTGATCCGGAGCCGTTTACTTGTGGAGGGAAAGCTCAGAGTTTATATTTTAAACTTTTGGGATTAAAAAGTGAATTTATCTGCAGAGGTAGCGACCTGTGCTGTAATTAGTCCCTCTTCATTGAATGCCTACTGGAGGGGAAATATACTTCTCTTCAAGAAGGTACAGAAAGGAGAGGGGGAACAGAAAGGAGACTTAAAGGAAATAACCGAAAGAAGTGGAGTCTGGGGAGCATTCAGTTCAGTCAGACACTAAACTGAACACAAACACACCCTCGGTGCCTGCCGCTGCTCGCTAGCTTACGGCTAATGTGCAGTTTTCTGGCTGTTTGGGATGAATAAGATCCTTCGGTCAAACTCTTGACAGTAACAGAAAGCGAAAATTTGCTCTTTTTTTCAGAGAAGGTGATGAGAGGGGATTATGACATCATAAAATATGATGAAAGACATGCAAAGCTTATGTGAACCACACTAAAAGCTTAAAATGTTTAAAAAAAAAAAAAGACATTCGACAATTTGGCCCTTAAATGATGAACAACCACAAAAAAGCTCCTTACACAGCTTCATAATACTGCATGATGTTGCATTTAGTGTTAAATACATTTTACAGTAACACTTTACTTAAAGCATCCATCTATAATGCATTATGGACACACGTATAAAGCATTAAAATACACCTACAGTGCTGTATAATCGTAGTTATAAGCAAGGTTAGGACCCTTACCACAACCATAACCACATATAATGCAAATGCTTTTACAAAAGAATAAGTGTCCAGATGTTTCTGTGTTCTTGTTCTAATCCTTAATGAAATGAACGGAAATGTGAAAGAAATTAATCTTGCATTATTAATGCAATCTAGATTATAGTCTGCTAAATAATGAGAGGTTCATGCACAGTAGGCAAAGCTAAAAGGTAAAAAAATACTTTTACATATTGTCTGTAATTTTGTTGCAATTTATTGTCAATAGGTAAACTGGATGTGGAGATTTAGCTTACAAAGTGAAAAAGACATTTTTTCCATTTCAATGTGACTTTAAAGAGCCTGGACTGCACAAAAGCTTGGCACACACTTCGCCCAAGGCTGCTGAATTATGTTTTGTTTTTTTGTTTTTTTAGCCTCCACTCCCTCAGCACAAACACAACACTGAGAGCACAAATATAAGGTTAGCGTCAGTCGTGAATCCTTTGAGGGTTTGACTTATTTGAGGTGTCAAACCTCAGCAGCAAAGAGGAGGCATCTCCAAAAAGCCACTTGGAAATGTGTGTGAGGCATCTGTCGACCTCCAGCCTAACGATAATGACATACTGTAGCCACGAACGTGCTTTGACCCTGAGTGAATGTTAGAAGCTGGAACCCTGTCATTTTGGCAAGTGAGAGATGAAAGCACTGCTCCTCAGGGCAAAAAGCATTTGAAATGCCCTTGAAAGCCCACAGGTACACTTGATGCAGGAGCACAACATCGTCAGCTGAGCAAAAAAAGCAAATAAAATGTTTAACTGAACTAATTCCTCTTAATGAGCTGCTAAATCTGATAAAACAGGACATACATTTTCCGCAAACTAAAGATTACATGCTGTATGAATGAATATTTTAGTGTAATATACATCAAAGGGCACGAAAATATTTAATTCAGTGCACATATGCGTTGGCATTATGACAGGGGAATTGCAAAGCATGGAATAAAATATTCTAATGAGCTAATAAGGAGGGAGTAAAGGGAACTGTAAAACTGTAACAGGATTTTCAAATTCCCAGTTAACTATAAGACTCATTTTCAGTCTGTCTCATATTCAAGTGCGGGCTGTCATCATGGGGAATTAAAGTTTGGAAGAAGTGTTTTATTTAGCTGCATGATTATTTCTAAGACCCCAAAACAACATTAACATGGACAAGTACAACAAAATCTCAACACATCCGTGTAGCCACAGGTAATGACTGAGTTTTTTTAAATTATTATTATTACCATGGCTAATAATGACCCGCTACTGAACGGATGAACAGTCCAAACACACCGAGTTCGCCTTCAGGCAGCTCATGCTCCCGAGCGTGGCGATGTTTCCAGTGAAAACAAAATTCCCACCAAAGTCCGTTCATGAATTCTGCAGTTCAGGTTTCTTTGCTGTTCGACAACAATTTAGGCTTTTATCACATGTCTGAAGATGTAAGAGGAAAAAAATGGTGGCTTCGTTTGAATTCGGTATAAAATTAAAATATCAAGAAGCATCTATTTTACCGAAAATCTAACTCTGATTACTAGTTCACCTGTGATTTACAGGTTCCCACCACCTAACACGGCTGCTGTGAGCATGTGAGCTGATTGTAAAAGTTATTTTTATCCGAGATTTTTTTTTCTGTAATATGAACGCCGAAAAAACTAAAAGATTCTTGAAATTTAAAAAATCAATCTATATGTTGTTGTACGTGTAAGAATGTTGGCCAATAAGAGATGAATTTCTAAATAGGTAGAATTCCAAACGGAGTTTTGTTGCCAGCTCTCCCATGATATCGGGAGGTATGGGGTCTCACCCAGGGCTGATCCACCGCTCAGGATGGGCCCATAATAACTCTGCTCACCTTTGTTAGCTGTGCTATCTTCTTGCTCATCTTCAGGTGCAGGTCTTGGGTATATTCCATGGCGATGCCGGACTGGAAGGACATGCTGGATGCCGAGGATGAACTAAATTTCCCCTGACCGGCAGGGCAGTAATACTGCTGCCAACCCGACCCGGTCGCCATCTTCACTACGATGCTTCAGATGCTGAACAGATTCAGGAGCTGTGGCAATAAACTGGACGCTGCTGAACGGCCAGCGGGCGGCGGAGAGGACCGGGACGGTGTCAGATTTTTGAAGAGAAGCGACAAAATTTATCAAAAAAATGAAGCCTTTTTAGCCCACAAAGTGTTAAAAATTGGTTTCATTTTGCTCGCGCAAAGCAAATGGTTTTGAATTTGTTATTTAAGCACCACAAACGTTAGCTACTACCATCCTGTCCGTTCAGAAATGTGGCCGTTTTCAGTGGTCCGAGGCGCGGGTCCTGTCTGCTGTCACCTGGCGCTGATGTGGAGTCGTTCGCGGGCAGCTGGCTGGCTCCCGGTCGGTCACCTTGATACCGAAATTTCTCAGCGGGAGCCGTTAAGAGTGATCCGTCCTCGGTGCATTCCGGCTACATTGACGGAGAGTGAGCGGTGATTGAAGGTATGTGTGTGTGAGCAGGAGTGTGTGAGTGTGGAGGACAGGCGCAGCGGTAGGTTGCTGCTCCTCTGTTGCCATGGATCACCTCAACAGTTTATGCTGCATTCACGTAGGATGGGAGCAGCGCTGCGTTCAGGGGCCGTCGAAAAAATTAGTTTGCACGGTGAGCGCGGATGAAAGGTGAAAATGGCAGTAAAAGTGAGCGGTGACGTTCAAGGGGTGGTCGTTGTTTTAAAGTGCATTGTAGCAGACTAAAGTCTGAGCTGACTGAGGTGCTACATTAAAGGTCAAAGTCAACTTTATTGTGAATGTCATCATATGCAGCCAACAGGACATAAAGAGATATAACATCAAAAACAGACAGCAATAAGACAGGACAAGACAAAAAGAGAACTTAAAATTTAAAAATGTAAAAATTAAAAAGTAGCAGGATGCAGGACTGCAGTATATATATATATATATATATATATATATATATATATATATATATATATATATATATATGTGCCATAAATGTGAAATATATAAGACCTGAACTTGTGTTTTTTAAACATGAGACATAGAGAAGCTGTCTTTATGAGGATTGATATAAATGCAAATACACAGACCTATTAAATATAAAAGGTTCAAGTCAATCAAGTGAACCCAATTAGCTCGATTAGCTTGATTTGCACCCCATAATTGGCATCTGTTAGTCAGTTCTCAATCATCTGTACAGTCTCATCAGATCGACCATCCATCATAATCCAATGTCCTCTGGCTATGACAACATCATTAAAAAGAATAACCCACTTAAAACATAAGGAAAAAGTTATGCTTTCAAATTAAATTTGAATCAAGAAAATAGTCGAGAGTTTTCATGTTGTAGCCAGAGATACATTCTCCATTATCGCCTCTTTCTAGGGTTGCCAGGGTTGAAATGAAACAATTCACAGCGCTGTCATACTGTAGTGGCAGGACTGTATGGGAAGCTGTTAAAAATGGGCAGAAACTGGGTAAGTCTGATTCTTCCTCCTGATAGTGCTGAGATGTTTGGCTGCTCCCACCCTGAGCTGACAAGATGTTTGGTAGGTAAAGAACTGACAGCTAAAGCTTTTTTTAATGCTCAGCAGACTGGCAATTTGTCAGGTGTGTTCCTGTATCATTATCGCACTGCTTATGGCCTTGAAAATTGCATTTTGTCTATGGATGCTTTCAACAATATGGCTGCCAAAAGATGAAAGATACCAATATTTATAATACAACGCAATGCAATACAATATACTTTATTGTCCCTGTGGGGAAATTTGTCTTGGACTTAAATGTTGCACACATATAACTGTCTCCATAACAAAAACAAACCACAGTAACAAAGCAGCACATGTAGCAAATCAACACAAATTACACAAATTGCACATTTCACATATTGCACCACAACAGCCTATAAAAGCCCAGTAGCGTGGATAAAAACACTGCATTTATCTGGGTGACCTCGAATTCACAATAAACACATAAAAAATGCGCTGTATCTTCTCTGTATGCTTCCACTGTATTTCGCTCTATTAATGGAATGTGTTTGATATAAATAAATACTGTTTATGTTACCTGTGCAGTTAATCAATGATGCTTCATGAACCCTTGATGTCCAATACATTTGCAGAAAAACTCAGGACAGCTACGACTTGTGCATACACCTCAGCTAAATACATTCATGTAACACAACGTATTGCATATTATTTAGGTACAATGCATCATGTGCATTTTTTGCAAAAACAAATGCTAGATAGTGATACATGTTGACTGTTAAAGTGCTGTATTATGGTATATAAGAGATACATGCAAATTTAATGTTCTCAATTATGAATCTGTGTCAAAATTCTGCAGTTTTTTTAGTCAACATTTGCTGTTCTGTAATCAGCAGTCAGGATTCTGTGGTGATATATGGAGAAGATTATAGACCAGCATCCCACCTGATGCTGTTCTCCCCAGCCTGCACGGCATTGCATGTTTTCATGAAGATTAAAACCCGGCTCACCATCTGGTCTGCAAATGATTTGTAACTCTCTCCTGTTTGGGCCCTCAGAGATCTTAAAACATGACTAGTGAATGGAATACATCTGCTGTAAAGATAGTTTCTTTTAATCCCCTTAAAATTTTATGGGCTTCTTCCAAAATAAGAGGGTTAAGTCCTGGTGTTTATCAGAGTAATGTGTAAGTAAAATTGTCTAAGATAAACTCTCAAAACAACATAAAACTGAAGCAGATCTCCCATTTCTCCCTCTCACAGTTTTTACTGGTGGATATGAACAGTAACTCCCAGTAGGGAGTTCACAGGAAGGATGGGAAGTACACGGTTCTTCCATGGAACATGAATGCACCGAGTTGAATTTTGTGACGTCACTTCATCTATCAAAGCTTAACTGAAGTGAAATAAAAAATTTAAACTGACTGGAATGGCAGCTGCAGGCAATACCTCGCATAGTCATAATCACAGGGATGACGCAAACGGTTTGGTTTCTATTTATGCTTCCACTTGCATTTTGCAAGACTGTGGGTGTTTAAAGCGTGTGTGTGTGTGTGTGTGTGTGTGTGTATAGAAATGTCTTATAATTTAGGCAATGAAGGTTTTCGAATGTTGAAAATTGATGTGTGAGTTCCTGTGTTGGATTCAGTCATAATGTAGAAACAGTTCACAATAAAGGAGCCAGGCAGTGCAGTATACAGACATGTTTAAATTTGTTGGTGCCCTTATATAAACACAACAAAAACCTGCTGTATTTGTTCTCCGATATGCACCAATACTGAAATTATTTTTATAAGGCCGAAAAAAATGCTTAAGTTGATGATTTAAAATGATGTAATTATATATTTTTTGCAGCAGAGGGCAGTCTGTTAATAATAATAATAATAATAATAATAATAATAATAATAATAATAATAATAAAAAAATATAAATTATAATAATAATAAATCACTCAATTTCCGTAGTTAAACGTGAATAATAGCATTTTTTACAGCATGTTTAAGATTAGATTATTTTCCACAACAGTTTTAAATTCCATATTAACGATGTCAAGCAATTCTTACCAGTGTATTTTGATTGAGAATCAAATGTCAAGCAGAGTACGTCTCTTATGTTAGCTTAGCTTAGTCACTGGTAGTCAATGGGAAGTGTTAGCCTGCCTCCACCAAAGGTCATCAGATAAACTTTCCATCAGCTCTAAACGGTCCTGTGCGCTTCTTGTGACTTGTTTATTCACATTTCTTATGTTATTTTTAGACTCAGATTAGCACCTTATGTAACTTTAATTTTTTTTAACAGATGGTATGTTTTGTTGACCTACCGTAAAATATCAGAATTTCCTTGCTCCTTGATATCAATATAAACAGTTTCCAAAAATCCCATGTTTGTTTAGGCCTACTTTCAAGATTCACAGTGTGACAAGTACAAGCACAAGCAAACACATGCTGTATGTGTGTACACACACACACACACACACACACACAGAGTTCATAATCATTCTTGTTCACTGAAGCTTGAAGCCAATATGGGTGCATTAATTTTTGTCATGTCTTCGTCTTGCTGTGGGTCAATAACTCTTTAAACCTTTGAGGACACTGAAGAACTTATTGGCGATGCCACAGTCATAAACACTTGAAGATGCACAGATTTGATGTATTGAGTAATTGTTGAAAGCAATAGTTACTATTTATACAGAGCATTTATTAGCAGGTTAAACAAGATAAAGCTGCAAGGTCCATCAATATTGGGATCAGGCTCTCAGGTGCTTAAATTATTCATCACAGCATACAAAGTTATCGCACAGGCTCAGTTGCTGGTGTATGTGCAGATACCCTCGGCAGGGGCAAGGAGCATCAATAAGCTCTGACAAATCCTCCACATCTACAATCGTTTACCACCAAAACCCACAAAGCCTCAGCTCATAAACAGAATAAAACATTCAGGAATGAAGTGAAGCAATTGCTGATGACTGACGCAGAGGGAAGAGTCAATCAGAATGTTCCCTTAAGTTTTTTACC
>JAPQLA010000010.1:22112764-22131374 GCA_029822935.1 Naso vlamingii
GTGTGCGTGTAAAATGATGGCTGGTGAGAAATATGAGTGGCTGGTTGAATACAGAATCCATTTGCCACTTGGCTGGTGAAAGAAAAAGCTAACTTTAAACACCGTTTTGGGTTGTGAAGATTACTAAAACATTTTACCCTCAAGTGAACATCTTCAATTTGTTCGAACATTAACATGTAATCACTTTGTTTCCAACCTCGACTCACACGGGTGATTACACCAGAACTCCCTCTGCATGAAAAGGGGTTTTGTAAGTCCTGTGGGTGCTGTTGGCCAGCGACTAACAAGGGTCTTAGCAAAGCATAGTGTGAAAGGTCTTGTTCTCTCGCGTACATCAAATGTAGGCCCACTTTTCTTGTCGTTGTTAAGTTGGACATCCAAATAACTAAAAAATAATACCATTTCTTTGCCTTACTTTCGTGACATTTTTCCTTGACTCTCAGCAGAGCAGTCTGATTTTACGAGCGAGTAGCTGTGAAAGATGCCACCCTGTCATTCAGCAGAGCAGCACATCAGAAAGCTGTGACTCCCTGCTGTGTCCAAACTTTAGTGCAAGAACCATCCACATGTCTGTAAGTCTTTGGGTCACAAACTGCCTTGATCTCATTGTATCATGTTCTGTTTAATGCTGCATTTTCTTTTTATCAAATCAGACTAAAAGCGTACACTATAAGGTATCTTATTTTTAAATGTCTATTCAAACTTATTTGTAGGCTCTTGGATCCCTTGTGCTGCAGAAAAGTCCCAATGCAGGGAGCCACTTAAAAGATCATTTCTCTCTGCTGAACAGGATTGTGTGTCCAGCAATGAACCCTTACTCAGGGATTCCACTGGTTGCGTGTGTGTTAGGAGCGGCTTTGCGGCGGGTTTGCGCCGTGCTCGGTTGTCCGTCAACACCCACTGGCTGTGTTTCAGAGCGAGGCACGGCGGGACAGCTGGAGTTGCAAGACCGACGGGGTTTTTGCGGTAATGACAGATACAACGCGTGATCGCAGCCTCTAAAAACCTTCGATCTGTTGACTTCACACCTGGCTCCACACATACTGATGTTTTGTTTATGAAGTTAAGTAAAATATGATCTGGCATCAACACAGTGTGTTTTATTCTGAAAAATTAACCAGCTGTTTTAATGTTGTATCTGTGTCTGACTTCCTGTCCCGCTCTACCTGCCCTGTGCTGAATTGCTACTTTGTGCTTCGGCATCCAACAAAAATAGAAGCCTTGCGCATCTGCTGCGGAGGGCCGTGGTTTGCCGTAGCTGCGATGCAGCAGAAATGCACGGCAGCGGAGCCAGTGAAAGCACATTGACTAAAATGAAACCAATCAGCTCTGCTGCCATGGCAGAGTGGAGACGGATCGAACACGAATCTGGTGGAATTGAGAGGACTACAGCAAGACATGAGAAATGACACAGATACAGACCAAAAGTAAATGTTGACATGTAGGTAACCCTGGTTGGCACCTCAGTCACTGAAAAAGGAGAATAGTTTAAAAAACTGCACTTTATACTGTACCAGTAACCTGACACTCTTGTAATTTAAGGGTTTGTTATGGACTGATTTTCTCTTAGTCTAGTCATAGAAGTTTAAATGACAGCAGCACTCGTGTTCCTGAATGATTCTCAAATCACTGGTGAGACAGAATCCGATTGGTTTTGAAAGCCTCAAGGACTCTGACCTTAATCCACTCACAGCCTACTTGAGCCAGTATTAGTAATCAGTGATTGAATGATTTGATCATGAAGGCTCGACACTGAAAGATGAATGCTTGTCTGATTGCATATCATAGTGTGCTGCGACTTATGAATTTACTTGGTTAAAGCACCCTAATGGAGGCTGATCTTTTAGCAGAGGGAACTGGCGAAGTCATGCTGTGCTGAGCTGAGCCAGACTTGTTCCTTCTCTTCAATCAATGACATTAAAAAGGAAATTGATCAAGGATTAGCAACAGGAACCTAAAGTTCAGATGTATGATGTATGCTGTGGGCCCGGCTATTCAATGAAACAGACAGACGAGTGGGAAGGTTAATGTCTGATCTCTTTAATAATCACATAAATGTTGTTTTATTGTGTTATGATTGAGATTCTGACCCGCCATGCATCATGGAAAGAGACAATAAGACATTTTTTGTTTGAAATGACATCACATTATCACTGAGTAGATGCAGCTCCAGGCCGCAGCTAACCACTAACAGCAGAAGCCCCGCTCTCTCGCTCCCCCGAGGCAGCAGCTCAAACATGGATAAAGTTAGCCTGCAGGCTACAGACAAGACGAGTGTCGGCTAATGTTAGTTTTCCACAAACTGTAAAATAATCACAATGATATTGTTATATTGTGTTGTGATATTGGCTATTTTCGGCAGTTTTAGTGCTTTTTTACGGTGTTTTCTAACGAGTTTTGTTGTACCCGAGGCTGCGTGAGTCTCAGGTCTGCACAGATCAGTAGAAAGACTCCTACAAAAAGCTCCTATTCTTCCCTTGGTGCAGTAATCACAAACAAGCAGTACATTGCATTTAATATTCCATAATTTTCAATAACAAAGGGTTTTTGGTAGCCTGGTAAACCGAAGCTGTATTTTTCCGCCATGATTGAACTACTGTGAACAAGAAATTAACTTCTACGTCATCGAACTGAACCTCTCCGGCTAGTCGCTGATTGGTCCAGTCAAAAATTTATCTCTGCAATTCTAAAGTCGGGCCTCGTTACCAGACTGATTCTCAGCGAAAACTGAGCTGAGCAAAAGGAGGCTAACAGAAATCCATGGAACGGCCAAACTGTGCAAGGCCAAGTCAGTCAAACACAGATCTATACAGCAGTACAGCGCAAAGCAAAGACAGTTTCCGTCTTTATTACTGAACTAAAGCATTGAGGGACATTGTTACCCAGTCCTCAATGGCCATCCATGTATCTTGTGCTTGGTACTAAAGGTTATCTGGCTTTACAAAAGCTTACATGTCATCATTGTATTAGTAAGAAATATCTAAGTTTGCTGAATCAAGATTTCTTCATCCTGTCGCATGTGTGTTGGTGTTTTGTCAATTCAAGTTTCTTTAGCCCAATATTTAAGCTACTACGTGGCTACCCCAGGCAGCTAAAGCTTCATGTTTGCTTTTGTTGAACTGTAGAACTACGAGGACTGTGGGTTTGGTGGGTTTTGTCCGTTATTTCTTACAGTGTTTGGTAGTTGATCTTCAAAAGTATCTCTTCAACACCAGTTTGGAGAAGATTGGTGATGACAGCAACCAGTAACTCTTTTGAGCTCTAGGCTTTTATCACTAAGCACTAACACATCAGTATGGAACTTGATTTATAGGTAGTCTAACTCCAGCCATACGAGGTGCACTGAACACGGCTCACTTTCGTCAATTATTCAAGCTATATCTTCACACGTGGTGAACTTAAAATTACATGTCTGCCTTCAAACCAAAGGAGCAGCAAGAGTAAATGAACAAGTCTTCCTCTGTTATGGATCAACCTATGTAAAGGCCAGATGCTGTGAAGCTTCCTTGTTCTTGCATCACTCTCAAATGCTTATACAATTCTCATCAGTGCATTAACCTGCCACTGACTTTTATCAGCAGCTCATGCTCAGAAAGGTACCAATTTTCTTACTGTGACCCTTAATTCTTCTTTAAATTGCCAAATTGAAAGACACCTGGTAATGAATTCTCTGCTTTGGTTTTCTATTGACAGGATATTCATTTTAATTTGGGTTTTTCTAAAGGATGAGAGAGGTAACCGGGACACTCATCCGTGCCATCAGATTACTCTGTCAGACACAACTAAAGGAGATTGGGATTAGTTTTCATCACAATCAAGCATCACCACTTTTGTTTGTCACAGTCATTGCAGGATAAGGGCTCTTATAATGATGAAGAGAAAATCATAGACGCCGACATCACAGCAAGGGTTTTGTTGATTGTTTAACACTGTAATTTGTATTTTATGCCCTAAAATAATTCATGAAAAAATAATTTAAGGGTTTTATTTCATTTGTACTAATTATAATTTACCTTAGTTTTCACCAACTTTTACTGTTGCTGCTTTCAAAGCTCTTTCATTCTCATTGCTCAAGGTGTTCCTCACTTTTGCATTAGTAATTCTTTAATCCTATCCCTTATCTCTTTCTTCCTTCTCATTATTTTTTCCTCTAATGCAAGATTTCAAAATCACCTCCCCCAGTGTTTCCCTCTGTGTTGCCTTGGTGGGGCGTCCCATCTACCCAGCAGGACCCCTAATTGCTCTAAAAGAAGCAAAAAACCCTATTAATTTTATTATGAGTTTTTCCCGTTCAGAGACATTTACGTGACCTTTCATTTTCTTTTAGTAATTATTTTTATTTTTGAAATGAAGAATTGGTTTTCCATTTCCTTGTCTTTCTGTGCATCCTCTCTTCTGTCCGCTTTTTTGCAAGTGCAGAAGTTATTAGTGATATGAATTTTAAATTTCTTGCTGTAATTTCATTTCATCAGATTAACTTAATTCTCTTTGTTTATTTTAATGATGTTGTACTAAACAAAACCTTACAGTAAAAGAAAATACTACTATTATATACTATTAAATACCACTATGGATACTGTTACTCATAGTTCATTTGACGTCCGTCTCCACAGAACTATATTATTTGCTGTTAGCATTACAATGTTAAGTAGGCTGATTTCTTGTACACTAAGAACTGTGACAAAGCAACTCTCTCATTTTCTTCTTTCATGTTTTAAAAATTCTCTTCCCCTATTTCTTAAATTCCTTTCCCCTGTCAGTCATCACCTTCTTCTATACACCTTTCAGGTTTCTTCCTTTATTTCTCCTCTGCAATAACTTCCTTCATGCACTGCTTCCTTCCTCTTTTCTTTCTCTCTGGCTCTCCTCTCATTCTTGATAAGGTCCGTCCTTTTTCTGTCCTTCCCTCCTTGAAGCACTTAGCTTTGATTAGTAAGAGGACAGGAAGTTTTCTACATTAGTCATCTTTTCCATCCATTGTTTCCTTCCTTCCTTCTGTCCTTCCCTTTCTTCCTTTGCTCAGTGAATGAGGCTACACGCTCTGATCTGTATGCAGGCAGGGACGTTAAAAGCCAGCCAGTATGGTGCACACAGCCAGGACCAGCTGTACTTTTACTGATCAAATTTTCATCAAAGGCCCAGGTCTGTTTGAGCCGAAGCCAGACTTAGACCAACGCAGAGAGACGCAGTGACTCCTCTCCGCTACCTGCTCCTTCTGTCTTAAACGCCTCTCATCACTCTGCCTCATTATCATCATCCTCCTTAAACCAGGAGCTCGCCTTATTGACAAAATACAGCATATACTTTCATCTTCCACTCAACGACTCAAACGCAAATAATTAATCTTGAAAGACAGTTTAATGTGTTTATAGATTACTTCCGGCCATATTTTGGCAAAGGGAGCACACTTCCATTTACTTCATGTTTTAGAGTTGGCTGAAGTATTTTAGCAGTCCGAGTGCGAAATATCTCTGCACTGGCACTTCCAAAAGAGACGTGGTTAACGGAAACTCACATAGATCGCTGTATAACTTGTTCCAATTATATTCCATCAAGCCAATTGATGGGGTGTAAGTATTGGGTTACTAAAGTATTAGGGGTCCTGTAGCAATACGGACCTTTTATAACAAAGAAGTCAGAAACATGCCGTGAAAACCAGGAGGTTTAACCCTGATTACCAGAAAATCAATTTCTGGTGGGATTGTCATCTGACTCATGTATCTGAAATGTAAAAAAACTTGATTGGTATTGCTGCAGGACATGTGTAAGTTATTCTAAATAAAACATAGTTACTAGGGCCCGATCGATATATCGGTTTGCCGATATTATCGGTCAATATTGGCCCATCACAGATACATCTGTATCAGCGTATATGTTCTCTGATAAGTGCCCATATTAAAACTGTTGTTTAAGGCTGAAAAAATGCTTGGACTAGTGATTTACAATGGCGTAATTACGTAGTTTGTCCAGCAGAGGGCAGCCTATTATTTAATTGGTATTAAGTGAAGTGTCTACTGTTCATTGCCCTGATGTTCGGAATAAAGTTTTGTTAGATTTCCTGCCTCAATAACATATCTTTGTTACACGTATTTGATAACCACATTCAAAATATTAGTGATAGAATATCGGGCGATATATCGGATATCACAATTTTCCTACTTCCTAATATTAGTATCAGCATCAGCCCCAAAAATCCCATATCGGTAGGGCCTTAATAGTTACTCCAACAAAATGAATCACTGTGAGAACAGAAAAAAAGAAGATATTTCCAACCCTGCTTGGTCTTACATCGTATGAAGATTAAAAAAAGGCTCCACAGAGTAAAATACTTGTCAGAACGAACACGATAAAGTTATTCAAGGAGAAGCATATTTAACTGAAAGAAGAAAAAAAAAGGATATATATAAGTGAGTGGGCCTAGTATTCACAAAGTCTCTTATCTCCAAAGGATCCATTTTATAATTCAGACAGCAAAACTACAGAATGCAGAAGAAGTCAAGGGGCTGAGTAGCTTCTGAGGTCACAGTCTAATCTTTTGTATTACTCTCTCTATTTAGCTGACAGCCACTTTCTCTGTACTCTGTGGTCTCTGAGTTTCAGGTCAGGTACGGTCTCATCTAATACACACTCAAAATGTGGAGTTACATAACGCCTGACCAGTGTTCAATTAGTCCATTGTGTTGCATAAAAATATCAGTCCAGGAAATGTAGCTGCAGTACAGCTCCAATTTATCTGCAAGAGCTTTTATCAGAAGTGTGCTGGCAAAAGCACTGGTTTTGAGGGGTGGAGGTTAGCATGTTAAAAAAAAAAAAAAAAAAAAGGAAAACTAGAGTGCTCATCTTACCAAAAACAAAAATGTACTATTGACAAATCAGAATGCAAGTTAAGGTATTATTATTATTATTATTATTATTATTATTATTATTATTATTATTATTTAATTAAACCTTTGATTACCCAGGAAATTTCTCATTGAGATTAAAACCTCTTTTGCCAGATCGTCCAGGCTACAACAGGCAGCAACATATTAATAAATCATATTCATCTTTCATGTATGAAATTCATGCCAAACTTTAATTTGCTCAACAGTTGTGATAATTTCAGTAATCTCGTCTCACCACCTGTGTGAAGTATTGGTTTACCTGCCAAGGACTAGTTTTACAAGAAAAAATAACATCAATAAATAACAGCTGCGACAGTGGGAGTAGCATTTTGTGCACGCATGTTTAATTATCAGAAAACTGTGTTATTTGTTTTTACCATAACTGTCTTTTCAGAGATGTAAAAAGTTTCCACTTGGATCATAGACCTAAAAAACTGACAAGGTGCTGTCTATGTTAGAGCTGGAATTAATTGCTTAGATGATTAGTCAGTGGATGCAAAATTAATTAGGAACTTCTTTAACATTTTGGGTAATTAACTGACATTATTTTTTGAGCAGAACTGCCAAGATATACCAAGTCCCGCCCTTTTATTGGACCTACGTGATACGTGAAAACTAAATATCTGAGTTCTGGACAGCTGGTTGGTCAAACCAAGCAAGCTGAAGACGTAACGCTCGACTTTGACATATTGTGATGGGCCTTTTGCACAAGATCTAATTTACAGTTCAGAGATCAATTGATTGTGAAGACAAATTTAAAAAATAATTAGCTCTTGCTTCCTTTGTGTAATTACTATTTTAAAATTGGTTCAAGCAATAGATTAGCTGAGGAGGGACGGGGAGGGTGAAGACTGGCAGGGGTTGGTTTGGGAGGGAGGGCTTTGACAATCGCTGTATTTTCCCTGTCACAAATACTGCGTAATGTCAATGTATGTGGAAAAAAGTCAATAAAGATATTGTTAAAAAAAAAAATTAGTTCAATCAGTTGAAGTAATTAATTAACAAAAATAAAATAAAAAATAGCAAGATTCAAACTGGGTCTGTTTGGGATTTCGTACATCTTCCATCTCTCTCTTCTACCCAGCAGGCACTGATGCTGTTATTTTTTTATTATACCCAACACCTCTTCAGTCTTTTACACCAACATCAACAGTTCTTCAGTGCCACACCACCAGCAACATTCAGTCATCTTGTCCATTAACAGCCGTCCTCCAAGACCGCCCATCAGCCATCCATTTACCTCCTTCATCCTTCAGGGACCCTGACCTGCAGCTGACGGAGTGGGACCCCTCAAGGCCCTGATGAAATACGGGAGTCTTGAACTGACTGACTCTCATAACACACACAAAAAAGAAAAGAAAATGGAGCTCAGAGTGACGACTGAGAAATAAGAAGTCAAAGTTTTTCTCCACAGTTTCATGCTTGTTGAGAGGATTATCAGTTCAGATGATCAACTGGAGCTGCTTTTGTCAGGACAGTGTCAACGATGGTTAGAGTAGAAAGGTTGGTGTTATGCTTTTAAATAGGGATACACCAAATATTTGACTGGCCGATTTACACGGCTGAAAAGAGGGAAAAAAATAAAGAATTTAAAACAAATAAATAAATAAATTAAAAAGCACTTCTGGCGTTCGAGCTGAATAAGTTAAAAGGCCCTAAAAAATTCACAGGGACACAGCAGCAGCAGTGGCGGTGGCGGAAAAGAAAGCCCTTCTAAACGTTAGTCCCAGTACACCTTTAAAAAATGACTTGTAATGCGGCCAAGTGTTTTATTGTTGTGTTTTGTTTTGTTATTTAAATTTTGTTATTAGCTGACCAATGCTTTTCAGATTTTATCCGTCTGTTTTAGGGATTTTTTGTCGTACTGCTCTCTAATTTGTCCACTGATCACAGTTTTTGGTCACCTGTCTGTAGGTACACAGATGTCAGCCTTGATTCCATGGTTGTCAATAAAGCAACCAGAGCTGACGATCCTTCATACTGACCTCCACTGTAGAGGTTACAGTAAATGGTTAAGTCCTAAATCAAATAGTCTGTCAACAGAAAATTAATCTGCATCTATTCTGATAACAATTAGCCGAATCATCTGATGCACTTTTTACAAGTGTGTCTGATAATTATTCTCTTGTTCCTGCTTCTAAATGAACTTTACTTTTCTTTGTGTTGTTCTTTTCTCTTTGGGTTGAGTTCTAAACTTTATATTATACTTTTGATGGAGAAATAAAATCTTTACAGTGTATCACCATTGACTGAAGGAAATTTTGACGGAATTTTTCACTACTTTTTAAAGTCCAGCTGAAATGCCTGTTTCCAGAGCGTCAACTGCTGAGTTGTGACGTATTCACTATTCAAACAATTAAACAACCAATGGACGGGCTGTAGGGGCGGGACGTAAGTTGGAGGAATCTGATTGGAGTATTGTTGGCAAGTGTTGTTGTTACTCCTTGGCAACCGTTGCTAAGGCTTTGTTTGTTGATAGTTAACTGCTAAATTTTAACACCAAGCTAGCTTTAGTTTATTTACTATTTACAGATTTACATTGACAGGTGGGTTGACGTGATATAATTGGTTGAATTCAAAAAATGATTCAACCAATAGTGGCCCAAGTCAACAATGACATCAAGGACCCAGGAGATGTTTTTTACATGAAAGACGGAAATGGCAGACTTTAATACAAAAATAAGAAATAATTCATTTTTTGTAATTTTTTTTGCGATGCATTTTCAAATTTGACTACAATAAGAGCAGGGATATGGTCCAAAAAGGGTTGAAAATTTTTGCCTTCAGTGCGACTTTAACGTTTTATAAAAAAATAAAAATCCATCATTATAACAAGGGTAGGCATTGTCTGGAAATCATGCTATCTGTAGAATGAGACTCCTAAGAAAGCAACTCTGCTGCACTTTCCCCTCCCTGTTTTTGCTCCGGCTCGTGTTTTATTTCATTTGTCTCTCTCCGTAAAATCCAGTTTACACCAAAAACTCACGACAAGACAAAACAGGGAAAGTTGAGGCGGAGTAAACTGGTCCGTCTCAGCCCGACTCGAGCCGGCTCACAGCTTTGCCTGCAGACACTGCTGTCAGCACCCAATCAGCTTGAAGCAACGTCACCTGTTTCTAAGAATCACAGTGCAGAGCAGCCAATAGGAGCAGGTGCTCTGTGAATTACTGTGACTGGCCGGAAATACCTCGTGACAGTCTGAAAACACAGCCGAGGAGACGTGCAGTGTAGTTTAGTGTTCTTTCACACCATGTGAGTTACAATGTGCTTAACGGTTGTTATGGAACTTTTGCTTGATGACAACAAAGATAAATTGCCTACCCCAGCTTTAAATCCTAAAAATAATCAGCAAATTAACTAATTATATACTATAAACGCTTGTGAGTTGCAGACTTACTGTTATTTAAAATACTGCTTCCTTAGGTTTGAAATTAATATGGAGACACGAAAACATTTAATTTAAAGGCTTAATCTATATGATTAGTGATTTTGCTCCTCTCCTTTTTGGGGTTTGAAGAACTGATGACCAAATTATGTACTCTGGTTTTTAATTTTCAGCTGTTCAAATGTTGAAAAAAGAGATGCTGAAGCATAAAGTTGGGCTGAGCAAATCTAAACTTGTTTAATAATAATTTTTTTCATTAACGATTTTGCTTTCTTAAGTGTTCTTTAGGTAATAATAGTTTCATTTTGGTCATAATTGCTTGTTTTAAGCCTTACCGTGATTATCCAGCTCGTGACAGCTCGGTGTTAAAATGCTCTTCATGCTTGATTTTAAGGTTTTGATACCAGACGACTCCCAGTCTGATTCTCTCCCTGCTTATAAAGAAACACTAAACCTCACAACTCTTACGTTGTTTCTAGCCGTATATGTGTATCAAAGCACAGTTTACACCAGAAATAAAGTTCAAAGTAACTCAGTGAAAATTCTTTTGCGATACCTGTCTGGGAGAAAAAAAAATAAAAAGAAAAGAAAAAAAAACTCTGAAGATTGTCTAGTTTTTAAAAAATAAGCTTGCAGGTAGCAGTTTTTAAAAGCTCTTCTGTAGGCAATTTGCAGAGTTATCCGTTCTTTGAGGGGTCTTATCATTATTTAAGAGACTGGGGCATCTAATTACAAAGAAATAAAGAAGAGAAGATTTTGAGCAAAAGAGACTTTAACACAAAATCCCTGCATCGGTAGAGTTGAACATGATCTGAGTGTAATACCCTGCTGATGTCATTTTCACAGCTTCTTGTTACTAAGCCGATTCACACTCGCACATACGCGTAGACACAGCAGGACTGGCACTATGAGGAAAGTGAGACGTCTCATGGAGGCTCTCTTCTGTTCCATTTTTCTCAATAAAACAGGTCTGGAGCAATAATTCAGACACTTAACAACATATTCTGCCTCCCAAGGCTGATGGACCCTTTCTTTTCTTTTCTTCTCTTTCCATTTTACCCAGAAAAGTAACTTTTTTTAAAAGTACATTAGTCAAAATATGGAAAATCTCCATCTGTGAGGCTCACTGTAGGCAACTTAAATTTTCGTAACACTCCTGCTAACACTTCAGACAGCACTGTATGTAAAACAAAAGAACCTGGTACTGTATTTTTAGGTTTATAATTGGATTAACGTTGGATTAACGTCCTTAACTTATGCAAAACCCCAACATAGAACAAGGCCGACAAAACTAACTAAGCAAATAACCTGAACTTGATAAAAGAGATCCCATAGTTACCGTAGAAAGAGACTTCACTCTCATTTATCTGCATCTTTTTAGTAATACTTCTTTAATCACCCAATCCTCACCTACCATCTGCTCTGTCAATCAGCAACAGGCAGCAGGTTCTCTTTCCCTTCAAAGTTGAGAGAAAAGCACCACAGGAAGATTCAAAATGTTACTTACCTCTTTCCCAGACAGGTAATATGCCGACAGCAGACCTCCAACGAAGCGGATGTTCACCTCAAACACAGACACCTCAGCGTTCTGCAAGAGGGACAAAGACAATGAGTGAGTGAGTACACTTACATGAGCCATTCAAGTGTTTTCAGGTGGATAATTCTGCAACATTTCAGTAACGTGCACAGGCTTTGAGTCATGCATGTGTGTACAGTGTGTTTAACAGGATGAGCTGAAGTTTTAAACTGTTATCCTGCATCGTGGGTGTTAAGAGTGTTCAAACACAAAAGAATTTCAAATGGATCTGTATTTTTAGCTACATTAGATAAAGAGACAAGAGCCCAGCACTTTGGTCCTGAGTAAACATCTTAACTACTGTAGACGGATGCCATGAAATTTGGTGCAGAGACTCCCAGGTGATGAGCTGGTGACCCTTGACTTTTCATCCAGCGCCATCATCTGGTAGAAATTTTAATTTGACTGCATTTGATGATCTGAAACTAATGACTAGTGCCGTTCATATCAGCCTTAGCTGTGTTAGCCGTGTCTTAATACAGCATCAACAAGCCACTAGAATGACATATATGATAAAGATGTTCACTGATGTATGTTTAAAATTTTATAGTCATTCTTTGCTCATCAACTGAGTTTTTAGAGGATTTTCAAAAAGTCCAGTGATGAAACAGAAGGCTCCTTGTTGGAAACACTAACTTTAATCTGTCATGGAGCAGTGAAGTGCTTCACATCACCTCCAAAGTTAAAATAGAAATCCTTAGATACCAAAGATTTCCTTGAATGGCAGTGATAAAGTGTTCTGCATCTAAAAATACAACGCCTCTCCTTCTAGACAGTTTTTGGCAGAAAATGGGCCAAATAACAACAAAAATTGCAAGTTCCTGAAGCCATTTGTCTCCGCAGCAGAACAATGAAGCTTCATCTCTCTGTCTCGCTCTCTTCACGTCTTTATGAACAGATTCCTGAGTCAGATGAAGTTTTTGTGCTTGACTGACAGCTCTCATAAGTCACTGCTGTCAGCAAGAGATAGGACAATAGACTGTGTCCTGTGGAAAAAAAAAACAAATTATATGCCGGGCAAAATGTATTCTGCCATTTTTTCTCCAAGTCTGAATGGCTGATTGAGTTGTAAGATTGTGTAGCTATGTCGTGCTAATTAAAATTTAATGATTTTTTCTACAACATACAGGCATCTGAATGAAAAAGGACAATATTGTGTCCTCTCTGCCTGCTGTCTAAATAACAAGGAGTGAAATATAATGCAATATATTGTAATGACTAAACATTTAAGCTTATTTTTACCGATCCTGAACACGATATTTATGAGCAAACCTTTCCAGCAGTGTTCCTGCAGTACGTTGGGGGTCCGCCCTTCTGTCACAGCCATCACTGCTTTAAACTGTTGGACGCTAACCCGCCGAGTCAGCAGTTGTGGGACGCTATCTCACTCCTGACAGAGTTGGCAGGCGAGGAGTCGAGTCTCCTGATGTTGCAACACTAAAGCCATTACAGAGCGCACGTGAAACTGACAAAGCAGATAACTAATTCAGGATTACAGCAAGATGTTTTGTTGAGATAACAATAAAAACAAATCTCTTTAGATAAAAGTCTTATGATCTAATCTTGAGAGATCAATGATCTTTATTGTTATGGTTTGTTGTAAAGTCACACTGGACAACATGTGCTGCTGATCTTGGAGCTTAAAATGACAGACTGCTAAAATCTATAGAAAGTTTTCTCAGTACTCTTGCTCTCTCCTTAAATAATAGATGGCAAAGTGCTGCTGTTGCTTGTGTGGAAATAAATGTAAATGAACTACGTGGCTCCAGCAGCAAGAATTTGAGTGTGGAGTTGGAGCTACGGTTATATTTTCTCAGGCAAAACACTACCACAATCACTCTACGTTAAATACTAGAGACAGCAATCCTGAAGTTGTGCTAGGTATTGATTCTGCTTGATCAGCGCCCAGATACAGAGTCAAATAAGCTACACTAGTAACCACAAAGAAAAGGCCACGTGTTCTCTCACAGTGAAACTATCAAGATAATATTTAAAGTTAAAACAGTCAACCTACTCCTACTCCTGTGTTAGCGGCTAACGCTGCTTTGCCCTCATGCTAACTGGCACCAACATGACCAGCTACTGAACCCATAATGTGTTATTTACAAAGACATTATTGAAAACAGAAAATTCAGAAACTGACTTCAACAATCTGCAACATTATGTGAAGAAGTCCTCTTCAATCACGACTAATTTAATAAATGTATTACTGCCTGTGTGATGATTGTTTGTGCGGGACACAATTTTCTTGGGCAGATTAGATTTATTTTAGGATGACTGGACGAATGTATCGATCATCAGTGATGAGTGGAGCCCATCTTTAGTTGGTTTCTTGGAGCTGATGTTTTGTTCTAATTTTGACATTTTATTTTGTTAAATCACTTGTCCGCCTCCTCAGTAAATAAATAACCTGTAAGATAAAATAGGAACAGGCAGAGTCGGGGGTTTTCAAACTGTGAAAGAAGTCGAGGAACAGCAGAACTGACCAGCACAAAGAAAAGCCGGTGTGGTGCCGAGGTAGTTACCCCTGACAGGAAGTGCATTTCTGTGGGAGCGCGCATGCAGTGAAGGCAGACCTACGTCGCTCTGCTTCAGTTTCACCCAAGAAAATTAAAAATAACAACATGTGGATTGTTTAATTCGTTTTTGGTATTGTTGTTTTATCAACCACGTGGCACAATAACGTTCATCCATCAACGCTCATCTATTGAAATGAATTCTGTTATTCACTGGCAGACCGCCTGTGGAGCGGCTCTGTTCAGGGCAGTGCAGCTTTGCAACTCGTTCTGAGGTGCTGAGAGTAAAAACAATTATTCACAATGATTACACACAAATAATTACGCAAGTCCAAAAACTGATACAAAGTGACGCGCAGCATTTCGTAGGCGTTTAGGCTCAAATCCATCCGTTCTGCCCTGCAGGCTCCTCAGCACAGACATGCAGCGTTTGTCTTGTGTGAGAAAAAAGCGCTGCAGGCCTTCATGATTGGCACGTTGAATCTCACAGTGTGTACACAGCGGTGACTACACACTGCACATGATGGCATCACCGGCGGATGGGCTGACGGTGGCCAGTTGGGAAATTTTAACATATCGCCCAACCTCAATTTATTCAGCCAAAAATAAGGTGATTAAATTATTTTGGTAACAATATTATTATTTAAAAAACAGCAACATCAAATCCTATAAGCTAAAATCACGTACTATTTTAAAAAGTGCTTAAATGATCTACTACCAACGTTTCAGCATGTCAGTCCTCTGTGAGGTATATTTTCCTTTAGGGCCGGACCGATACGGGATATCTGGGGGCCAACACTGATGTTAGCGAGCAAGAAAATTTAGCTACTATTAAATACTTGGGACAAAGATAAGAAATGACAGCAGAATATCTTATTTTAAACAAATCTTTTTTTCAAACATCAGTGCACTGAGCAGTAAACACTTAACTTGTTAGTTATTAAATAACGGACTGCCCTCTGCTGGACAGACACGCAATTGCACCATTTTAAATCACTAGTCAAAGCATTTTTTCCAGCCTTAAAAAACAGTTTTAATATCGCCGCATTGCAGAGACCATACACACTGATACAAATATGTCTCCGTAACCTATACATCAGCCCTTTTTTTCTTGACACCTACACTTTCAGTGAACTTTTGGCAACATTGGTGTGTTCCTTCCCAATTCTCTCAAATTACACCGAACTGGCTTTGAATCGCAGCATGCCATATGTTTTTGGTGACAGATCATGGACTGTGTATCAAGATATGTATAAAATGGTCTGTGAGAGAGACAAATGCCTTTACAAGTAACAAATCTACTTATTTGATCACTAAAAATTTCTGTGCAAGCCTCCAGAAAAACTAATTGCTGCCACAGAGCAAGAAAGTTGGTCTTAAAAAATACTGCATTCTAAATACCGCTGACTAAATGTCCCCTGGCTCATGTGGCTCTTACGGAGGTCACAAGATCAATTCAATTCAATTCACAAAAATGTAGTAAAACACCCACTGCATCAAGTTTTTTGTACCTTATGGTTGCACAATTTCCTCCTTAGCCAGCAGCTCTTGTGGCACTGAGAGGGTACGAACCATTAGTCTCTACCCCACAGTTCCTGAGAAAAACAGTTTACACAGCACTTACGAGGAGCACAAAAATCTGGCCCAAACTGTTTCCTCCACTCGCTGCTGCTGTCATTTTACTGTGTGCTGGTGTGCTGACACTTTAAAGCCTCCAGAACTCTTGTACTTCGCTCAGGGGCCGTTGTATTGATGTGGACATGTTGCGTAAAGACATTAAGTATATCTGCATTCCCTTCTTTCTCCATCTGTTACTTGTCTTGTTACCTGTTACGTCTTCTTCGCAGAGTGTCCGGAGACGAACACTCCTGGCTACTGTCATCTCTTCAGTGTTCATAAGTCTCAACAAACTCCCTTATTTGTTTAACAAAGCTTTGTCTTCCTCTGTCTCTTTTTAGCCCTATTTCTCTCTTTTCTTTGTCTCCTAAGTTATCTGAAAATTCGGATTGCATTTTAAAGGCTCCAACAAGCCGCGGTGCAGTGGCAGTATTTTTATGTGTCAAATTTCCTCTGAGAATACAATTTATAACCTCACTTTATTACATTACTTCACTCGAGTCACATTAATGTTCGTAACATGAAACAACATCAACCTCCATTTTGTGGTGTCATGTAATTTGTAGTGCAGTTAAATTTATTTCATCCACGTGTGATCTTCCAGACAAACCTCCAAAGTGCTGACAAATATATAAATCTGTTTTTAGGAAATCTTTATTGAGTGAAATTTTAGCAAGATTAGCAAACTTCGACAGAATTTTCACCGTTTCCCCTGTTGGATTCACAGCTGCTGCCTTCCCATTAAAAAGCATTTATTTTAAAGCATATGCAAAAAGCTCAGAGAATCAAAGGTAGCTTTAGGTCTCAACAGTATGCTGCTGCAGCAGATCAGAACACAATAAGCCTCCTGCTGTGACAATGCTGTTTGAGTGACAGGACGACTGCTGGCAAATAATGACAATAAGGCAGGATTATGCACAGGGGGATTGCTGTGGCACTGGAAATTCAGGTGTGACAAACCTCCACAAGTGAATGAGCCGAGACACTGAACATCCACAGTTTTGGATGCAGCACAGTGAAGAGGATTAAAGCTAATCTGAAGGCGTACTCAACTACAGTACTTGATGTTACAATCATGTCAGACGGATGTATTCTTTGCTCCTGAGGCACCTAAACTGTAAACACAGTCATGTTTGCAGTGGCGACTCCACTAAAGGAAAGACAAAGACACTTTCTGCTTCACCTTAATGAGCAGTCCTTAACGGAGAGACTCTAATGAGGACGGCTCCACAATAAAAGCAGACATCAAAGGAGAGAGGCAAAGTGAGGGAGTTTCACTCAGACGTTTCTGCGTGTTCCCATGTCATTAGGCTGGTCAGCAAAAGCAAAGCAGTCTGTCAGAAATGAGCTCAAAAAAACATGCAGCCTGGCTTCACCTGAGACGCCTCTTAGCAGCTCCTTTGCATTTCACTTTTTTAGGAAATTACCTCTAGATTTTGAAGTTTTTCATTAAAAAATATTTTAATGACAGTATAAATACTGCCATAAATTACAAGTGGGGATGTAACGGCATCAAAAACTCACGGCACAATAAAACCTCAGTATCAAGTCCATGGTACGGAATTTTTTGCGGTATTTAAAATTTAAAAAAGACAAAACAAGATTTAGAAAACATGCTTATTATTCTCAATTATTTTTGTAATTGCTCTTCACTTACATTTCTTTGTTTCCTGTATCAGAATGTGCAAATAACTGTCATATTTAATGTCTTTGGCAAACTGAACCTTGAACAATGACTGGACAACGATGTACAAATGACCCAGCTCACTTCCTGTGCTCTTTCCTTTTTCCTGCAATCAGAATATAACTGTCTACTCTGACGATCATTTCCTACTGGGAACGTCTGTGAGGCCATTCAATGAGCTAAACAAGCATTTTTCTTTTTTTTCTTCTTCCTTCGTGAGCTGACTGAGTGTGTTTGTCTGCTGGGATGATGAGTTTCTCTCATACGGTTCAGCAGGTCTCTCGCTAGCAGACTGTTTTTTCCTTTCTCTCCACAGCGTTGCGCTGTCCTGCAAAGTGGGAGTAAACTCCAGTCGGTTTATTCCTTTATTTCTTCAACACATCTGAGTTTAACTCGACACTGAAGTTTGAGAACGGTTCGTACAAAGGATCTCCTTCACTGCAGCCTGCCTCTGTCTCGTTTAAAAGCGTTACAGTTCGTGGTTCGGATTGTTTTCTGTCCTCAGTGCGTGATGAGGAAAGAGGTGCAATGGTTGATGGTCTGCACAGTTCCCAGTTCCCTTCACTGTGCTTCACTGAAACAAAACTACACTTTTTGCCCAGAAAATCGTTTTCGGTTAATACCGTCACATTAACGATACCATTACATCCCTATCTTGGACAGGAGTTGGACTGAACGAGAAAATGCCGCCTGAGCTGCAGCTAGTTAACTCAGTAACCAAATCAAAAAATCAAAGAAAAGTGAGAAACATTAATAGGAGTAGAAATCAAACATAGGACGAGTTTAAGTCCTTCCTACTTGTCCATCGAGTAGTGTTTTAATTTTGTGTGTTTGTGATTGTGTGTGTGGGGGCTCACATTGAGGTGTAAACAGTAACAGACTTAGGATGCATTCATTAGACATGTTATCAGCTCTTTGTTCTGTGTTGTACTGACGACACTGTGGAGG
>JAPQLA010000010.1:22277302-22291199 GCA_029822935.1 Naso vlamingii
GTAGGGTCATTTGAGAATTGTTGAGGTTGTGTGTGTCATTAACACGGTCAGTTTTTCCTCTACAATGAAAAAATATCCCGAAAGAATTCCCCTGTGACACTATCGACCATTATGAAGGTTGGAGGTCACTGTAAAACACAAGACCTCTTTAACCGTAATTACGTTGATAATTACTCCTTGTGTGAAACATTTTTAAACAATGAAGGTAATAATTTTTCCCAGTTGCTATGGGAAGGCTGCGGGGAGAAGCAGTAATGCTTCAGGACGCAGCGGGTCACACAACATGGGAGAAAACCAAGAGGCGATTAAACATTGTTTGGCGGAAATCTCAGAGTTAATGAATAAAAGCTTTGAATCTGGAGTCCAGTACCAAGATTGTACACAACCCTCTTTCCAAATAAGTGTGGACACTGAAAATAAAGCAGAACGTCATAATTTTCTGATCCTTTCTGACACATATTGAAAATAGTATAAAGACAACATACTGAGTAATAACACTCATCAACTTTATTGATTTTTGTAAATAAACGCTTATTTAAATCATTTGATGCCATAAACATGTTTCCAACAGGTTGGGACTGAGCCAAAAATGACTGGAAAAAACAGCTGTATCACAGGTAAACAGGTTCATTGGTACCAGATGGTAGTATCATGATTTCCTACTAAAGGAGGATCTAGCTGTATAAAAGCAAGAATGTGAAACCTGTAATCACCATTTAAGCATTTTACTACACAGGCTAAGGAACACTTTATTAAACTATTGTCGGTAAACGATGTTTTTTCTTTTTGCAGATGATCAAATTAGTTTAAATACTACTTTGCTTTTATTACTTCAGCTGCTGTTAAGCCACAATGTTGTCATTTGAGAGTCTATTAGGGCCCGACTGATAAGGGATTTTTGGGGGCCGGTACCAATATTAGGGAGTAAGAAAATTACAATATTGGCCAATATTCTATATATAATATTTTTAATGTGGTTAACTCTATTCCAAACATCAGGGCAATGAACTGTTTGCACTTCACTTATTACCAATTAAGTAATGAACCGCCCGCTGCTGGACAAACTACTGATTACACCATTTTAAATTACTAGTCGAAGTATTTTTTCATGCCTTAAAAAACAGTTTTAATATTGGTACTTATTGGAGAACATATACGCCTATATTGATATATCTGCAAGAGGCAAATATTGGCCAATAATATCGGCAAACCAATATATCGGTCGGGTCCAAGTCAGTATAGTTAATCAAGGGGGTAATGGGTCAGTAAGAGACTAAATATCTTTAAGACTTTGCATAAAATGTTGGGATTTCATGTGATGATTGAGAACCTTTAAAATAATACATTTACCACATTTACTACTTGTATTGTAGGCATATACAAGAAAACTGATTAAAAGCTGCATAAAACGTCTCAGACGCTGCCAAGCCTGACAGGGAGATTCATCATTACAGTACAAACAGCTGTTGTGCAGGAGGAAAAGCAGTAATGAAAACCCACATGAATTGATTTCCTATTGCTGTCACGACACCGACACTTTCAACCCTCAAAATATGCAAGGGTGAACAATAGATAATGTGTAAAAATGATAAATGGCATAACACAGCTGGAACAATAAATAGCTTAAAGCTTTCTGTCCTCTGCTGTTTTAAATCTTTAACTGCTTACTGTGTCCACTAAAACAACAACAACAACAACAACAACACATCTGCGTTTGCTGGCAGAACAGCAGGCAGCTGATGGTGTCCGTAATCGTATCTCTATAGAGTTATATTATTCATAGAGCTGAGGTAGTTCCAGCTGACATCCAGGCCATGAAACATGTCCAATATGATGATGCAGGTTGTCAATAGTTGGGTGTAGATGACAGAATCCATTATCCGAGCTGGTCATGGCCTTGAGGAGGTTAGCACGGTGACAAATATCCTTCGGCTCCTACAAATCTGCTGGATTTCTCCTTCACTCCTCCTTGTCCGCCTCATATTTTTTCACCTCCTCACCTCCATATATTTTCCTCGTCTTCTCTCCAATTCTCTTTGCTTCTCAATTCTCCTCAGTTCCCTTTTCTTCTCTCTTTCTTGTCCCACTCTTCCTGTCTTCTTGTCCCTTCCACAGATTTCCACTCTCTATTTATTCTCCTCCTGTTCCCGTCCTCCCTAATCTTCTCCACCTTTTCTTATCCGTTCCTCTTCTATCTTCTTCTTCCGTTCTCCTCACACAAAAAACTCCATCAGAAGCCTGTGATGTTGAACGCCAACCTGCTGCAGACTTACATAAATCAAACTCTCCCCCTCATATCAAAGAGAGAAAAAGAGCCCCCCCTTTCCTTTCCTCAAAGTGAAAGAACAGCTTTCAGTACTGTAGTGCCTACAGAGGTCAATTATGGTTGGCCATCAATTTTACACACACTTAAATGGAGTGCCGGTGCAGGTCATAAAACACTCTCCATCTGCTACATACATCAGTCATCTTTATAACTGCTGGCCCTGTCCGTCGCTTCTGACATTTCCTCTCCTCCAAGCCACATTTTAAGCTGCCTCTGGACATTCGGAGATATGAAAGATGAAAGGAGAAGAAAGATCATTATAACTTTACATTCATTCTCATACTCAAAAGTGTTTTCGTTCTAGTCTTTTGTCTTAAATACATTTGTTTCTTGGGCCTGACTGATAGATCAGTTCTCTGATATTATCAGTCGATACTGATAATATCAGAGAATCAAGATATATCGGTATGGGTGAATGTGTTCTTTAATACACGCCGATATTGAAGTTGTTTTGTAAGGCTGGAAAAAATGCTTGGACTAGTGATTTACAATGGTGTAATTAAGTTGTTTGTCCAGCAGAGGGCGGTTTGTAATTGAGTAAATAATGAGTGAAGTGTTCACTGTTTAGTGCACCGGTGCTTGGAATAAAATTAGTCAAAATAAAAGATATAATGCCTCCATTACATATGTTTGTCACAAGTATTTTAGAACCACATTCAGCCGATATAGTACATATATAATATCGGTTGATATTTTGGATATAATAATTTTCTTGCCCCCGAGTACTGGCATTGGTATCAGCCCAAAACATTCCATATTGATCAGATCTTAATTGTTTCCTCTCACTGGCTTTCTTTCCTTATTTTTCAAAGTTCTTATTAAGCATTTTCTTAACTGTTTTATACCCTCCGGCTCTTTCACTCCCTTGTTTGCTTCTTTTGCTCCACGATGACTCTTTTACTCATAACTCATTTATTTAAAGAAAGTCTTTAACAGCATTTTAGTTGTAAATGGCAAAACTGTTGAGCGCCTGAACAACACACTAGCACAGTAAACAGTGACTTGGTAGGAGAGTGCATTACCAATATTGGCTCTGGACTTTGGCCACCGTCTACGCTCTGCTGTGACAAAATAGTGCTGCGGCTCCTCTGGAAAGACCTTGAGTAATGGCTTTGGACCAGAGATAAATGCACCCTACGTAACCTTGAGAGAAGCAGCTGAATTCGATTTATCTGAGGCATGAACACTGAGGGAGAGGGGAGAAGTCTGGGAGGGCTTTGTTTTTTTTGTTTGTTCCCATATTTGTCATTTATTTGACTTATATTTTGATTAAAAAACAGTTTAAAAAAGGCTGTTAATAATCACTGCTGTGTTCCCTCTGAAGTATTTTTCACATTAGTAACTTCACAAGGAAAAAAGAAAATCCAGCTGGAGAGACTCTGATCAGATCAGTCGGTGCAGTCAAAACTACAACTTTTTTTTCTCTTATCAGTGTAAAACTCTGTTGGTCTGGATTTGAGGAAAACAAAGTTTTCATTAAATCTTTAAAGGCCCTACAGAGATGTTATCCCATCTAGTTGCTGTCTAGATTAGAAGTCCTCACGGGTCCATAAAGTTGTACCTGAACCCACAGAGACCAGGAAATATAGTACCTGGGACCAAACCAGACCCGTCTACTATTAGAAAGTTTAGACCTGGATTCAAGCGGGACTGAGAAATGCCGGACCTGGATCTGACCAGGACCTGGTTATTATTTGACATGCCAGACCCAACCTGCACCAACGTCACGGCTGATTGATATACACAAATTAGCCTCAACAACTGCTACACGTAGCTAGCCTGCATGGGCTATAAACAAGTTAAGTTGCGAGGTAAATCAAAACATTGTGTCTTACCTAACGTTAATGTCTTAATGTCTAGCCTTCTTCTGTACCTGCATGGCGCATAAAGTCCATCCTTATATAAAAGATACATCCATCAGGTTTTCTGTTAACGGTATTCCTCTTCCTTATTGCTGATAGAAATAACGTTGTCGTGCAGGTTAACAGCTAATCCACTCAGTGACAGTGTTTCACTTAAAAGTCCACTTTCTGTCATGTGACGGATTACAAACGCGACTTCTTTAGTCTTGATCACTTACTGTCAATAAATGTCTTTCTCATTCCTTGTTTAGAGGACCATCAACCTGTAACCCCTTAATAGTCCTTCTAGCTTTGAATTATTTAAGACAAAATTCTTGGCCAATAAATCTTTTATCTTTTACCTTGACTTCAGTGGGCTTTTATATGACTGCTGAAAGACTTGTTCCCTCCAACTGAGGCTTTAGATATTTGGAATGTCCTTAGCTCTATTGACAGCTTCACTTTTAAGTAATTAAGCCTCCTAATTAAAGCTGAGTTGCCTCCACTGTGTATGTCCTGGTAAACACTGTCAAAGTCAAATAACCGCACTCAGTTTCTCAGTGCTGGTGGCCTTGATACCAAAATAGAGCACGTCTCCAAAACTGAATTCATAAATCTTCCTGAGTGAGGCTTTAACTCGGTATGTTCCAGACAAGCACAATAAGTGCTGCTTCAGGTCAGGACAAAGGACGTCAAAGCATCTCTGTGTGGGATTAGGGGAATAAATCTGGAAAGTGCAGTTTTTTTCAGACGTAAAGGGATGCATAGTCTTTTTTTTTCATGACTGTAATTTAATGTGTAGTGGAGAACTTTTTTTTGTAAAGTTAAGCCTTGTGTAAGCATTTTTTGACCTGAAAATTGAGTTGCAGGTTAAAAAACTTGCAGACAAAATGGAAACAGGGATTAAACTGTAAAATACATGAATTTGTGAAATCTGAAAATCCTATGGCTTCAGGACATTTGTGGAACTTTTAATCACCAAATCACTGCTTACTCAACTTCTGTGAAGGGAAAATTCTCACTCCTGCGTTTTTAACTTCCGGCCACAGATTCCCCACGAGGCCCTTCAGACAGCTGCCAACACCACTTCAATGCCTGCGCTGAGGGCCGGCATCAAAGTCCAGATAAATTCAGCTTAATCTGTTGGCATAATCTTGAAGCTGTTCAGCTCTTGAAGAACAGACAAAATAAAAGAAAATCCTCGCAAAAAGAAAGAAGAGAATTTGAAGACATGATGTGGAAAGAGTCAATGATGTGACAGAGATGATTTTTATGGCATTAGTGCCAAGCAGTGTTGGGGAGTAACTAGTTAAATGTTACAAAAATAATGTAATTTAATTACCAAAAAATGTAATTGTAATAAGTTACAGTTACTGAAAAGAATTGTGTAATTCATTTAGGCCTACAGTTATTTCTGAAAATGTGAATGATTACAAAGGGGGTTACATCTGAATATTTTCTGTAAAAAGCTCAGGCTTTATGTCGAATAATATTTGTTTTGTTGCTTTTCATATTTTTGATGTTTTCTTTTGTCATTTCCAGTCAAGGCTGTTTAGTAGTTTGTTGCTCTTCAATGCTTTTCATTGCTTCTCTTGTTTGAATTTGCATTTGTCTGCCACTGCCTGGTTTAAACATTAAAAAATGGTTAACAGTTAAAAACATTAGAAATTTAGTTAAGTAATCAAAAAGTAATCATTACTTTGATAATGTAATTGATACAGTTACATTACTTGTTACATTTTAAATATGGTACCTAGAAATCTGTAACCTATTGCATTTCCAAAGTAACCTTCCCAACCCTGTTGCCAAGAATCACTATAGCTCTAGAACACGGCACATTGTTTTTACTGCAGCTGTCAAAACTTTTTCCAGCCACTGTCCTGATCCTCCCCATCGATACCTCTGACTTTCCTGTCTGCAATAAGACTGTGAGTTGTTGTGTGAGTTTTTTTTCAGATCCTACAGTGGTTGAGCAGGAGTTGTTTTTGTCAGGAGCCTTATTTGTTTATTTCATTGACTTCATGGACATCAGTGTTTCTTCAAGATGTAATTTGGCAGTCCGAGAAAAAAGCTCCCTCGTTTTCTGGCTGATATTTGAGAAGATCCATACGTCTACAGCTCCAGCAGCAGCTTCAGCTGGAAAGTGGGGGAATCTTCTGGTCACTGCCAAGCATCATGATGGAGACAAGACTCCAGGAAGTCATTACACCTAGCAACAAATACCTAGCACGAACGTGAACATGAGCCCTCATAAAACCACAAACTTGTTTTTACACTTGATTTTTGTACTACATAAACAAGACAAAACATATTAATAAAATGAGCCTTAAAGGTGCAGAATGTTGCAGAATTTTCTCATGGACAACTTCACTTGTCATAGCCTTAGCTGGTTTAGTCTCATGATACCAGACAATCGGAGATCTCCACCTACCGATCATCTGGGAATGTCAAGATGCAAGGCAACATCCCTTACGTTTTTGGAAAAGACACCTTCTCGGAAATGGTGCACTCCCCCTTTTCTTTTCTGTAGGGAAACAGTCTAGAGATATAATGAATCACTTTGTAACACAGAGTCAAAAATTGAAAATGGATGCCCAGACCATCATCATCATTTAGCTCTGTACCGTCGGGCTCATCACTCTGGAAAAGGCTTCGTGTTGCCGGACTACTACTACTACTGTCCTCTGGAGGAACGGGTACCCTTTTGATCTGCTGACTGGGTGTCTTGGGGGCACATCTTCAAACCCTTATCCTTGTGCTAGCTTTTTTCTTAACAAAAGTGCCAATTCGCTCCACATCAACTTTGCTACGTCCATAACGTCACAAAAGCGTGTGACAGCTCCAACATACCGCTTTGTGTAGTCCGTCTCCCTGTGTAACTCATCCTGTAATGTCCTCTAAAGCCAATGTATAGTCCAGCCGGACGGAGGAATCATGTCCTAATAAAAGATTATGTTTGTTTATAACCGATGAAAATGTTTCGCCGCAAACGTGACGAACATCAACAAACTTTGAGGGAGTTTTCTTTGGTGACCGTGACTGAGCCATCCCATAGTACACGTGTTGCTGGTCAGACAGTGTTTACAAGCACTTCAGCAAGTCACCGCCCCCAATATGAAGGACCGCCCTAAAGACTTAGGATTGGTTCTGCCATGCAAGAGTTTTTTGAAAACTCTGTAACTGTCTCCACCCAGTTCAGCAACGAAAGCTGGGGGCGTGTAATCAGTCTCTAGTTAAGTGAAGCGTCTAGAGACCGACTTGTGAGTCTATAGCTGGTCAGCTTGGTTACCATACAGCTAACAAGAACAGTTAACTTATTATTAACTAATATATTTATTGACTACTGATGAAACTGTCCTCCATCAGTCTTGAAGGCTGCATTTAATGGACTTCTGTTCTCACAAAGTATCATCTTATTCATTCTGAATGTTGCAGAATTTTCTGCAGTTATACAAAACTGGATTTACAACACTATAGAGCTTGGCACAGTTTACTGACGTCACCTCAGTGTTTTTGAGTCCTTTAATCTCTTGGATGAAAACATTTTATGGCCATCTGGGCACTCCAACATGCAAAAGTTATATAGTACAGCTTGAAAACCTGAGCAGAGACTGTGAGGAAGGGATGAAAAAGGAGCTCTTACTTGTCTCTGCAGCTCTCTTTGGTACAGCAGGTACATGTAGAATGATGTGGAGAAGCCAGATGTTGAATCATTCATGACCTTGTGTTTGACTCTCGAGTCCACAGAGGGATTCAGTCAAGCTTCTTTTGTAAAAAAGTGGCAGAGGACACTTTCTCCAGCTGCTTTGTCTTTGTACTGGTGTTTGTCTGTTTCTAAATTTAATCCTCCCTCCATTTCTTTTACTTACCAGAGATACAGATATGTGTCTCATTCTTGGTGCATATTCCATGATATATGTTGGCCCCTCTGTCTGTGAATAAGGTCTGGAAATAAGAAAAAAATCAGTCTTTGCCTGCTCACTAACTCTTAAAAATATGCAGACCTTGTGGTGATGGGTTGTGAGTCAAATTTCTATTATTTTTGAGGATCACAAAAATAGAAGTTAATGTAGGTGACTGCATATGCTGCCACATTATTCATTTGGTAGCAATAACATCTAAACTGTTGGAGGTAATTTTGAGCCATATGTTGCAGCCAAAATCAACTATGCAGAATCCAGGAATGTACTTTGCTGGGGGTTCTCAGTTTGAACCCCACAGCCAGCTGAGGCCTTACAGCCTGCAGTTTGCATGCTCTGCCCATGTCTGTGTGGGTTTCCTCCACCCACAGTCTAAAAGACAGGCAGCGATTAAAAGATAACGGATGGATGGATGTTTTTTGTTTTTAGATTTTATAATAAAAATCCTCATCGGAGCTGCTGTGGGTGGTTAACCACAAAACATATTGATTAATCTTCCTCTTGAGAACTGTCTTCGCCTTCAACTGTTTTTGCTCAACTGCCGCTTTCTTTTGTTTATGTTTTGCATCATTGCTTCCATTCTTGGTCAACAGCTTGGAGGTGGTTAATGGGGATTTTAATATGAATTGCTGTCTCCATGCACCCACATTGAGTTCCAGTAAAAATGCCAACTGGAATTAAATGTTGACATCAAATTAACAATGTAGGAATTGTAGCCCTTTTAGCATACAATGAAACAGAAAGTGCTTTTGTAGTTCACATTGTTTACAGACAGTGACCCACAGACATTAGCAGACATTTTCCTTCTGATGCTCTGCCGTGCTGCAGCATCTTGTCATTCTTTTAGTACAGTTCCTCTCTCCCTTGAGTCTAGTCGACAGCCATGAAATCCGTTGTTGACTGGATTTAGGTCAGGTCAAGAAAAGGCCACATTTTTGTCATTAAAATGTTTTGTGCTGCATTCTATTAACACCTGGAACGTCCTCAAAAAAGCACTTCAACCTAATGGTGTTTGTTTCTCTCCACAAATACTTTTGCTGGATTACCAAGATGAAACAAAGTCCATTGTTCATATATTCTCTAAAACCCTAATGGCCCATTCTTTTTCATCCTGGTGTCTCTTTCTTGTCATATTTATGTGGCGCACATCTGGTGTGTTCACTTTGCGAGGCAAAGTTTCTGCTCCTCTGTGAAGCAAAACAGAGGAGTTGAGAGAAAGACATAAAACAATGTGACAAGGTGCTGGCGAACTGAAGCACATCATTACAGGGGGAAAAAAAACAATGTCACAGAGCCTTGCAGAGTCCCATGCTCCTGAAATGAACTCTCCCAAGTGCTGTCCCACTTTTCCCCTCTGCTGCAGAGGTGTTTGTATTGTGAAGTGTTTTCATCCGGCTTGTCAGCTTGTTTGAGGTTTAAATATCTGACCTATGACCTTTTTTTAAGATGGACCCCCTTGTCTAGGATGCAGCCACAACTCTGGGTTGTGTTTTTTTATAACAACTAATTGGTACACACTGTCACAAGTTGGGCCATGCAAGAGGGAGATGAAAACATTTAAAAAAAATTTTTAGGTAAAATTAAACTAAGTTAAATTTAAGTAAAATTTAATAAAGTGAGTTAAATTTAAAACATTAAGTAAAGAAAATGAACACCAAAATGATAAAATTTAATAATATCTTGTGTAGTCAGTACAATAGTGGTGTAGAAGAGTGCATGTGTGACAGAGTGTATAGAGACAAACAATCCAGACAATAAATCAAGAGCCAGATGGATGTCTCAGGGAGGAGAGCACAGAGCCACTGAGCTCAATCAGAGTTTTCAAGCTGCACTGGCAGCCGCCGGGCCCAGGTGCTGCGAATGCTTCTGAAGAGCCTCAACGGCCAGCTCCAGCACCTGCAGTGAAAGCAGCAAAATCTACAGGTAGACATGACAGAGAGGGTTGTCACAGTACTAACCTGGACCTATAGAGTGCCTCAGTCACACCCCTTCTGGTAGACCCCATGGGACGTTCAGAAAAATTTTGAACAGTAGTCAGTGGTAGGGACGCACCAAATGTGATGGTGTTCGGCCAAATAATTTTTAATGAACAAGGGCTTTTTTTTTGATGACGGGATCAAACAGCAACCAGTGTGGAGTGAGGGGCACATGCTATGACGAAAAAATGAATAAAATGCAGCATGTTGAGTACTAGCCTCAATGGAGAATAGCTTGCTACGCTGAGGCTAGTCGAGTACGAGAAAGAGACGACGGCAGCAGCAGGGAGAAGGAAAGCTCCTGATGTTAGTCCCAACACACCCACTCCATCTGTTGCAGCTCATTCTTTAATCTTTGAAATTGATGACACAGCACATTTCTTAAAATCAGATGTTACTTTAGTGAGTGAAATAGGAGGTATATCAAAGTTATATCACCATCCATGGCTGACATCTGTGAAAAGCACGACTAAAGCACATTTAATTTATGCAATGGTGAGCAAATGGGCAAAATAAATGAAAAACTGTGGGAAAAATGCTTTTGGTATTTGGTTTTCAGCCAAGTGCCTCATTATTTTTGGTTTTGGCCACAATTTTTTTTTTCTTTTTTCGGTGCATCACTAGTTAATGGACAGAAACAAATAATTTTTTGATCACGTTTAAATTTTACGGCCAATCTCAAATTCGATGTTTGTCATTTTAAAAGATAATTTAAAAAATCAACGAAGTCGCAGCTTGTCGTGAAGATAGTTAAGCACCACTTACCTTTTGTGAAACCGCTCGGTGGACTACGTCTCTCATCTTGCACAATGTACGTTCAAATGCTAGCATGGCTGTAACTTCAGTGCAGTTTCTTTTGTTCCTTCAGAATGAGAGAAAATGTATTAAAAGAGATTAAAAGATCATCCCAAGCATGTTCAGAGCTGCAGCTGAGCGAACAGAGAGTCAGTCGGTTCTGTAAGAGATCGTTGTTAAGACGTCAATTATGCGACGGCCGAATGTGTCATCTTTCTAAATAAATATTTCAAAGTCTTTCACTTCAGCAGTTGTGTGATAAACTCCGATAACTTTTTCATTGACAAACATAATTTGAAATTTATGGTTCAATTTAAACAGAATTAAAAAATAATTTGTCTTTCTTCATTAACTACTGTACAAAATTTTTCTGAAATAAGGTCCCATGGAGTCCACCGTAATGGGTGGGACCTAGCCACTCTATACACTTTAACTGGGTTCAAACCAAAGGTAAACTGTACCCTAGACTATAATAAATAAGGGAAGGAGTCATTGTGACATCACTGATTGGAGTCTGGCATTATGACTGCCTGTCGCCATCTTGGCTTTGAGCAAAGTGACCATATTTGGATTAGGGGTGGAGCTTGAGAGGATGCCTGGTAGACTGTTAGCTACTGCTGTCACTCAAAGCCACACCCACAATTTTGCATAACTGTAGAATTACTATGCTTTAAATGAGGGAGTTATACATAAGTTCACTGTTGCTACAGTTCTCATGATTAAGGAAAGCTACAGAAACCACAAACTATGTTTGCACCGGGCTGTAAACATGTTTATTTCTGCTCAAAAGTTGGTCAGTTGGCCGTGAGGTTTTGTTGTTATTGACTTGCTTTCATTATCTAATTTGATGATAATATGCACCAAAATTCCAAACACTATTGCAGTTTTTTTTGGACTAATTATTGGAATATTTCTTTTGCTTAGTCTTTAGTTTTAATGTGCACATGGTAAGAGACTCATTATCTCTTCTTTTATTCGTGTGCCATGTGTTCTTAATTAGTTGTCATTGTTTGTTTATTCCAAAACAAGTAGTTATGTTTGAGTTTGAGAGTTTTGTCAAAATCTATAAATTATTTTATGATGATTTACTACAATGTAAAAAAGTCATTTGCTTTATTCTACATGATGCCAAATGTTTTTAATTTCTTTCTACACCATTCAGACATTCCCAGTCTTATGTCCGAATCTCTTGGACTGAAAACTGCGAGTTGGTTTGTCAGATTATTAGACTTTGGCAGATGTTGTTCAGTCAGTTAATGGGACAGACTGTGTATTCAGTTGTTTGGCAAACACAGTAAAAAAAAAAAAAAAAAAATTAAAAGTCTCTCATTTTCCTCAAAAACTGTTTGAAGCCGAGTTCATTTAATAAGAGGAGGGAAACAAGGGAAACACGTGACGTTGCTTTTGCGTCCACGGGCCAAGTGTAATTAATCTACATGCTGTATAACTCCCTGCAGCCACGCTAACATATACACAGCTAATTCTAATAAGGTATTTGGCAACTCCAGTCAAAACAAGGTAGAATTCCTCACAGGTAAAATTCATCGTGTGCATGAAAATCAGCCAGAGGAACAAAAGGACCTCGCTGGAAGCAGAAAGTGTAAAGACAAGAGTTCATTACAGAAATAAACACTCTGTTGTCCTCTTCTGTGTCTTCTCCCGTCTCTCTTCTCCCATCACTTTCACGCATGAGCAAGGCTTTGTTCTCTTCATTTAAGCGTGTTGTTTATGTATTATTGAAGATAAAAGATAGTAAGGCTCTCTGTGCCTCCTGAGGGCGACACTCTGAAGTGTTTCTCAGGCAACCTCATTTAGCGGCGGTAAAAGCCCGACAACGAAAGACGTGAACTGTAATCTGCAGGCAGATGAAGAGGAGGAGAGTTCAAGTGAATGACGGAGAGCGAAAGAGATTAGAGCTTGTGTTGATGTTTTTGTGCTCGTCATTTTGCTTTTCAAGTTTATCTCAATAGAACATAGTCCTCGCTTCATGTTTTTACTCTGTGAATATAGAATGTTTCATGTTCTTATACATGATTTAAACTTTGAAACCAACTTAAAAACATTTTCTGTGCCACAAGAATGATTCTGTCTGCACTGCAGCTCTCACTTTAGCAAGGAGATAATATATGTGAGATTTTGATTTATTTTCACATAAATATGCATAAATATTCACATCCAAGTTTTACACATGTCCTGCATCGACACAAAGCAATGGCCACATCAGGGGCGGACTGGGATAATAAATCAGGCTGTTTGATTCGTCCCAGGCCACCCTGGCTAACTGTGTCCATAGTTCTGTATTTCACATTTGGTTAAAACACTTGCTGCAGCAGTCTAAGTATAACAGAAATGTTTCTTCAACTGTCTCCATATACCAGTCTGTATGATCAGCACTGTTGCCATCGGGGGGGTGTGATGCCCTGTGTGAACTTGAGGCCTTGCTCACACGCATGCGCATTAACCACGGTCACGCTGCACGCACAGCTGTTCCGGTTCTACTGTACAGTAATCTCAGTGAAATGTATATTTAGACAAAAATAATATTACCAGACAAATAATCTCAGCTATGACTTTTTGCCATTAAAGCCTTTTAAAGGATAAAGAAAATCGAAACTATGGGCTTCATATCGTCAAGTCAGCTCTGCTGTAACCTCATCTGGCATGTTGAAGTATGACAGTGTGTCGCAAATTACAGTTCAACATTTCAAGTCTGCCTACATACCCACATATTCCAGATGTAGTCTACACACTGCAGGCTGTAAAATATATGGGATATACGCAGTATTTTGTTTTGCCAGTTGGTTAGAAGAAGACATCTCCTGTACACTGTTAATATGCATCAATTCTTGCTATTCGACCTTCAAAAGAAAAAAAACAAAACAAAACAGTAAAACCTAATGGTTTATACCCACTGATAACAATCATCACACATTTTAAAACATTTCCACAGAAAAATTACATGTTGACCAAAGTGTTACTCCAGCAGTCTGCCTCAGTTTAACATATCATTACGATGCAGAATTATTATTTTTATCATAC